>VXBO01008595.1:421-25477 GCA_013400135.1 Rhinoptilus africanus | reverse complement strand
GGGTAGCCAAGGTTTTCTGCAGTTACAATTGGTACTTTCTTTTCTGTTCTCAGTGCCCTTCCTGATGATGCTCAAATATGTTGCCATTTTTAGCTGTTGCTTCATGGGGAACCGTGTCACTTCCAAAGCAGCTGTATTTTCCTTAAGAATATTCCTTTCACACCTTGAACAAGGTTATGGTGTGAAAGTAGAGGTTGCCAGCTTTCACTCTTTTAGCAATAAGCAGCAAAAAGAGGACTTATGAACTTGATGGAAACTCATCAAATATAATTAAGAATGAAATCTTTTCCATGTTTTATATACTTTATTGGACAGAAAAAAAAAAAAAAAACTAAACAAAACAAAAAACTCACCTTATTATAATTTTAAAGTACACCAAAAAATTGCTCCTCTGTTTTTCCAAGACTTTCGATGCACTACAACTTTTTTCTTCTTACAGGTTTTAAAAGACAATTTACATAACTCTTTCACCTCATAAACTCTTTTGAAAGATAATTTTCTCTTGTAACTTAGATACTCCGTAATCCAAACACACCACTGTGCTCTCAAATTTCTTTCAACCACTGTAACTCCCAGAACTCGCTGCCAGGGGCTAAAGCCATATATTATATAGCACTGAAGCTGATCTTTGTCTCACTGAGAAGGTTTTATTTTATTTTACTTGACACAGTAGTATTTATTAACTTCAAAATTACTCATGGCATATATAATACTTGAAAAATTGCACCTACAGCATGGAGGAAGGGACTTTCTTTTGAAGGAAGTTGAACAAAATCATAGCCTGAACTTTAGAAATCCAGACTCTGTTCTTTGAAATCTCCAGCAAAGCTATCTGTATTCTGGATATTAATCAGGACACAGAAGAAAAATGAGTTTTGAGTCATGCAGAGGGATAAAACTGATTGCTTACAGGTTATGTAACTGCTAGTTGCTTTACACACATTGGAGTCAGTTCTCATAGGGCTTCATGAGTTAGTGATCTTTAGAATCATTTATGGACTCCTGAAACCAGCATTTCCCTTAGTTACAGCCTGAATTTTTGTTCATTTTTGAGATCTAACGAAGGGAATGTCTCTGTGGATGTCAATTATCAGAAAGTGGATATTGATAATCTTTTGTGGGCAGGTGCCTGACAACAGACATGGTGTAAAAGGATACTTTCCTTCTCTGTTGATGAAGCATCAGGAAAATGTTTTTGTGTTTGAAAAAAAATGAACCCAAGCAGGATCTTGACTTTAGGTGGAACTCACTAGGAAATACCCTTAAGTGGAAGAGAAAGTGTGCTTAGTCTTACTCTCACTCTCACTTTCTTACTCTCATACTATCATACTGTTGTATGGGGTTTTTTTGTTTTCCATGGGGATTTTTTTGTTTTAGTTGTTTGTTTTTATCCTCTGTTCATTTTCTGATCCAAGAGTTCCTGCAGTAACTATTCCAGGGGTTGGGGCATGGTGTGGCGTTGTATATGTGTGTAATTTTGCTGTGGAATATTACCGAATTAAAAAACTAATAATCTAGGGTCAATTTGAAAATCCCAAATCTGACCACCAAGTAACAATCAGAGCACACCCTTGAAAAGCCCAGGCTTATTTCTCTGAGGCTGAGAAGTGTGCAGACATCCAGGTTTCCTGTGTCCTGTCATGTGGTCTTTGGGACTGACCTGAATTATATGTGGTTTGTAAGAAGCCCACATCTGTCTGTAAAGATAGAGGAATTGTGCTAGGAGGAAGCTGCAGGTTAGTCCAAAGCTATCGTCAAAGAATGAAACAGGCCAGCAAAGCATAAGTAGGCTGGAATGTCCAGTACATCTTGTGACCATCTTGCATATGCAGTCCAGCCCTATCTAACAATGGTGAACTAGACCCTTGTAGAGATGTGCTGAACCACTTGTAAATCTACCTTCCATCTTCTTATGTTCATAGTATGGGTCCTAAGTTTCCTAAGGCTACTATTCAGCTCATAAGGCCAAGCATATTTGTACTAACTTAGTTTTCAAAAAGTGCACCCCATCACCTCTACTACCACCGGTAACTAGATCTGGAGGACACCTCAAGCTGACCAAGTAAATCACATATACTCAGAACACACCTAACAAAACTCCATCAAAACTGGAGTTTTGATGTCTTCTTGTTCATTTAGAAATTGCAATGGCGTTCATATACTTAAATTCTTCCCACTTTTTCAGGTCTGGGTGCTCCTTATCCCAAAGAAGTTATGTATGCATAGGCATCTATGCAACACTGTAGCCCGAAATAGAGAGAGGCAATTGATCAATTTTTGAGCTTCTCTAGAGATTAAGTGATGCATTGAAATAAATACATTCAAAATCATCTTCTGAAATTTAGGCTCCCAAACTGGTTAATTGATCAAGTGCCCAACTGGTGATAGTCTGAATGTTATGCTTTGCTTATTAGTGCCAGATAATATTCAGTTCTTAATAAATAATAGGAAAAGACTATTATTTATTCTGCTTATGATATACTCAGACAAACCTTGATTTTTATTTTTTTCAATTTTATTTTTTAAAGAGGTTATTTTCTTCATCAAGAGTTCCTATATATTGCTTCCCTGGAATGAAGAAAAATTAATGATTGAGAGCATGAAGTAATTGCTTTCAAATTTGAGGGTCCTGGATTATATACTTCATTGGCCAGTGTCTTCCTACATGACCTTCGCTTCACTGGAAGTCTATCTGGATTTCCGTCTATCTGAAAAATAGAGATGACTGCTTTCCCCTACTTTACAGAGTTACTATAAAACATTGTGGTGAATGGGGCAAGGCAATTTAAATAAGCAGAACACAGAAAAGTTTGGGCTGGAAAGGTCAAGGGCTTTAAGAAGCTGTGTAAATGAGATTTTGTAAAATGTTTCTGCACGTTCCATGCATTCCCAGAAACATGTTCGTGATGAATATTTCTAAAGTGGAATGGACTCTTAGAAGCTACAGTACTCTGCCAGAGTCATCACACGTTTTGTTAGCCCAAATTTTGCTGGACCATATCCAATGACACATTCTGTTTTAAAATGCACTCTTACCATCCCAAAGTACAATGTAAACCAGCTTCATTGTGTTCAGTGTTTATGCAAGCACCAAAAAAAAAAAAAAAGGAAAAATAGAATAAAAAAAATACAAACCTTTCCATTTTTCCCATTATGCTCTTTGTAAAACATTTTCTATATATCTTTTCATGTCTCATAATTAATATTTATTGAAGTGAATGGGCTAAAAATGCATTTAATAAGACTTTAGCTAATTAAATTTCCATATGCTTTCCAGCTAAGAAACCATTTTCCTTAGAGCGAAAATGAAAGCTAAAACTTTTAAATCAAATCCATATTGATTTTTTTTCTTCATTTTAAAAGTATCTACTGCCATCTCTGGAAGCTTGTCATTGCTATTCGAACACCACGTGTGAACACCTCTGTTTTGAACTGCTCTCATTAAAACCCCACCACTTTCCTCAAGAAAAGACAAACCTTTCCTTTTGTATAAGGAGAATAATCTAAGAAATCTAGAAAACAATTTCAGTAAGAAGCTAGAACACCTATGTGAGTGGAGAAATGGAGTTTCTTAAAAAAAAATAATTTCCTTCTAGGTAATTTTTTTTCAGTAGATGCTATTTAAAACACAGGACATTCTGAATGAAAGGATGTAATTTCAAAATCACAGGCTGTAGCTTGGTGTTTATCAGCAGCTACAGCTCTCTCAAAGGTGAGTGATAACTTTTTTCTTCTGACCCGTACCCAAAAGAGAGTTGGGGCAAAAAAAAGTATCCTTAAGCTCTACAAAAGAATCTTTCTGGAGGTTAAGTGTTAGCTATTTGTTTGAGCTTAGAGAACAAAGTGATGTACAAATTGCCTATTCACCCTAGAGCCCACATGAGCTAAAATGAGTGGTGATGGTGGTATTAATTGTCTTGGTCAGAGTTGCAACACTGATTTCACGAGGAGCAGGATTAAGTGGTACAGTCCACACACTATTCCTTTTAATAGGATCAGCACACAAGTTTTGGTTTTTTAATGTAAACTCATTGAGAAGGACATCTAATTCTCAAGGGAGCTCACTGTGGTGTCCAGTAATAATCAGTTTTCTTAAGAGCGCAAGACTAACATTTCAAGTCCACGTATTCTCAGATTTTCTTCCTTTGTTGTTCACATATTTCTCTGGTTTCTAGCAACTCCATGACTGTGTAGAAACCCATAACTCCAGTCATTGTCCCATAGAAGTAAGAAAGTCTATCCTAAAAATTTACAGTCCTGATCCTGAAAATTCTAGGAAATTTATTCAATTGTGTGTGTACATATGTGCAAGCATGTTTATACCCAGGGCCTACAGGATAAGATGAAACTGTGAAAATAACAGACAAATAGAGGTGATGGTGGCAACAAGCAGAGAATAAAAGTCACAGGAAAGGTAGTATACTAGGTAGCTGCAAGTATCATTTACAAATTCTATGCTAAGGGCTGCTCAGTTGTAGATTTGGAGAGCCAAAAAAGTGTCTGAGTTTTCATTGGGGAACTTAATGTTTATGTGCCAATAATAAAACATTTCTCAGAAAAAATTATCTAATTTATATATGATAAATACATATACACACACAAGATATGAATACATACTTTATATATAAAACAAACTGTCTCATGAAACCATGATGCACAAAGCAAGATAAAGTAACAGCATTTCTCCCTGTGCAGAGTGGCAATGTCTAATACTTTTTAACAGTGAAATTGGCAGGAGCCCAATTGCCAGTTGGTGCTCAGCACTCTGCAAGTCATGGGTCACGGATGCCTTTCAGGACTTGTCCCAAGAACAAAACTAAATTTATATTTGAAGTATATTACAGCTAATAAGTACCTGCCATATGGAAGCACTACCTTTAGGAATGAACTGTGGTTTATAAAAAGTGCTAGATGATGCTCTAAACATTTGGTAGTCACCTGGAGAATATTTTGTAGAACTATTGCACTGTTTAAGAGCCCATTTTGAAATCAAAGTTAAACTTAATCCTGTCCAGCAGAAGAGTTAATTTAATAAAATACTTGATGGTACTGAATCAGAAATATTTATATGGGGTTATTCTCCTTCTTTTTATTTAATCCCAGGCACACGATTACGTGACCGAACCAGGCAGGCTAAAATTTAGCTAAATTCCATGCTGTAGAAGACACTTTCAGGATGCATTCCTATGGGTACCATTACGGTACCACTAGATCTCACCTCCTGGTGCTTTTGAAAATGGAGGTGGAGGAGAAATTCAATAGTGTGTTATTTTGTCTTACATTACATTTTTGCCTATTTTGGGTCCAAGTACAGTTTTGTGAGCAGAGCCTGTTCTCAGTTTACTCCTATGATCAGGAAGTGTCAAGCCAAACAACAGTGAATGTAGGAGGCGACTTGAGTGAAGTTGCTTCACAGATACTTGCGATAATCCTTTCCTATCAAGGAAAGTAGTTATTCTCAGTGCCAAGAAGATCAGGTACAATTTTTAACTTCAGAAGGCATTTCTTGGAGCTACAATGTTTTTCATGACTACTCCTAAGTTGGAGTAACTCTTACAGGCTCTATTCCTCCATCCAGACTAGGTCTTAGTCAGAAAAGACTACACCATGCCGTACACACCTACACTGTCTTTGGTTTATCTTAACCTTTTCTTAAATGCCAGATCACTCCTGTAAATACACTAACATAGCAAACACAGCAATTCCTCCTACAGTTCATGCAGCTTGACTATTCTTTGAGTAGTGCCTTTAACAGTTTAGCTTGTCAAAACGTGCACTATGTGTTCAATGTGACTACTGTTACTTGCATCTTTACTCCTCCCTGCCATTTGTTTTTGCCTGCAGGCTGTCTCAGTCTCAGCCGCAAAGTCCTTGGGGCAGGATGTACTCTCTATACAATAGCGCTTAGATCCTAAGTCCTACTGCAGGTTACACCAGTATTTTGGTGACCAATTCTGGTCAATTGGTTAACGAAATCTGTTCCTTGGTTTATTACAGTAATTATGTAAAATCACATGAAAGTTACTGACGAAGACTGGAAATGTTCTTCATTCTGATTAGCTGTTTTTTTAAATCTCTGGAGAAAACAGCACGATTAACTGGAAGATGCTTTCAAACATTTGCCTGAGTACAACAGCATATTTATCCCACGTGGCTTGCCAGGGAAGTGAAAAATCTCTTTCTGCAAAGAGAAGTGCACCACAGTGGTTGATTCAGAGTGGTCTTGAAACACAAACAGCAGCATATTACAGATCTCTAATGACACTGAATGACATGTGCGTTACATCCTTACTGTCAAATGATAGAGACATTTTTGATACTGCTTAATATGCATTGATCAGGCTTTGACAAATGTACAGTCTGTGATTGTGGCATTGGTTGCAAGTGATATTAAAGAACTGGAAACATATGAAATTATTAAACTACTCACTCTAGAAACTTGGGTTTTTTTCAGAGCAGGAATACTGTAGATGTGTGTGTATAGCAGCTGACATAAAGGAAAGGAATATTAAGATTCTCTCATGTAAAAATCTTAAGTAACCCTTCCAAAGAAATTGGATCTTAATTTGACAGGAAATATCACTCAGAAATGCAGCATTTGAACTCTTTGCAGGCCATGAGGTTGAGAGCTCCTTCTTGAAATCTAAATGCAAGGTTTGTCTTCATTCATGACTCCTTATGTAGAGTTTCTGCAAAATGTTGTTGTCTTGTTTATAGAGGCTGGAGTGGAACAGCAGTCATTCAGCATTTTAAGAAAATGTACAAAATCTCAGGCAGATTCACAACAGAGAAATTAAATTTCTCTGGTTGATCACATAGCTCTGGATATTTTCTGGTATTCACAGGGAGGAACAACTTTACTTGGAGATCATTTGGCAGCAGCTCATAGCTCTATGCTGTTGGCCAACACAGCAGACTGTTAGAACAAGTGCACGTGGGATTACTGTCTTCCTTCTGTGAATACTGTTCTAACAGCCCCGGATCCAGCCACAGATCAACTTTGTGCCTCTCTGTTTATATGCATCTTCTATATGTAAGACTGTGTTATCTTGTGGGTATGTGTTCTCATATGCTTTGCTCTTACATTAAAAGATTCTGGAGCGAGTCAGAGAAGAACAATAAGGCTGGTACAGGGTCTAGAGAACAAGTCTTATGAGGAGCAGCTGAGAGAGCTGGAGTTGTTCATCCTGGAGAAAAGGAGGCTGAGGAGAGACCTCATCGCTCTCTACAACTACCTGAAAGGAGGTTGTAGAGAGGTGGGGGTTGGTCTCTTCTCCTAAGTAACAGACAACAGGACAACAACAAACAGCCTCAAATTATGTCAGGGGAGGTTTCAGATGGATATTAGGAAAAAATTCTTCACCAAAAAGGGTTATCAAGCATTGGAACAGGCTGCCCAAGGAAGTGATGGAATCACCATCCCTGGATGTATTTAAAAGACAGATAGACGTGATGCTGTGGGACATCATTTAGTGGTGGTTTTGGCAGTATTACGTTGATGGTTGGAGTCAATTATCTTCAAGGTCCCTTCCAACCTAGATGATTCTATGATTTTATTCTATGATTCAATAATTTTTCCTTGGAAAGGGCGGAGATAATACTGTCTGCAGGATCTCAGTGATCTGGTATCCTGTGCCACTGAAAGGTCATCTGGTATCTTAGGGTAAAATTCTGGTTTTGGTTTTAATGATCTAAATCAGGTTATGACTGCTGTACCAACTATGGCCCTTATTATGCTTACATTAATGAAAACAGTCTAACACATTTCACTTTCTATTTTCATGTTGATACCTTACATGTCCAGCACTAGTCAGAGTTGATTACGTGCTCCAAGCCTATCCTTTACAGTTCACTCACTGATTTGCAGATTGCCATATCTCCTCTAGACTGGTATACACGCTACATCAGAGCACCGGTGGGTATAGCTGCACACTTTTAGTAGAATCATAGCCATTGCTGAAAGATTAAGCTTGTGTTAGACACCTACGTTTGGTCAAAGGAAATATTCTTTAGGCTCCTGTTGCTGTGTTGATGAGGGCGATGATTCAGTTACCCTCACACAGGTGTCTGGTGTCAAGATCCTTCAGACTGAATCAGATACTCAGTGCCTGGCAGACAGAGCTCACCGTCTGTAGAGGAGAGAGGCTGGAACCTGAAGTTCCAAGGGTAGTGGGTGCATCTTGGGTGTTGCTGGGTGCCAATGTGTAGAAAACCAGATAAGGTCATAGATCTGCATATAGCTTCTGACACACACCTATACACTAAGGTGTATTTTTATATATCCTATCTCCACTTTTTTATTTAATTAGTTTGGTTTAGAGTTACAAAATATGATTTTCTTTAAAATAATAAAAGCTGTGATTTATTGCCAGGTACTCTTCCCTTTATTTTTTGATTGCAAAAGTGTATGCACATAAATACTTGATTCATTTATTCTGCTGTGTCTCACACTGAAGTCTCTTTGTGGTTTGCAAAAAAAAAAAAAAAAAATCCCATAAGTACCAGGAATTACAAAACAAAAACTATTTCCAATTGGAAATTTTTAAAAATATTTGCTAATATTTTGGGAAATGGAAGGAGAAATATAACAAGGATGTATTAGGACATATCAACAAGATGTAGATCAATAGTACTGGCTCAGAACAATGGTTCCCATTTCCCAAGATTACCTGGTTTTCCCAGTCTTAAATCACTTTCCTTAGGAAAAACACTAAAAATTAAAACATTTGTTGGTTTCTGTGTCTGGGACATTTAAGAATATAATATGGATGAAGTTTAGATACCCAGAAGCTTAATCTCATGTAGCCAGTGTAAATAATGCTGAGTCTTATTTTGTGAAATATATGTGAAAAGCAGTCATTTAATAAAAACATGTGGTCATGAAGAAATAATAGGTATTTTTCTCTCCAGTGTCTCTTTCCCCTCAAAACTGTAAAATTGCAAAACCCCAAAGCATTCCTGTCTCATTTCTGGTATGGATTTCAATTTGGAATATAAACAGTAAAGGAAAATAGTTAACATGTGCCTTATGATAACAGCAAAAGGTATTGTCATTGTTTCTGGGTATGAACATATACCATGAAATTAGTTCCTTCATTGAAGACTTGTCATTGTAGGTTTAAAATAATGAAAACAGGTGGATTCGAACAGATGGGAAGAGCATGAGTTATTAGTATTGGAACAGTACACTAGAGAAAATGTGTTGTTTAAGCACTGACTAATTAACAACTCATTTAAATAGTCCTGGTGCATATGTTTCAAACTTAATAATACCCTGAAAAAGCCAGACTACCTATGGATAAGGTTTACAGGTAGGTGAAGAGCCCTGCCCAATGTAGACTTTGGAGCAAGCTTTGGAAAGCAGTTTGAAGATATATTTCCCTTGAGAAAGCAGGAATTAAAATCTCTTTACGAAAATGAAATACTACTCAGTGCATTTGGTCTACATATGCTCCTAGTCTACGTAAGACCTGTAATGACAATTTTTCCTGTATACCTGACAATTCCCTTCAGTGTGCACCCAGGTTAGATGCTATTCATTGTTAATTCCAGC
Source organism: Rhinoptilus africanus (assembly GCA_013400135.1). Lineage (NCBI taxonomy): Eukaryota > Metazoa > Chordata > Aves > Charadriiformes > Glareolidae > Rhinoptilus > Rhinoptilus africanus. Next base: position 15,924 of record VXBO01008595.1, on the reverse strand, counting down.
CTAGGACTTCTATGTACTTAGATTCATCTCACCTACTTAGGTATCTAAAGATCTTAAACAAGGAGCTTGATCACTGAAGACACCTATACTGAACACACTTCTCCATAGCTCTCCCTTTTCCTTACATTTGTGGAAATGTTTAGGAAGACTTTAAGGTGACTTTTTACTCAGGAGGAAATTTAAACAACACGGTGTGCTAAAAGATCTATTCGTAAAGGAAATACAGGCCATTGGGAGTAAAGCAAGTAGGAAGGGAGCAAGTTACAAGGGAATTGTTCCAGATGCAATGACTAGGCCTTGCCCATTACATAAATTAGTTACAGAGCACCATGTTAAATACCACCCATGAGTGAAATCAATTGATATCGCTCCAAAATAAGCTTATGTCACATAGGCCCATACTAATGTTACAGTTAGCTCAATAGAAAATACGATTTTTTAATAACCACTTCTGCAAGCTGCTACTCTTTAGTCATTGAAAAGAGCAGCCTGACATGAACACACGGTACAAGGTCACAGGGTCCTACTTTTTATCAGTCTCATATATCACCCCTCGAAATACAAATACAATTCCTTGGGTACTTCTGATGGTTTCCACAAGTTGAACCTAAATGAGATATTATTTATTCTTCTTTCCCTTTGTGTTTAATGTAATACTTATGTGTACTTAGATGTTAGTTCATCTACTTTAGTACCATAAATTAGGTGTGACCATTTTGGATAATATCAGATTCATCCCTGGCCGTATTTAACTCCTTGGTAAACTGCAGAGGAGTTTTAAGGGGAAATTGGGAACTGAAATGTCCTGCAGATATCTCAAGCTTTGTCTTAGAAGGATCAGACCTTAAAACAATGAAGGAATACTGTCTGTTACATAAAGTGAGACATAAAACACAGCAAATTGTCATTTTAAGAGTGTTGGATTGTCCCTAGGCAATTTTTTATCCGTATATTTATACACATGTATGTTGTCTTCTTACTAATTGCTGTTGACAAATAGGAGTTCTGGTTCTGTTGTAGGAAATAGCTTCTGTCAGCAGGCTGGAGGGCAGAGATCTTACTGAGAGGCAGAACATGAGCAAAAGTGGCCCAAAAGAGCAATGATGAGGATATGTGGCAATGCTCCTTCTATTGGCGGCAGCATTACCTTGTTATGATGGTTGTACAAGAAATTGATAACAAGTGCTCCTGAACACTTGACCACTGGAATAGGCTGCCCAGGGAGGTGGTGGAGTCTCCATCTATGGAGACATTCAGAACCCGCCTGGATGGGTTCCTGTGCCACCTGCTCTAAGGTGGCCCTGCTCTGGCAGGGGGTTGGACTAGATGATCTCCAGAGGTCCCTTCCAACCCTATGGTTCTGTGATTCTGTGAACATTTGTTCCTGAACATCGGACAATGCTACCAGCCCAATAGGATGCTAAAGCATTATCACTCCTGTGAAACATAGTCACTGCAGTAATTCTAGCAGAACCTTCACTTGCTTGAGAAATCAAGGACAAGATTAATTATTGAAGGAGAAAACTCTGATTACATTGCTTATAGTTAAGTTGACCTATCACACCTCAATTTAAATCCATGTTTTCAGTGGTTAAATGCAGGCTTTTAGTTGTGGCTGAAATTGTAACTGAGAGATTAGAATCATAGAATCATGGAATCAGTGAGGTTGGAAGGGAGCTTTAAGATCATCAAGTCCAACCATTAACCTGCCCTGACAAAAACCCCTTCTAAACCATGTCCCTAAGTACCACATCTACCCTTTTCTTAAACACTTCCAGGGGTGGGGAATCCACCACCTCCCTGGGCAGCCTGGTCCAATGGTTAATAACCCTTTCAGTGAAAAAAATGTTTCCTGATATCCAATCTAAACCTGCCCTGGCATAACTTGAACCCGCTTCCTCTTGTCCTGTCCCTTGTCACCAGGGAGAAGAGGTCAGCCCCCATCTCTCTACACCCTCCTCTCAGGTAGTTGTAGAGGGTGATGAGGTCTCCCCTCAGCCTCCTCTTCTCCAGGCTAAACAACCCCAGTTCCCTCAGTCGTTCCTCATAAGGTTTGTCCTCCAGCCCCTTCACCAGCTTCGTAGCCCTTCTCTGGACACGCTCCAACAGAGCGTGTTAAACATAATGTTGAACAGATCCAGGTTATTTTGTAGTGTTTTCTCAAAAATTGTACAGCCATTTATCTAAACAAAATAACAAAGAAATTCATAGAGGTATTCAACTTAAAAGTGCATTTTGATTGTAAACTGTCTGATGAAACAGGAAAATGTAGCTAATAATCTGTAACAGTAATTTCTTAAAATTTAGTAACATTGCTCTGTTTTACTGCACACAGTCCTTCACATTTACCCCTCATCCATTGCTGACTTAATCTACAAAATGAAAGAACTGTATTTACTCACAGGCTCTTGAAGATTTGAAGATAGAGTTCTATGGAACTCTTGCTTTCCAGTATTATTTAAGTTAATGGATAATGAAAGGAGCTGTGTCCCAGGACAGCCCTGAGCAATAGGTTTAGCCTACTCTAATGCAGTGCTTTTTTCTGAGGTGTGTGATAAAAGCTTCATTTCTCCTTTCATAGATGAGGAAAGATCACATTGTCAGCATATCTTACACATCAACAAAAAGCAAAAAATCAAATCTGTACAAAAATAAACAGCCTATTTCTCTGTCTACTTCACTTGCAGCCCTGTCAAGTTCTCTCTCAGTGTTAAAGACAGTTGAAAGCCAAGGGAAGTTTTTTGCCCTTCTCTTACTGATTGGCTTTAGGCTGGGAACTGGTCTATATGAAACTGTAGCTTTCCTTCTGGCACTTCAGTAAATATTGGATCAGCTCTTTGAATACAAAGCGGAGAGTTTGTGAAATAGATCTAACTAAGATGCGAGTATTGAAAACACTGCACAAAGGCATTTTTATTGATGGTTTCTGACTGGTTCCTTGAGAATATCAGCTGTTCCATGGGCTGAGCAGTGTCTCTGCAGGTAATGGCTGTGCAGAAAAATTCAGGCTCAGAGAAGCATAATCAGTTGAACAGAGGAGAAACCCAAAACCAGGCAACAACTTAGTTAAAAAAGAGCTCATGATGAATGATGTGTTTAAGAATATGTGAAATGGAGTTTCAATGGCTTCATACCTGTGAATTCAAGGTGAGGGAGGTAGGTTTTGCAACTTGTGCTAAAGTAAAAGAGAGTGAAGTTAGCTTTAGAGAATATAAATATCACCTAAAAAACTGTTAAAGAAAGCATAAGGGATGAGGAGATGGCTATTATTTTTATGGAAAAATGAACTAAACTGGTCTGGTCCTGGCTCTGGAAACCCATTGCTGATTCAGTTACTCCAGTGGTCCTTTGGATGGCACTGGCTATGCGAAATAGACCTTTTCCAAATAATCCTCTGGACAAGGATTGGCGAGTTAGCAATGGCCAGGGAAGCTTTTCAAATAGGCATCTTTCCTACAGCCTCTCTGTTCCAGTGGGAGGGTGAGAAGGTTAAATGTCATGGCTGCTCCATCCAAGAGGGGCTTTAAGGCAGAGACTGGCCCCAGGCACACTGGATGAGCTGTGGCTTACCTGATATTTCCTCCACGCTTGGGAACATGCAGAAGAGCCTGGCAGCTGTTATCAGCTCAGACAGATTGCTGTCTACAAGCTCTGGTCATTCTCCCAACTCGGATGTTTCACATAGACTTGTGTCATTTCTATGTGCACTCGCTGAGAGAATTCCAGCTGGGAGGGTACAGGCAGCCCTGTATTTGTGGTTCCTAAGGAAAGTCTGCCTTTCAGTTTGCATACATTATCTGAGATATTTAAATACTTTCTTCACTTTGCAAGTACAAATGACTGCCTCTAAGGGCAACTTTGTGATATTGGTCCTAGAGATAAATATGTGTTTAATACGCTTCAGCAGATCTTCAGGAAAAGAAGTCCGAATTTCTCTTTTCTGCCTTTCACCTGTGTCTCTCCTTTCTTCTTGACATTGCCTGTAAAGACATTGTGCAGCTCTTAGAGCTGACTCTGAAATGAGCACAGAACAAAATATCACGGTACACCTTCGTTCATGCAGAGGATGGCCTCCCCTGTGCTGCAGAATTTGCTTTGTCCTCCTCAGATGCCTAAAGTCCAAAAAAGAGAGACACCATAAAAAATCTACCAAGACTAGAAGAAACCCCACAAAAGTACTCAATTTTTATAAAAGAGATACTGAAGCATTTCTCTCTCAACTTTTTTATTATTATAGAGTATATCTCCTCCTCTCCCTAAAAGCTTTCCTAGAGCTCTTTGAAAAAAAACGAGTCACTCTTTCATACATATCCACTTTCAGGTACTTTAAAATAATGTACACACCCCCCACCCCCCCTTTTTTTTTTAAACTGGAAACATCTTTGAATAAATGTTTTCTCCTTGTCAGATTTTAAATACTTAAACATCCAATGATGTTTTAAAATGCTTTTAAATACTGTCTATTTTTTTAAAATTCCTCCACCTTTCTGAAGGATTATAAAAACATATGTTAATGATGCACTGAAATGGAAAAAACCATCATAGCTAGAAAGAGACACTTCAACAGAAAAGAGAAAGACACTAAGATTTTTTCCCTCCTACATAATTTCCTATAGAAAGCCTAATCATTCTATGAAGCTGTTGAAGACTGAAACACTATGGAGGAGGAGAAGCAAAAGAGAAAGTCAAGGTGAAGGAGAAAGAAAGAGAAAGAGAAAGAGAAAGAGAAAGAGAAAGAGAAAGAGAAAGAGAAAGAGAAAGAGAAAGAGAAAGAGAAAGAGAAAGAGAAAGAGAAAGAGAAAGAGAAAGAGAAAGAGAAAGAGAAAGAGAAAGAGAAAGAGAAAGATGTCTCTTAAACCTTTCTTCATACAACAGAAATTTAGCCTCCAAGACATCTTTTATTGCTGAAAAGCTCGTAGGTTGTTCTCATGGTCTTCTCAGGATTGCCCCTCTGTTAATAATGATCTGCCAAAGAGCTTTGTTTATCCCAGCTGCATTCTGCTGAATCCAGTCCACATGTGGTAGTGCTGGCAAAAACAAATGTGCCTGTCTCTTGTCAGAATGGCTAATATGTTTTCATATGGATTCTGGGGAACAAAATCTGAGATTTATAAACCAGTTTTACATAGTAGAGAGAAATAGTTAACTAAGCTGCAATATGTTTAGACTTCACACTTGAGCCTGGAAAATGTTCCCAGAATTGCAGGATTATTTTGACCATTGAATTATCTATCTCAGAGCTACTCAAGCTTTTGACAATATAAAATTATACTGAATATCATGAAAGCACAGGCTTCCATACCAGACTTCTGCTGCTTCATCCTTACCCAGTTGGACAATAGCACAATAGTCTGTCTTTCAAGACACTGAACTGTTTATCCAGTACCTAACAGAGTCCAGATAAGCAAATGTATACCAGACTGGCATGTTTATGTTTATATTGAACTTTCCAGTGTATCTCATGTAAAATTTGGAAAAGGTTAGTGCTATTTTCTAATTCTTGCAGATGTTTGGAATTAATCTTTTTTTGTATGGATTAGGTCACTTATTGATGTAAAAAAGAAAAAAAAAGATTAAATACATGAACAGAATTTGCACTTAAATGACCATCATGCCAAGGTTCATTAAATCAATGCAATGGAAAGTATAACTCGTTACGGAAGTACAATAGAGAAATGGCAAATATACTCCATATCACATATGTAATTATACACTTGCTTAACTTTATCCTTCAATGTGTTGAATGAATGAATAAGACCTTTCACAAAGGTCTCTAAAGGTTTGTAGAGCATAAATTTGGCTTAGCATAGGTGATAAAGGGAAAAGGGCATTGATAAATCTGTATCACACAGATCATCACCACAATCTGAAACACACAACTTGAAGCAAGACAAGAAGATAATCTGTATGCTCTGTCAGAGGGAGGAAAGGGGGTAAAAATACCATGTTCCATGCAATGAAGAGGCAAGTTAGATAGGTCCCCACCATTTCTGTCAGCACTGATAATCAAATAGGGACAAAAGGAAAGAAGAGGCTAAAAGGACACTGTAAATTAAGGAAACAACCACGACTTTTGACCAGGTAATTCTGAGGAAACTGTCTGAAACGCAGAGATTAAATCAATTGATTTGCCCAATAGGAAGCTAGCTAAAACAGAAATAGCAACAGCATCAGTCAGTGGTAGCTTTATTGCTTCACAATAGCATTGCAGATGTAATATTCCCTGATTTTACATATAAACAAATTGAAGTAGACAATGGCTACTGATACAACTACTAGCACATTCCCACTGCCCTACATAAGAGCTGGATTAGTCCTAAATGACAGAAGTGTCCAGTTCTGAGATTTTGGCCTGAAGGTTCAAAATAGCAATTAATTCCTTGATTCATACTGCATGTTAATGAATAGAACCGTCACTATCTATATTTAGAATTATTTCCTCATAAATAGGCTGTACAAATCTGTTCACGTTTAGTACTCCAGTGACAACAATATCTTTTATGTGTTTTCATGAGTTATGGGTATATTTCTAAATAATTTAAAAGGTGGTGACAGAGACCAAACTGTTTCTGTTGTAAATGTTTCAAAGACATTGAAGTCCTGGCTTGTAATTCGTCGACTACTTCAGACTACAGAACTTGTTGATGGAAGGGGGTGCGTGTATTTGTGGATACGTATATTCAAAGACTGCATTTTTGAGGTGGCTATATTTAATGTTCAGGGATATATTTAGCAGTCACCTTCACATACAATAACTTGTCAACTCATTTTCTGTTGAATTGAGTCAGGAATTTCCTACCCAGTTTTGCTTCTAATGAGTTGGTGAAGCCTCAGCTATAAATTACAAACTGCATTTAAGTTAGATTTTAAAATATTTTTGGAGATAAAATTGGCATTATTTATGTGCTTCACTTAACATGAATAATGTATCAGTTTAGCTTAAGCTAAATAATTCAAATAAAATGTTGGTAAACTTTAAAAGCCTTTTTATATGGAGATTCAGAAAGAATCATACCTCCTTTGAGACTTACCCTAAATGTGTTTACTGTGGATCTTTTAACATTTTTTAAAAGATCCTTGTTGATATTATACATGTTTTTTCTTTCTGTTCAGGGAAAAAAATCACTTTTGTTGTTGCATGACAGATGGCAACCACAAAAGACACCATATTAGATATGTTTGAAACAGATCATATGAATTTAAATTTCATACACAGATGTTTCACAACAAGCAGAGTTTTCCAGAGAAATGTGAGGAGCAAAGAGAACAAAGTGTTTGTGCATGCACTCGCGGATGTATATATTTATATATACATAGATATGTATGTTACGTTGCATTAGACTTTCCACAAAAGTAGGATTAGTAGATAATCAAACGCTGGAGTTGGAAAGAAAAAAACTTCTTCAGTTCATGTTTTGAAGTCCAGTTTATACACACAGCTGAGCAAGAGGACAGGAAGAATACATTTAATAGAAACTGCTGTTGATTTAGAGCTTGAGTCTGACTTTGTTTTCATCAGTATGCATGTGAATCACACTAGTGTGTCTGAAAGTAAAATAAAGCTTGAAATATAGCTGGTCTATTTTTTTTCCCTTCTGTGGAGACATTTCTAAACTAAAAACCAAAAATATAGTTAGTAAATAGGTAGTAAAACAGACAAAACTCCAAATTTTTTGACTAGGTAATATTACCCCAGAATTAAGACCTCTTGATTTAACTTTCTCTATAATCCAAGCTCCTATAGCAAGCAATTATCAGTCCTTTTGGAATGGGTCTTCTACAGCTATCATTCAATGGCCAAAATCAGTTATAAACCAAACAGAGCTATTGAACCCATTTAGGACTACTTTTTAAAAACTTTTTAATGCCCCCTCTTTTGGTTTTTCATGAGGCAAACAAAAGCATATTAAAGGGAAGGAACAACCAGGGATAAAGACAAGATGGGCCTCTGCTTTCAGCAGCCATGACCATGGCACATTGACGGAGCTGAACTGAAGGAGCTCCAATCTCAAGCTGAATTAGGAACCTAAGCACAAAAAAGCAAATAAATATGAAGGAACAGGGAAGCCATGTCCTGAATGCACTGCAAGTTTTTCAAGTAGGACTATGAGAGTATTCAAGAATCAGATTTTTTTTTTTTCTGTAAAGTTTCTAAGGTAGAGGCAGAAAAGACGAGTCCTGGCTAGTAACTCTAGCACAATGGTTGATGTAGTAAAATATGAAATTATATAATATGCAAAGAAAATTCTAACCTAAATTCCCTTTGGCCTGCAAGTACTTCTGCCAACAGTTTGGAATGGAAGTTTTCACACTCATAATTTCTACCTCTTGAATTTCTTAGATTGTGGACAGAAACAGGAACGAATCTGAAACCTTTTTTAGGGCTGAAGTATTGGCACCATAACAATAGCACAAGTGTGACACGTCTTGAGCAATAAAAACTGATAACAAAATATTTCAGATAGACCAAATTAATAGAAGAAAATATTAAGAGACTACTCTTCCCCCTAAATTACACCCTTACAAAAGGTACAATAAAAAACAGTATAATGCTGTCTGCCATAGGCCTAATGATATTCTCAGGATTGCTTCACATCTTTTTAATATCAACAGATACAAAAGGACATGTAATTAACATCTTTCCTTTCTCTTTTGAATGAAACCAGAAGCATCCTGACACACTTCAGGAACACAAAACCAAATGATCTGTTTAGACTTGTTTGAGTTCAGCAAGGCATATTTAGAAGCTCAGATTCTAATTAATGTGACAGTTGCATATCACACTTCAAAGCACTGTCCCAGTGGGTTTCAGTTCTCTGCAGATTGTGGATAAAGAAAAAAAAGGAGTTGATATTCAGATATTGAAAAGTGTTATATATTCTTTCATTACATCTGTCTTGTGTCTATCTACACCAGCTGAGGTTTTCATATAATTTATAACAGAGTTCATTAAATTATCAAGAACATAGACAATGAAGGTTACATGGCCTTACATGATAATTAGATAAAGATATAGAGATGGTTGCATTGTGTCAAAACAAATGCTTAAGTTTACAGTTATATTGTTATTATTGTCCACCAAAAAATATAAGCAGACAGAGCCCCAGAACATTCCTTCCATTCTGGACACACTGGTTTTTTACCTGACTGGACACAAAATAAAAAACCATATGTCACAGGTAGTATTGCTGGCCAAATCTCCAATCATAAATGAGTATTTCTGTAGTTTTCAGTATGGTTCTCCTGTCTCCATTTCCCATCTTGAACAACCTGCTCTATTTGACCCTGTGTTGATCAGGGGTTTTGGACTAGATGATCTCCGGAGGTTCTGATCAACCTCAAGTATTCTGTGATTATGTGATACTTCTGCTCAATGCTTCTTTTAGTGGATTTTACTTCCAGATTACAATAGTATTAACAGCCGAATGACTCCATATAAATGTCTTTATCATGGAGTAGCCAAAGTAAAACTAAGTAAAAAACCTTATTTTTAAACCCTTTTTTTTTTAGAGAGATTATTTGTAGCCTTGTCTCTTGCTAGTCATGTTATCAGGCATGGTCTGTTTTTACATTAGATGGTTTAGGTAATTACTACAGATGAGAAGTGCCAGGTGAATGCTCCTGGATGTTCTCTGCACTATCGTCCTGCTATTGAGCACAAAGGAAAAGCATCATTTGGGAATGAGAGATCCCTCACGGGCTCAGCTCTCCTGCTGCAGAGTCACGGGGATGGACGTACCCTGCGGGGAGAGCAGCAGCAGCTCCAATGCAGCATAAGTGCCTATATGCAAGAGGAGAAAAGGATCGTCCTGCTTATCTTCTCCAAACTGACCAGTTGAGTGGCCAAGTCCACCTTTGCTGACAGAGGGGAACAGTGCTGGCTGCTGATTGGGACCAGCCTGCAATAAATGTGCTGTACTTGCCAAGTTACCCCATAGCAGAAAGGGCCCACATGGAGCGGCATTGATCCTGTAGCAATGTGCGAGAGGTGGGGATGGCCAAGGGATTTGCTGTAGCCAGTGACCTACCTGGGACGTGCCCAGCAGGCCAGGATGCCAGTGCTGGGGGAGGCTAGGATATGGAGACTTTCTGCCCAAAGCTCAGCCTGCCAGCCTGAGACACCTCACCTTTGCCTGGCCCCTGACCAGCCTCTCCAGGCTGTTGGCAAGTAGTGTTGTCACTTGGGCAAGGGGAAACAAGTGGAAGGTGAGAAGTGATGCACCTGATGCTGGGCTGGAGAAACATCTAGGGGTAGAGTGGAGACAGCAGTGACATTCGTGGCATTGCCATGCCACAGCTCAGTTCCTTCCATAGGAGCTTGATGGAGGGCAGCAGGTCACCTGGGCTTCCTCTGCTCCTTCTAGTTCCTTGTGCGTGACGAAGAGGCAGAGGAAGATCTCTGTGAGACCCAGGTTGCCTTTTCTCTCTCCTGCCACCATGGGGAGTACTTCCAAGTGACCCTGAAACACTCAGGTAACACCCAGCAGTCAAGCAGAAAACAGTGGCAGTGCTGAGGACAAGGCTGGGCAGGTGTTGGCTGGACACAGCTGGGTGAAGCAGCTCTGTCCAAGAGCTGCCTGCAGTTGTGGGTGCACCTCTTCCCACCTCAGGAACAGTGTGTCTACATATAGCGGTGCCTGGGTCATCCTCCCTTGCAGCGTGAGCATGACTCCCCCAGGCTGAACTATCAGGGAGACATTACTCAAGAAGTGTGCTGACCCAGAGCTCCTTCACCACGCATCCCACCAAGGCCAGGAGAAGCATCAAGTGGGACACGCTCGCAGGGCCCACACCAGTGTCATGCACAATCAGTCCAACCCTCTCCTCTTTACCACTGTCGTGGGGGGTTAGAAGGGCATGTTTCCTCCAACCAAAACAGCGGTACAAATGGAAATGGTCTCTCTTGTTATGGGTCAGGGAGAAAGGGGATGACCCTTGGTGATAGAGTTTCTGCAGAATTCTCTCTTTATCTTGTTTTTTTTCTGAATAACAAATTTTCAATGCCAACTTTGTTCTTTGATAATTCACAGCCCCTTTAGTTTGAAGCTGGACAAGAAACTGAAGGCCCTGCAGCTCATTAACTATGACAGCACTCTTGCAGCTTAGGACTAATGTATAGCTTTTCCATTTCTGCTTAACTTTTGCTGAAAGATGACACGAGGCTGTAGCCCACTGCTAATCTTTCCTTATCAGAAAGTAAAAGTGGATGTTCCTCTAATGTCACCTGTGAGTTTGATATCCATCCAACTTTCTACATCTTTGCTCCTCTATAGGTAGCAGAGAGAGTTAGGCACCTTCAGAAGGTGTTTTATCATCAGATAAGTAACTTAAGAAAAGTTGGAAGAATAATTTTTTAAAAAATACTTCTCCCCTTCTCCATTGCTAACGAAACATAGCCAACAAGACTAGATTCTGGACAATTAGCCTTGGATTAATAAGTAAAGTTTACGCAGCTAGGTGGGGATTCAATTCACCTAACTTGTTGTATCTGTAGTGTATAAGTAGAGCTACTCATCCTGGACTGTCTTTCATTTCAGTGGAGGAAAAAAACAGGACCTTTTAAGGCTGGAACCACCTCTGTTAACACCTACTGTTAAAGTAGACAGCTAAGATAACTCAAATGAGTCATTCTTATTTCACTACACTTGTTTAGATTAAGATGAATAACTCAGATGTAGATATCTATAGTGTAGATTTCTAAAGATAGAGGAGGTGAATCCTGAAGTTTGATGAGATGAATCTCACTCTGATGTTATAGAAAAAGGTCTCTCTGTAATTTTTGTAGATAAACGTGCCATAAGCTATGCTTTAGCTTTTTGAAGAACTATTGATTGCGAAACTGTTCTTTTCATTAGAAAAATAATTTAAAAAATCCTTACATTTTCTCATTGTCATCACTGGTTTTGATTTTTCCATTTCAGTTTGGAGCTCTTTCACATCCATAGCTGCTGACTGGATTTGTTTTCTTTCATCAGTCTAAATAAATACTGATAGACTTCCCTACTTCTTTCTTTTATTCCCCTTTATACATACAGCAAAACAGAACTCTTACAACTCAGCAGCGCCTTTGTACTCCAAGAACACAATGAGTGGGATACAGAGGGAGATGTGTATGGCATTGGAGTTGATCCCATAGTGATAAGACTATCACAATATCAGTCCCCAGCTGTGACCCACTGGAATGAGTTTGGAACAGACAGTATGTTAAGAAAGCAAGCAAGCTTTTACTTACAAATTTATCTTGCTAATCAGGTTTGATAGGAAAAGGGAATTAGGGAGAAAAAAAGCACATGATAGTGAAACGGGAACAGCGATGAAACAAAAAAACACTTTTGTTGTTTGCTGGGTTTCGGTTGTGGGGTTTTTTTGTTTTGTTTTGTTTTGCTTTGGTTTTTTAATTTGGTGCAATATAGTAATGATTCTCTCAGGAACAGGGATGCTCTACTTCAAGGTGTTTCTCAACGGGATCAGTTTTTTCCCCCAGATCACTGGGTTGCCCAGAGTAGAGAACACTGTATCATTTCAGTGAACCAAACTGAGAATTTTTTCATAGCGTTTTTCCTTTGTCTTGAGAAAAGCATTCATGGCCTCTAACCCACAGGATGCACTTTGTTGGTTCAATGCCTAGCATATTGTAGGAATTAACTGTTTTCCTGAACGGCAAATATATTGTCTATTCCATACTCCTCTGCAAACTGATCAGATAGTGTTTGAATTGAGACGTAACTGGAAGATAAAAAATGCTTTTCTGTGCTAATTGCTCCAGTTATACCACTTATAATGTGTGCTCATTTTTGTTTGTATGTGCATTTACAGATACTGAACTAAATTTACTTCTGTAGCAATTTTACAAAACTCAAGGAAAAGAGATCAGAAAAGCTAACAAAGAATTTGTCTCAGAAGTCATTTAAGTGGGCAGTCATCAGTTTTAACTTTCTGGGAATTGTGGAGAAATTAAGGAACAACTTAGGATCTCACAGAAGATAAGTATCATTGGAGGGATTAAAAATCGTGTGTAGTGTGTATCCCTCTACACAATTCATTTCAGCATATAGGTTTTGTTCTGAAATTTTAAAAATATTAATAGCTGATTACCATCCAATATTGTATAGAAGCCTGTAATCATCACAGACATATTTTTCCAATGCAGAAACTGCCAAAGGTAACATTTGTGACTCTCTCATCTTTTCTCAACATACCCTTTTCTGTTCACGTTTTAGTTCTTTTTCAGTTTTGAAGGAAACTGAAACAGATGGTTGTCTATAATCATGATGTGGAATTTGTGTGTGTGGTTAGTGAGTCTCTGTGGAATGTTACTATAGATACTATATTTCTAGGCATATAACCTACAGGTCATCTTTAAAAACAAAACAAAAATGAGATTTAACAGAAGCATGAGCTACACCCAAAGGAAAATTGTATACCCTACCCCAATTACCACAGCATATTCTCTACTACTGACTCCCTATAGATTGCTTCATTTCTCTCAGGAACCTCTTTTCCTGTTTTCTCTACCCTCTTTACTATATGTCTGGTTTTGCGCAGGTTTTCAGACAAATTTTTTTTCAAGGTAGAGAGGAACTTAAAGAGATGAAAACATGGGCAAACCTGATAAAAGTACTCAAGAACATTTCATAGTTGTGGAATACTGTTTTTTTCACTCTCCCTTCCTCCTGATACCTATCTCTGAAAATTGCTTCACAATAATATTTTATTAAGAAGTTTCTTCAGTTAAGAAATGGTTATTTAATCAAACTTTTAAATTCATTTTTAGGCACACAGAGAGAATATGAAGAAAATCAAGCTGTGAATGTGTCTAAGTATTCATTATGAAAAACCCTACTGTTGGATCTATTGCCCCTCCTTGTTTAAAAATCCTGACTATGATACATTTTTCAAACAAAATTAACTTTCATCGATAATCTTAAAAGCATGTAAATAAAAAGGTAAAGGGCAGATATCCTCCTTTTCGCCTTCAGATTATCTACAACACTATCTGTAAAATATGTCAATATACACCATTCTCTTCTGTGTTCAACAGATCCAAATAAATATTTTTCAATATAGTTGTGATGGTCTTGGTGAATTGAATTGTGAGTAAATGACATTCATATCTTTGTCTTCAACTTTCAGATCATTACCAAATTTGGAGAATGACATAAAATTCTATATCAGTTCTACATCTATATAAAAAGCCTGGAGATATGAAAATCTTGTATTCTTATGTTTTTAGGAAGATTTCTGAATTAATATGCCTGAAATAATTGTAAAGTTCATATTTGTCATTATAAAATTTATGCTTTAGAGTCTGTCATGAAGCCAAATAGTTTAATCACAGAATCACAGAATAGCTGAGGTTGGATGCGACTTATGGAGATCATCTAATCCAACCTTCCTCGTCAAAGCAGCATCAGCTAGAGCCGGTTGCCCAGCATTGTGTGCTACTCTACAAATACATTCTATAATACTGATTTTGACACTTCAGCTGGAATTATCTTAAAATCAGAAATCTAATNTTTTTTTTTTTCCTGCTGTTACTCACAGGTTCTGAGGTTTCTGTTGATATTTTTATGATTAACGCTTGACTGCAAAATAACATTCCATAAATTAGCTATTCGCAATGAATATTATGATCATTTTGCCTATGCTTAAGGTACATACCTCCTTCCTTGTGTTTTCTTCTATCTCTCTACCACAGAACTGTTCATGAAGAACTGAAGCATGATGCTTACAAGACATGAAATTTTCACAATAAAAGATTCTTTCTTATTATTGCAAAACAAGAGTTCTTTACTACTGCTGTGAATTTATATGTCAAAAGCTGATAATACCCTTAGTACGGTTAGTGCACACACATTCCTGTTTAGATCCTTTGGCAAACCAGCCAATACTGTTTTATTGGCCTTGCGAGTTCATGTACTTCATTAAATATATTGTACATCATCATCTTCCATGAAGAATCTGTGTTTCATTTCCATGAGCAGGAATTAAAAATATAGTAGATCTATCATAAGACTTTAATATCAGTATAGTTACATCATAACATTGTCAGATAAGGCAAGAAACGTAGTTTAAAAATATGGCATAGAAGAGCCTTTTTAAGCAGTTTAAACAGTGTAATTTTGGAAAAAATCAACATGACAGATTTCTAAAAGGCATTTTCCAAATAAGCTCAAGAAAAATTCTTGATGAAGCTATTCTTTTGATGTGATATTGGTNAGGTGTTTTGCTGGGGGACCTCAAATTGAGGAATTACTGAGATCAGATTTCCAAAATTATGACTCAGTTTCTGAGCTAAAAAGGAGATCAATTATCAAAGCTGTCTCTTCCATACTCTTCAAACTTAACAGAAGTGTAAAACTGCTGACAATTTGGCCTTAGATTTCTTATGGCAGCTTATGATTTAATTTAGAGCAACTTCTGAATAGCTACACACAAAGACAAAAGAGTCAGGGATTCCCCTACTGAGAACTGCTGTAGTACAGAAAACCTTGTTACTATTC
>VXBO01008594.1:152189-166640 GCA_013400135.1 Rhinoptilus africanus | reverse complement strand
GGTAAGTGAGCTGACCAGGGAAGTTGCCCTCCTGGACCTGCTGCTTGTGAGAAGAGAAGAACTTGTGGAGGAAGTAAAGGTTGGAGGCCTTCTAGGGCACAGTGATCATGAGATGATTGAGTTTTTGATTCTTGGAGAAACAAGGAGAGGGGTTAGTAAAACTGCCACCTTAGACTTCCAGAGGGCAAACTTTGACCTGTTCAGAAGACTGCTTGACAAAAACCGTTGGGAGGCTGCCCTGAAGGATATAGGAGTCCAGGAAGGCTGGACATACGTCAAGAGAAAAGTCTTAAGGGCACAAGAGCAGGCTGTCCCCATGTGCCGCAAAAAAAAATAGGCAGTGAAGGAGACCGGCCTGGCTAAAAAGGCCTTTGACTGGATCTCAACAAAAGGAGAGTCTATGACCTTTGTAAGAGGGGGCAGGTCTCTCATGAAGACTATAAAGATGTAGTGAAGCTATGCAGGGAGAAAATTAGGAGAGCCAAAATGCAGCGAGAGCTCAACCTAGCTACAGCTATTAAGGATAATAAAAAATGTTTCTATAAATTCATTAACAACAAAAGGAGGATTAGGGAAAATCTCCCTCCCTTATTGGATGCAGAGGGAAACATAGTCACAAAGGATGAGGAAAAGGCCGAGGTGCTCAAAGCCTACTTTGCCTCAGCCTTTAGCAGTGGAACTAGCTGGTCCCTGGACACCCAGCCTCATGAGCTAGGAGACAGGGAGGGGGAAGCAGAATGAGATCATCACAATTAAAGAGGAAGTGATGAGTGACTTGTTACATGCCTTGGATGCACACAAGTCTATGGGACTGGGTTGGTTACACCCAAGAATGCTGAAAGAGTTGGCAAACGTGCTCGCGAAGATACTTTCCATTATTTACCTGAAGCCATGGCTAACTGGGGAGGTCCCAATGGACTGGAGGGCAGCAAATGTAACACTCACCTACAAGAAAGGCAGAAAGGAGGATCTGGGAAACTATAGACCTGTCAGTCTGACCTCAGTACCAGGGAAGGTCATGGAGCAGACCATCTTGAGTGCCGTTACGAGCCATATAATGGGGATCAGGCCTAGTCAGCAGGGGTTTATGAAAGGCAGGTCCTGCCTGAGGAGTGTGATCTCCTTCTATGACAAGATGACCCAATTATTGAACGAGGGACAGGCTGTGGATATCATCTGCCTAGACTTTCGAAAAGCGTTTGACACTGTTCCCCATAGAATTTTCATGGAAAAATTGGCTGCTCATGGCCTGGATGAGCATGCCATCTGGATCAAGCACTGGCTGGATGGACGGTCCCAAAGAGTGATGGTCAATGGAGTTAAATCCAGCTGGTGGCCAGTCACAAGTGATGTTCCTCAGGGCTCAGACCATAAGGACATAGAGTGTATCATCAGTAAGTTCGCAGATGACACCAAGTTAAGCAGGAGTGCCAGGTCCTGCACTTGGGCCACACCAACCCCATGCATGGCTACAGGCCTGGGGAAGCGTGGCTGGAGAGCCGCCAGGCAGAAAAGGACCTGGGGGTTCTCATTGACAAGCGGCTGAATATGAGCCAGCAGCGTGCCCAGGGGGCCAAGAAAGCCAATGGCTTCCTGGCTTGTATTAGAACTAGTGTGGCCAGCAGAAGCAGGGAGGTGATTGTCCCCCTGTGCTCAGCACTGGTGAGGCCACAGCTGGAGTGTTGTGTCCAGTTTGGGGCACCCCAATACGAGAGAGACATCGAGGTGCTGGAGCGAGCGCAGAGCGGGGCAACGGAGCTGGGGAAGGGCCTGGAGAATAAATCTTATGAAGAGCAGTTGAAGGAGCTGGGACTGTTTAGTTTGAGGAAGAGGAGGCTGAGGGGAGACCTTGTCACTGTCTACAACTACTTGAAAGGGCGTTGTAGAGAGGTTGGTGCTGGTCTCTTCTCACAGGTAATTAGCGATAGAACAAGAGGGAATGGCTTCAAGCTGCAACAGGGTAGGTTTAGACTGGACATTAGGAAAAAATTCTTCCCAGAAAGAGTGGTCAGACACTGGAATGGGCTGCCCAGGGAGGTGGTGGAGTCACTGTCCCTGAATGTGTTGAAGAGTCGTTTCGATGTGGTGTTGGGGGATATGGTGTAGGGGAGAACTTTGTAGAGTGAGGTTGATGGTTGGACTTGATGATCCCAAGGGTCTTTTCCAACCTGAATGATTCTGTGATCTTCAAGGTCCCTTCCAACTCAAACCATTCTGTGATTCTATGAATTGTCAGGGGACAGGAGGGGTGTGGGTTGTGCCAGGACCTGGTCCCCATCCCCAGTGGTGGGTTTGTCACAGCCCATTCACCAGCTGGGTGCATGGATGGCCCCCAAGGGGTGGAAAAGCCTCTGCAGTGGCCGAGGACCGAGGAGAGGCCATCATGGGCAGGGGGGAGCTGCAGCCGGGCAAGGCTCAGCCCTGCACGGGCCTGGGCCCCCATCTCCATGGCCCCTTCATGACTGTTAAAAACCCCAGCACTGAGGCAGCTACACCCCTCAGCGTGAGGAGGTGCGGTGCCTTCAGTGTTGGTATCATCTTATTGTCAGGTAGACAGAGCGGGTTTGGGACAGGGGGTTTGTGCTTTACCCTTCCTGTCAGCACCCTGCAGAGGAGCCGCTTCCAAGGCACCGATGGGCTCCATCCCCAAATAGCATTATGGCATCCAGCTGCCAACTCTCAATAAGGTTTGGTTCCAGAGTTAGTTCCAATAGTCAATAGGTGAAGGCTGGATTTGGGAACCAGAGCTATGTGGTCATGGAGGAGATTGCTGTTTATAACTTATTCCATTAAATGCTGATTTCACTTCTGAATAAGTCAGGGCAGCAGCAATGGAGCTGGTGCCCAGTGCTTGTGTGACTTCCCTCCTTCTGCAGTTCAGCAGGTCGGGCTGGGAAGGGTTGAACGGACAGATCACTCTGAAATCTTTGCACTGGTGCAGCCACACAGCGGTGCGCTGGGAATTCCCTACCTAGCCACACCGGCAGCTGGACTTCCACACTTTCTGGATTTATACACTTTTGTTTGGTTCTACAGCTCCTTACCTCCTTATTTACACTGCATTATACTCCTTAACATAGGTACCAATCCATCCCCGAGGTAGCAGCTCTATGTGAACGCTGTTAATTTGGCCATATATAAACCCTGCTCTACTTTAAAACATATTTACAAGCCCTGGGGCTGTGGCTTCAGTAAACACAGCGCTCCCAACTCCAAGCTGCGTGATTCAGCCTCATCCCTCTAACATTTAGTTGAGCAAGTGCTGAGGCCTTCACACCTCTAGTCTGCAAAGTTTCCCTAAAATATGGGTTCTGGGGTTCATCTCTAGGCAGGCTATCCACCTCTGCTGGGGCCTGCTCCCCAAAGCGGGCACAGGCAGTATCTGCCGGCTGGGCAAATATTTTGGGGGAGGGAAGGATCAGGCCACCTGCCTCCATTGGTCTAGAACCATCACAGAAATGCAGGAAATATTTTAGCTATAAACCAGTAGAGGTCACTCTGCCCCAGTAAATCCAGCGCTACTGGAGGCGTTTGGCCACCAGTACGAGGAAGGGAGAGCTCACTGGGGAAAGGCGGGATGGTTAGCGGGGACGGGGACACCGGGCATCCCGGGCATCCTGGTCCCGCAGCTCCTTGCTGTGTGTCCCTGGGGGAGACACGCTCGGGGCGTCCCATCCTGCCACCTCTTGCGGGAGATGTTTGGGCTTATGGGGGCCACCTGAGCCCGTCCTCCGCTGGCTCCCACGGGCTGCGGATGTTAACGCTCCTCTCGGTGATTCCCAGCATCTCCTCTGGCACTGAAAGGCCTTTTTTCATAAACGTGTTTTGTTAAAAGAGTAGTTCTTTGCAATGTATTTTTTAACAGATTTCCCATTATTATCCTTTTTTTTTCCTAAAAAAGAAAAAGAAGAAACATGATTTTTGTGGAAAAAGACATGTTTTTAAAAATGAAAACCGAATAAAAGTGCCAGTGGGCAGCAGCAGGTTGATGCCATGGGCTGTGACACCCGCATCGCTGCTGCAGCTCCGGCTGGTCCCTGCGTGTTCCCCCCAGTCCCGGCCACCCCAGCCCCACTCCCTCCTTGTCCCAACCCTTCCCATGTCTCCACGAGCCATGCCATGTTTCTGGCTTTTCCCGATGCTCAGTAGCAGCCAGGTTTTATCCTGCCATATAAAAACTGCTGGTGGGAATGCGTTCTGCCTCCTGGGAGGCAGAGGGGTAGTGGTTGTGGAGCCGGTGAGGCGAGACCCTGGGATTTACTGACCCCACTAGTACAAGGACACCTTTCCATTATTTTCCTCTGCTCCACAGCTCCTGGACAGTTCAGCTGCTGCTGCCGAGGGACACAGCTCTGGATTTGCAGAGGGAGCAGGGAGCACACACCCAGGTGAGATTTTTCAGGGGAAGCGGAGGGAAATGGGTATGAGATTTGTACACAGTGATACCTTTGAGCCGACTGCATCCTGATGGAGAGGAGTCCTTGCATCCCAGTCCTTGCATCCTTCTTGTATTCGGGGCATGTATCTTCTTTCCTTCCCTCCTGGGTACTGTTTGAAAATGAATCCACGGACCTCCTGCCCCGAAATGTGTCCCCAGTACTGCTGGGTGCGGTCTCTGTCCTCAGCTTGGTGGCGTTTGAGCAGAGGTTTCCCAGATGAAGCCCCTTCCCAGATCTTGGGATCCTTCCCAGTGTGTGCCTGCCTTTAAGTGACCCAATTATACCTTACATCATCTCAAATCTAGCCTCGTGTCCAAATCCTACCCTGCGTCGGGGCTCCTGGTGCAGCAGGTCCTGAGCCCACTCCAGAAATGACAGGCTTTTCCATGACTTTGAGGGGTTCCCTTCCAGTCTCACCCTTTGCTAAAATTTGAAGTCACGGCCACTATTGCCAACATTACTAATTTTTTTTACCTTGTAGAACAGACTTTATTTTTCTTCCTGTAAAGTTTGTGCAATATACATCTATATACCTATAGAATACACCTCAATAAGAAGTTTTTCGCCCATACATAATAATATTACTTTTTATTTAATGTAATGAAAAATTCAGACAATGCTTTTGTCCTTAAATAAACATTTCTCCCTCCCCTGCCCTCCCTTCCTATCTGACTGGTCCGAAAGAGGAAATTT
Organism: Rhinoptilus africanus; assembly: GCA_013400135.1. Taxonomy (NCBI): domain Eukaryota; kingdom Metazoa; phylum Chordata; class Aves; order Charadriiformes; family Glareolidae; genus Rhinoptilus; species Rhinoptilus africanus. The sequence goes on along the minus strand of VXBO01008594.1, from coordinate 161,508 downwards.
TATTTAGTTATTTTCTTTTCTTTAAAAAAATAGAAATTACAATCTTACAAGACAGAACATTCAATGAGAACAAAAGCGTGTTTCTAAATCTAAAAAGTAAAACATTTCCATAAAACCTGTTGGTATTTACAGGTAGGGGTGTGTGTGTGGAGGGTGGTAAATGGAAAAAAAATGTTTTCCATTTCTTCCTTTCATTCATATAGATAAAAAATAACATAAACCCAACTGAAACATTATATATTTTTCTCTTTTTGCACCAACATTCACAAGAATATATTATATATATATATATTTTATCCATTTTTATACACATTGTGAGGGTTCTGGAGGTGGAAATGCACACTCAGCTAAACTGCCAGAGCAAACAAACACAAAATTAATCTTCATCTGGAACAGAGCAATCCCTCACAGCTGAGGTTGCCCCACTCCAGGGACCCGCTGCCGAGGTCTGTTTGAAAATAAAGCGGCAAAATGTCTCATGGCTGGTGGGACGGAAACGTCTGCGAGATGCCAAGGACCGAGCATCAAAACGAGTTGGGGCTCTCAGTGCTTCCATGTATCATCTCTGCTGGCCACACGCAGCTCCAGCACAGGGGAGAGCAGAAATCTCCCTTTTTTCAGGCATTTCTACCTGTTTTTTTTTTCTCGCCCTTTCCCTACAAGCTCGATGCCTGGCTCTGCTGAGCCACTGTCTCTTGGTGGCACAGAGGGAGCGCAAGGGACCTTGGCACTGCCCACCTCTGCCCCGCACATCTGGGCGAGCGGAGAGCAGCGGCTGCGGCCCCCAGAGGTGCCGCGCGGGGGTGTGGAGCGCCCTTGCCCATCCCTTTCAATGCACGCCGCCCGTCCCAGGCAAGAAATCATTTTATCGACATTTAATCATTTATCCCCTCCCAAAAAATCATTTCATTGACAAGTTGGTTCCTTTGAAGAGAACTTAAAAGTGCAGGTTCCCGCAGTTTGGCAGGTTGAGTTACACGTGTTTAATACTTCCAGTCTTCCCTAGATTCCCACAAGGGCTTTTATTGCTCAGAATCCAAAATCTCTACCATGAGGTGGATGCTGCGTCGTAAGCCGGAAGAATGCAACCGGTGGAGAGGGCTCAGTCTTTTCCTGATTTAAGGTGCTTTCTTGGTTTCTTTGCCGGATGAAATGCAAATGGTGACATTGACCATTAGTGCACATTGGCTGATGAATACCAAGGACATAAAGAAGGGTGTGTGCTTTTTTCCCCTCCCCCAAAACATTTCAAAACACTGGCGTCTGTTTCCTCCGAGAAAGGGAGTGCTGCTGTCCTGCAGAAACAGAGGGCAAGAGCCCACTCTGCAAAGCACATTCATTTTCTTGAGTGCTTTTCCCTGCAGGCATGAGCCAGGAAGCAAACGGTGCTGCTGGAAATGATGCTTCAAAAAAAAAAACAAAAAAAGGCACAACCCTCTAGATGAAAAAGGCAGTACTGACTTCTGACTTTACACAAGCTTTAGGATCCGAGAGGGCGGGAAATGAGCATGGCGCATCCCCACTCCAGAGAACGACGCGTTGGCACTTGACATCGCGTGGGGCCGCCAGGAGGGTCGGCAGCCTTCACCACAGACCTGGGCTATAACGTTGTCGGGGGAGAGGAACAAGGCTGACGAACTCCGACATGCTCCAAGAAGCAGTTCAGACAGCAGTTAGCAAAACTAGAAAGCACACGGCTGGACGTGGCAGACGGTGGCTGCCGGGGAACAGCACGGTCCCAAGTTTTTCCTCAGCCTTATACAAAAGAAGAAAGCCCATTGGCTTCCTGGTGAGTCTTCCCTTGTCAAGGTTGGTCCATGGTCTTTCCTAGGTCTTTTAACTGAAAGCATGGAGATCCCCTACCATGGCTAAGAAAGCTGCTTGTTAAGTTTAAGGGGTGCAATTATGGAATTAAAGGTCTTCAGCTTATGCTTGGAGATGATCCAAGCTGACAGAGGATGGGGTTGGACACATGAAAAATCAACATGAAGCAGGACGGGTCTTGGGATTTTAGCCCTTTGTCAGCAGAAACTGGGGCTGCCTCGGAGCAGCTTTTTCCCTTGTAGCTTTCATCATTCTCTGCAGGAATAGGGATGGAAAAACCATGTGCAGAGCCTCGCCAGAGAGTCCCTCGAGCAGCCCCGCCAGCTGCGGGCTATCGCTACATTGCCCCACAAATCCATCCCTTCTTNACTGGACACAGTACTCCAGATGTGCCCTCCCCAGGGCAGAGCAGAGGGGGAGGATGACCTCCCTCGACCTGCTGGGCACACTCTTCTTGATGCCCCCCAGGATGCCATTGGCCTTCTTGGCCACCAGGGCACATTGCTGGCTCATGGTCATCCTTTTGAGCCTCCCAAGCTCAGAGCAGCAGGTCCCAACCATACCATGGCTTCCTGGGGAAGGAGTAAGGACCTTTTACTTCCCCTTCACTCCAATGTCAGTTTCTCTCCCTAAAAAGCTCCCAGGTCCTGCTAAATAGAGAACCAACCCCAAAATAACAGTTCTAAAGAGCTCCTTGCAGGGGGAAAGCCTGGGTCCAACTCAACCAGGGATTTGGCCACAGCCACAAGGGCAAAGCCCCTCTTTGAAAAGCGCTCATGAGGCGGAAAGGTGGCATGAGGTGGGCAGACCTGCCGAATCGGCTCTGAAAAGCCAGGCAGTTGGCCAGCTGGATGGGGAATTGACCAGGCATTTGGGAAAATGCCAAGACAGAGGCCATGGAGACCCTGCAGAGCTTCTCCTCCACTGCACTGAGCATCCTTTCCCCTAGAACCAGCCTCCTCCATGGGGAAATCCTATGCTGAATCCTCCCCCAGCCTCAGACCAAGTTTCTTGGCCAAGTTCCTAAGGTCACCCTGTGTCCCATGGGAGAAGGAATAAAGCAAAGGTTCTGCCTTGACCCTCTCCTCAGCTCCAGACGGGAGCCCAAAGCTGCCCCCACCAGCCCAGCTCACCCCTATCCGGCCGAGTCTGCATTGCCCCTTCTTTATCCCATTCCTTCAGTTTGGGTTAAAAAAAAAAAAAAATCCTTAAAAAAAAAAAAAAATCAGAGATGGAGAGTGCAGCCAGGACAGTGGGAAGGGCCATGCCGCGAGGGGGACAGTGTGTGCATGGCGTGCACTCCCCTGGATCCGTGCTCTGTGTGGAGGAGTCAGTCCCTTACCGCTGCCGGGAGCATCTCCTCTCCTGAGCGGAGATTTCACATTCATTTCACTGGTATGGCAAAGTCTGTTTGCTTTTTCCTTCAAGGTGCTTTACATTCAAGAGCTATTGCAATCCACAGTGAGGAAATGGGGCCAGGGAGGTACCCCAGCCCCCAGGTTCTCTTGAGTTTGATTATTTGATTTAAATAAACTGCCCCAAACTTCTGAAGTTTAGTTCGTCTCCAAATTTTGGGGAACTCGAAGGGGGCCAGTGGCTGCCAGCCTTAGCTCTCCCGTGGGTCGCTGTACTGAAGCTCCGAGTTGAAGACCTCCTTATAGAGGGGTGGGAAGTTCATGGCGGTCTCTGGGTGCAGGAGACGGAAAAATTCCAGCTTGTCCAAGTGCAGGTTGCAAATGGTCTTCATCAAGGGCAGCTTGGAAACCATCTGCAGGGAAAGAAGCTGGAGCTGGTAACCACTGGGAGCCTGGCCAGCATCCCTCAAGGCCAGTATTCCCCCTCCCCTGGGGACAAGTGAGTGCACTTGGGGACCACTGGCTCTGCCCTGTGCTGGGGGCACCAGCGGACACCCCCCACCTTTGGGCAGCCTGACAACACTGTGGCCTTGTCTTCAGACCCATGGCTTTCCACAGGACCACCAGCACCTGGGAGGGTGTGAGGAGCTTCCCCAGTGCCCCCCATCCAGCTCCCCCATCCCAGCACCATCCTGCCCAAAGCATTCCTAAACAGCTCCTTGCGCCTCAGACCCCCACTGCCTGATGAACTGCTGGGCTCAGCGTTGTGGGGCTGCCTCTGCCTGCACCATGATGGAGATGCCTGGCCCTTGGAAGAGGAATTCTTCAACAGGTCCCAGGGTTTGCCCCCTGAAAACGCCCATGCATCACTAATAAGCTCCAGCACAGCTACTGGTTCAGGTATCTCCCCACGGCACATGTGCCGTGCCCTGGCCAAGCTCCCTGCACCACATGCAGCCAGCACCGCTACCTTCGAGAGCTTGTCCTCAGTGGAGTGTTTCTTCTGGATCTCGTGCTGCAGGGCCACATAGATCTTGTCCTGGAGCTTCTGCACCTTCTTGGACTCTGTCAGCCACGGGCGATCTACGAGAGATGGCCAGTGGCTGAGTCAGTGCTATCTCCCCATGCTCTTTTAACCCTTCCTGCTCTCAGGATGTTTTTGGGGATTGTGAGTGGGCCAGGCAGCCCCTCTCCACCCCCCCGACCCCACTGCAGGGGGTGCAGCTCCTCCTCCCACCGAGGAGTTTTGACAGGTGCATTTTCAGATGCAATTTTTCCCCCAAACCTCCTTTCCTGGGTATAACTTAAATCATCCACCAAGGAAGCAGGGCTGACATTTAGGGGTCAGCTCTCCCCAGCTTTGGCATGAGACCCCCCTCTGCCCTGGCTGGTCCTGGCTGCGGTATCATCCCCCCGAGTCCCCTTGTACCCGGGGAGAGCAGGACGGCGGCGGTGAAGAGGGCGAGCTCCTCGTCCGACAGCTGCAGGCGGCACAGGGTCCGTGCCAGCTCAAAGATGGCGCCGATGAGGTCGTCACAGCCTGATGGGGGGGACAGCGGGAGGAAGAGGGGGACGTCACGACTCTGCCCTGCCTGGAGGCACCCGGGGCACAGAAAGCTTGTGGAGACGAGATGGGTGAAGGGGATCCTGGCAGAGGATGCCCGGCATCGCTGAGCAGAAAGTGGGTTCCAACCACTGCACACATCAACCTGATCCCAACAGGAATGGGAGCAAATGCGGAGGGGTGTCACCCCATCCTGTCCCCCAGGGATTTAGCCCAGCCACATTTCAACTGGCTGCAAACGCCAGATCCGTCCAGGAGACAAAAGGAGAGGAGAGCCCCAAGAGCAGCAAAGCAGCTCTTACCGAGTGCCTTGAACATGTGCATGCCGCCAAACTTGCCCTCGAAGAGGATGGTGTTGTTCAAGGGGTTGAACGCCCGGATCATGCGGATCAGGAGCACCTCGAGGCAACCTGACGTAGGGAGAGAGAGCGCAGACCAGGGCAGGGCGGGTTCCATCATCCCAGGACCAAACGTAAGAAAGAGGAAAGCCCCCAGTGCAAGTTTAAAGTCCAGATTGTTCATCCCAAGAGCAGAATGGTTATTCCAATGCATCCAATTTGTGTTTGGAGTTTTTTGTTGGTTTGTGGTTTTGGGTTTTTTTTTTTTTAAGGTTTCCAATTGCGGCCACAATATTTCACCAAAGGGAAATATTATTCAGGTATTCACAATGGGACACAGAGATCGATTGAGGTCACGGTGGAGCACCAAGAGAGGAGAGGGTGAAAACAAAATAAATAAAAAGAAAATGGAAAGAAGAAATGAAAGAATGAGTTAAATTCCAGCATGTTGGGCACAGCCAGCTCTGACTTAGGGGTCCAGCACCCTGTGGGGTGCCGGCACACATCCCCTGTGCTGGGTAAGGCTCTCAGCTCCCCAGCCCTGAAAGTTTAGAAACTGGGCAGTTTTTCCACCTTTTTTGGCAATCTGGGACTTTGGCACATCCAGCTCCCTTGCCTGAGCACAGCGTCACCGGTTCGGGCAGACACACGGGCTGGGGATTTGTGTATGCTGCTCTTGTCCTCTCTTGCCAGTTTTTTGCTGGGATTCTTCCCTGCTCCCCTTTGGGTTTGGCACCCCTTTTCCTGGGGGAAGACCCACTGTGCTCCTTTCCATCCTGGTTCCTGGTGCCATTTGGTTGAGGTTGACCATGGAGAAAATCCTCTGCCCGAGGCAGACACTCCCTGCTTCCCTCTCCATTCCATCGCCTTTAAACACGACCTTCCACTCCTTCCAACCAAGAACCTACTCCCTGGGCACTGATGCTGAGCCCGGGGGCAACTAGAGTAGCGAGGGAGGGGAGATCCCAAAAGGAAAGCACCAGCTGAGAGAAAAGATGGGATTGGCCTTTGGCACCACAGCTGCTGCGAGGGAGAGGAGTTGGGGACACGAGGGAGACGGCGGGACAGCAGGGTCCCCTACTCTTACCAGCTTTCAGGAGGATGATTTGGTCATTCTGGCAGAGCTCCATGAAGCCGTCGATGCGCTTGGCGAACTCCACCACATACTGGATGGCGTTGGAGATCTGCAGCGAGCACTGCTGCCACATGGCCTCGCAGCTCTGCCAGCACAGCAGGGACATCCCTTAGGGCTCGCTGACACCCTGTCACCCCGTCCCCCTGCCCCATTGCACAGGGCAGGGAGGGGACCCAGGTGCCATGTCATCCATGGGGGTTGGTGACACTAGGACATCTGGGATGTGACCTTCCACCACAACCCACCCCTGCCCACTACTGGGCGTTTGCAGCTCCCAAAGCACTGAAAGACCCTCCTCATCCTCCTTGCCTTCATCCCTGCCTCAGCGCAGCACTGGTGGCCCTTGCCGAGGGCTGCGGTGGCTCTGGCAGTGGTGGGGAGCCAGGGGTGTGGTGGCAGCAGCACTCACCTTGCTCTGCAAGGCGCGGACCTCCTCAGGGGAGTAGAGGCTCCACGCCAGGCGCTTGAGCTCCTCCGTTGTGTACTGGCACGTCTCCAGGTGTGACTTCACCACGTTCTGGGCCACCCGGTCTGCAAGGTGAGGACAACGGGTGGTGAGCCCCCAGGGACCCCGCTGGCCCCCCTGTCCCCACACCCCAATGCCATCCCCTCCCGGGTGTCCTGGGGGGCTTCTGGGACTGGGGGCTGCAGAGGGGCTCACGCGTGGTGTCACGGGGATCTGAGGACAGATGGGGCATTGGGGGCTGTCCCTGGGGCAGAGTGGGGGATGCTCTGCACAACCTCAGGTGCACCAATTTCCATCAGTGCTCAGCCTGGAGTATTATTAGTTTACAGAATCACAGAGTAACAGGATGTCGGGGTTGGCAGGGCCCTCTGGAGATCATCTCCTCCAACCCCCTGCCAGAGCAGAGTCACCCAGAGCAGGCTGGACAGGACGGTGTCCAGGTGGGTTTTGAGTATCTCCAGAGCAGGAGACACCACCACATCTCTGGGCAGCCTGTGCCAGGGCTCTGCCACCCTGACAGGAAAGATTTTCCTTGTGTTCAGGTGGAATTTCCCGTGTTCCAGTTTGTGCCCGTTGCCCCTTGTCCTGTCACTGGGCACCACTGAGAAGAGTCTGGCCCCATCCTCTTGCTACCTGCCCTTTAGATGTTGACCAGCATTGATGAGATTACTGCTTGCTTTTTCTAAAGGAAGCCAGTACTACCTTGCAAGAGGAGATTCTTTTTGATAAATAGTTTGTTCCAGTGCCTACTGAAGCCATAGATTGGACAAAAGTCACTTAGGACTATACTATAACACTGCCCATTACATGCCCTAATGCCGTGCCAGAACAAATGTACAACATTTATATATAACTTTCAGCAGAAACTGAAACATGGGAGGTTCTCTCTGATGGCAGGGGAGTGGGAACTAGATGATCTTCAAAGTCGCTTCTAACTCTAACCATTCTGTGATTCTATGATCAGAAAACACATTTTAATGTGAGGGTGACTGAGCACTGCACAGGTTGCCCAGAGAGATTATGGAGTCTCCATCAAAGGAGATACTCAAAAGCTGTCTGGATACAGTCCTGGGCCATTGGCTTTAGGTGACCCCCTTTGAGCAGGAGTGTTGGACCAGATGACCTCCAGAGGTCCCTTCCAGCCTCAGCCTCAGTGATTCTGCAAGGGGATGGGTTTGGGGCTGCCCCGAGAGCTGAGGCTGGGTCGGTCCCTTGCTGTGAGTGTGCCCGGTGCCCCGTGGGCACCCAGGGCTGGATCATAGAATCATAGACTGGTTTGGGTTGGAAGGGACCTTAAAGATCATGTAGTTCCAACCCCCTGCCATGGGCAGGGATAACTCCCGCTAGACCAGGTACCACATCAAGCATCATCTCCAGGGCTGCACACCCTGAGGGTGCCTGGCATCGTGCCGGGACCACACCAATGCTCACCAATCTCGAGGACAGAGATGTCAGCAGCCAGCTGGCTACCCTCCAGCCCGCCATGTGCAAAGAGGGCTGGCTCCAGCATCAGCTCGTAGATGGACTCCTGCTTGATGAGCGTGGCATCGGCCACGTCCAGGCTGGACTGGTCGGGCGAGGGCTGTGCTGAGGCGAGCAGGTCAAGGTTGTAGTAGGTGCTGCTGCCATCAGGAGTGAGGGGAAAGTCAAAGAGGAGCCCATCCGACAGCGTGGAGATGTCATCCAGGTCCGAGAGCCCGCTGCTGACACTGGTGGTGTAGACGCGGCTCAGGGGCTCGGGCTCATCCTTGGTGCCGCCACTCTGCTCCTGGCTCTGCTGGTGCTTCTGCACCTCGGCATAGAGGCTGTCCCGCTGTTTCTTCGACATGCGGCCGAACTTCACGGCTGCCCAGGGAGGAGAGGGTGGCCACGTCAGGGCAGCTTTACCCCCACTGAGCGGCAGCTGTGTCATCCTGCCTGCCCTGGGAAGGGTCCTAGTTCCTGGGAAAGCGTGTGGTTTGGGGGTGTACAAGCCCCAAGCAGGGCAGGGGCCCCATCGGATGCATCCCCCCCTGCCCCAGACCAACCCTGGATCAAATGGAACAGAACCGATTTAAATTTTCCCATGGAAAACTCAAATGCATTTCTTGCTTCCCCAAAACCTCCTTTCCCTGGGCTGTCCCCACCAGGAAAGAAACATCAGCCCCAGTGGCCCAACTCACTCCGAGGAGGAGCGGAAGGGACCCCAGGTTAGACTCACCATCACGGGACATGCCCAGCGCCAGGCATTTCTGCAGGCGGCAATGCTGGCAGCGGTTGCGGTTGGTGCGGTCAATCAGGCAGTTCCTCTGCCGGGAGCAGGAGTAGCTGGCATTGTTCTGCTGGCTCCGCCGAAAAAAACCCTGTGTGGGATGGGGAGGTGTTGGGAAAGCGCCTGGCGGGACGCCAGCCCCGGCAGCCACCCACCCACTGGCACCCGTCCCCGGGTGTCCCCAGGCTCACCTTGCAGCCTTCACAGGTGATAACGCCGTAGTGGATCCCCGAGGACTTGTCTCCACAGATCTTGCACGGGATCACTTCAATTTGGGCTGCAGCGGAGGGGAAAATGGGGGAAGGAAAGCCACAGTGGTCAATAATGGGCATCGCTGAAACCAACGAGGGAGATGGACCCCCCTCCACCACAGCCGCAGCCCGCTG
>VXBO01008594.1:130914-144821 GCA_013400135.1 Rhinoptilus africanus | reverse complement strand
GCGGGGGGCGCCGGGGGGGCGCGGGGGTCCCTGCGGCGGGGCGGGGAGCGGCGGCCCCGGGCGGCACCGAGAGGCACCGGGCGGCTCTGGCACCTGCCCCTCCGCCGCTGACCCACTTCTGCCCGAGCATGCGGCCGTTCACATGACGAGCCCGCCCCGCTCCGCCCCCCCCAAATCGGTTTCACTTCCAGCCCCACCTCCTGCCCTTCCTCCTCCTCCTCCTCCTCCATCCCCGCCGGGCCGGTGCCCGGTGCCTCCTCGGTGCTGGGGGGCTGCCGTGCCGCAGGCGGGGGGGGCCGGCTCCGGCGGGGGGGGGGGGGCGCCGCGGCCCCNNGTCGGCGCCGCACCCCCCGGCTCTGCCCGCCCCGGGGAAGGTCCCGCCGGTGCCCGGCCTGTCCCGGCTCGCCCGGGCACGGGCCCGCTGCGTGTCCCGCTGAACCACCGCGGCTGCTCGCTTCACCCCGCTGTCCTCCCCTCGGGTGGGCACAGGGACCTCCGGCAGGACAGGGTTGGGGGGGACCCTGGAGAAGGTGCAGACACCCGGTGCTGGGGGGATGTAGGGAGCGTGGGGAGCCCCGAGCGGCGCCCCTGTGTCCCCATGCCACAGGGCAGATGCCACAGAGTCCGAGGGGACATCCTGGCTGGGAGACCTGCGCTTTGGAAAGTGCGTGGTGGAAGCAGCAGGGAGCTTTGGAGGTGACAGGGAGCCATTCCCACCCCATCCTTCGTGCTGCAATGCACACAGAGGGCTTTGGGGCCCGGGGTGGCATCCTGAAGAGCAGGGTGCTCCAACGCGCTGCCATAATAGATGGCAAGAAATGCTGGCTCTGAACCATACAATGCTGCTCCTGGTGCAGCGCCAGAGGTGATGCCACGGGGCAAAGCCCCACAGCTGGGGTTTGCAGTATGACTCTTGCACCATGTCACCAGAGTCCCCGTGGTGCCACATCACAGGGGTGGAGACAGTTGGTCCGTATCACGGCCAGGCTGAGTGTCAGGGTGCTCAACCCTGCCCAGGGATGCCTCAGTCCAGGGGATGGTGACATTGGCCTGGAGACCTGCTGCGTGCAGAGATGGCATCTACCGTGGGCATTCACCATGGACATGGCATCCACCACAGGGATGGGTGTGGTATCTGCCATGGGCATGAGCAAGCCATCAGTCATGGTGAGGGGCATGGCATGGGCATGGACACCACATCAGCCATGGGCATGGAGGTGGCATCCACCACGGGCACAGATGCAGCCACCACCACTGTCACACACGTGGCATTGCTGCCTCCTCCCTGGACCCCCCCTGCCCTCATGATTGGGCCCTGCAGGGAGGCACCATGGTTCCCAAACCCTTGCATTAAACCATTTAAGCACGGCTGAAGAGGGCAATTTCAACCCGTATCCATCCCAAAGCCCAAGCCTGAGCCGGAGGTGCAGGGACGCTGCCGGGCTGGTGGCAGAGGGGGTCCCCCAACCCTGCTCCCAGCAGCAGCACGGGCGTCAGTGGCAGACAGACAGTGGGGGTGAGCCGAGGTGGCACTTTGTGTGCTCCCACCCATGTGCCGAGTTGCCGTCTATCTCAGCTCCGGCGCAGGAGCGGCTGCGGACAGGAAGGGGGGTGCCAGCAGCCAGGCAGGGGAGTGTGGGGAGCTGGGGGGGGCTGAGCTGCCTGCCGCGCTCCAGTGCTGCTGTCTGACATGATTTTGCTGATGGCGATGGGGAATGGGTTGGCTGTTCTCGCCAGTCGCATTCACTCCTTCCTCTCGGCTTTCCTCCCTCCTCCCCACCTCTCCCCGCATGGATGGGCATGCAGACAGGACGCAGGGTGACGTCTCGCCTCAATCTTTACAAGCTCTGCTTTCAGTGGGGCTTCTGCAATCCCTGAAATCCCGCCCCAACACACATCTCCACTGGCCCCGGCTAGCAGTGTGCGCTGTGAGGCCATTGCCCATCCCCAGAGGTCATGGGCACTGCCTGTAGGAGGTCAGCCTCATTAGACCCATTTCACAGATGGGGAAACTGAGACTGGGAGCAACGCAGTGGCTCTTTGGGTCACACAGGGTCTGGCTCCAGCGAACTCATCCCTCCTAAAAGGTGGTCGGCAGCTGGCCTGGCATAGCCCTGATTGCTGCCTTTGGGACAGTCGTGGTCAAATCGTGCTGGAGCGAGAGCAACAATACTCCCCGAGAGCCACGGCGCAACCCAAAAGTATGAGATTACACAAGTGGCACCACGCCTGCCATGAGCAACTCTGGACCCATGCACCCGCCACCGCCACCAGCACCCTCTCCTTAACCCTTCGTGCATGGCAGCCAACCTCCAACACCGACGGCGTCGGAAAGTCCCAGGGGACAGGGAGACGCTGCAGGGCCACCTGAGAGGGGATAGCCCCTTGCAGGTCTGGGACTCAGCCCCATGGTTCTGGGGACTTGGGGAGGAGGTCACGCCGTGTTCCTCCTGAGGGGTGCAGGAGCTGCGCCAGGGCAGGGCCCCTTTCACCCTGGCCAGGGCCTCGCCAGCATGCCTGGCTGGGCTTAATCTGGAGTCTTGGTCCCAGCCAAGCCAGAACCAAGGTGGAGTCAGTTCATCAGTGGTGACAGTTGAGCCCCAGGGTAATATTTGCCGCCCAGAGAAGAATCACCTCCACTCCCCTTGCCCTTCCCCTGTTTTGGATGTGGCAGCACTGGAGGTCACTGGACCGCCCCTAAAAACAGTCTCCCTCTCCACACTGTGATGTAGAGCCTGGTGTGGCCCTGCTCACTGCCGGTGGGTGCAGAGACGCGGACCCCGGCGTTGACTGATGCTGTCCTCGGCAATGGGGAAGGCGTGAGGCTGGGGGGGCTGGAGCTGCCGGCTGGTGCCCGGGTGCTGCCAAAGCCGGGCTCAGCGCCGGGGAGCTGCACCCGCCTGGGAGATGCCATGGGACGCATCCTGCGGGCCTGTCACAGGCGGCACCGGCTGCCCTGGGCATCAGCGGCATAGGGAGGAGACAGCCAGTGGGAATGGATTAGAAGCAAGACCTCTTCCACCCTGCCATGGTCCAGCCCTTCTCCTTCCCCTCCTCCCTGGCCTGGCCTCGCCACTGGCTCTTTGTGGTCAAGGCCAGGACGGAAGCTGGGGTGCTGCCAGCCCGTGGCCACAGCTGCCACAGCTCTGCCGCCAGGATTGGCCCAATCGGCCCTCAGCTGGCCTGGAGACGAGCAGGAATTTGGGATGACACCACCACACCTTAATCACTGTTAGCTCTCACCCGCACCCCACCCAGAGAGAGGGGAATCTCTGCTCCCACCCGGCTGCATTGCCCTGGCCACCCCCAGCCCCCACCCAGCCTCAGGGACCGCCAAGCCCCCGCCCGGGGCTGTGCCGTCCTGCCCCGTGTCACTGAGCCCCGGCACAGCCAGCTGGCAGAGCTGGCCCCCTCGGCGGCTCTGCTGCAGGCTCCCCACCGAGGACACAGCCGGGTGACTTTGCCTCCCCGTGATTCAGTTTCCCGTCGGGAATGGCTGACCTGCCCAGTGGGGATCGGGATATGGGGTGAACCCACTGCCAGGGACTGTGGCGTTGATGTCCCCACACCTTGTCCTTGGGGGGCAGGGATGTGCCCGGTGGCAGCCCCCAGCCCCAGTCTGGCTGGGGGTCCTGCCCCCGATTCCAGGCTGGGGGTGGGTGCAGGCAGCAGGGACAGGGTGGCTACAGGGGAGTCACAGCACTTGCAACCACTGACCCTTAATGTGTCGTCGTCCCCCCCCAAGCTGCGGGGTTAATGCCACAGAGAACTCACGCTCGGGGACAGGCACCAACTGCTTTGTCCCCTCCATGGCATTGGTGTCACCCTTCCTGCCAACCCCACTGCTGAAGTGCTCTGGCGGTGTGGGACGAGGGTCCCCCCACTGTGCCAGGTGAGGCTGGTGCCCTCGGACCATGGGGACCAGACATGTCATTGCCGCCCGTGCCAGCCCCCGGCAGCCAGCTGGATCCGGCACAGTGCTGGGCACGTGGCCCTGCTGAAGCGGCGTGAGTCAGTGCCCCACGGCACTCCTTATGCAAAGGCTGGCACAGGGCTGTGACATAGGGCCATGGAGTGGGGCAGTGGTGGCATGGGGCAGTGGTGGCATGGGGCAGTGCCGTGGCACTGTGGAGTGGGACTGTGGCATGGGGCCATGGCACAGAGCTGTGCCATGGGGCAGTGCTGTGGGGCCATGATGTGGGGCAGTCCCATGGGACAGTGGTGTGGGGCTGAGTCGTGGGGCAGTGGTGTGGGGCCCATGACATGGGGCTGTGGCGTGGGGCAGTGCTCGGGCACAGCAGGGCGGGTGTGATCAGAGCATGGAGAAGGGGGAAACTGAGGCAGCGCTGGGTGCGCCCTCGAGTCCTGCAGCCCGCGCGGGGCTGTCCCTGTCCCCAGCGGAGCCCTGAGCTGGCCTGACCCGCTCACGTAACGCCTGCCCGGCACTTATGCAATAACTGCTGCCGCGCAGCTGTAAGGGACATCCAACGCCGCAGCAATTACCCAGCCCTTAATCAGCGGCGACACAGGATAACGAGGCTAATTGGAACTGTGGCTGGCAGAGCTGCTGGCGGGCTGGGGAAGGGGCATTTTGTCTGACCCTGCACCCTGATGGGGGACCCAAGCAATTAGTGGCTGCTGAGCCTTCGTTAGGGACTGGGGGTGGCTGGGCTGGACCCCACTCTGCCCTGGGTGATGGGTGCCCATGGGGTGGGACAGAGCATCCACTTGCTGCTGGGCTGGAGTGTGGCATCCCCACTCCTGTCCCCATCCCTGTCCTTGTCTCCATCCCCATCCCCATCCCTGTCCCCGCATGCCCGCAGCGCAGCGATGCTCAAAGTAGGTCAGTGGGCCGGGGTGCCAGGCGACCGCAGGCACTGCAGCCCCCACCCCAGGGGGTTCGCTCGCTCCAGCGGGAGCTCACCCTCCACCCCCGCCGAGCCCATCACCCTGCTCACCCCGCCAGGCTCCAGCGTCCCCAGGGCGGGGGGCAAAGGCAGCATCTCCTGGAGCCTCACTGCAGACCCCTGACACAGCTTGCTGCACAAATGATGCCTAAATAGGATCCCTCATGTCCCCTTCTCCCTCCCGCTGCCCTGGGGGGCTCAGCCCAGTGGTGTGGGGGTGCAGAGGGGCTCCCCAGGCGGCTCCCTCCAACTCAGGCAGCGCTCGACACCATCCCAGGCACCATGCAGCTCTGCCGAATCTCCAGAGTAATAATTAGGAGATAAACAGGAAAGAGGAAAGGGGCAGATTTCGTGTTCCACCCTGATCCCCCTGAGGCAGATAAAAGTGGAGTAGGGGGACGCAAGGGGGCTTTTTTCCCATTTGTTTCTGCTGAATCAAAGATTTTTCCTCCTGCTTAGAAGATTTCCCTGCTCCCCCCCAACCCCAGCTCCCGCCTTAATGAGGTTTTGCTGTAAAAGTCTCCAAGCCTCTGCCATGGCCTTGACTTAATCTCCAGGCACCTTCAAAGCTGGGTTGTTCCTGGACCCCTGCTCTGTTCCCCCCACCACTGCTTCGCCTCCATCTTTTTGAACTTCCCAGACACAAAATTGCCAAGTTCCATGTGATGCTGCTTCTCCCGCACCCGGCGGCGAGCGAGGGGAACCTGGGGCAGATGGGGGGGGACGGACACGGTCCCCTGGGCTGGGTCAGGGATGTGGGATGGGGACTGCCCTGGGGAATCTCTCCAGGCAGCCTGTCTTTATGGGGAGTTTCCAAACTGGGGTGAAAAGGGTGTATTTGGGGATTTTTTTCTCCCCTAAACTAGAATATTGTGGACATACTGCAAAAAATAACCCTTGGCTCAGCTGAGATGGTGGCTGGACCCCTCTTTGCTGCTGACAGCAAGGGCTTTGGGGGCTGGGTGACATCAGGGTGTCAACCCTGGGGACAGACAGGGGACTCGGGTGAGGGCAGCTGGCCGGCAGGTCTGCAAGGCCAAGCTGGGAGCAGAGCAGCCATGGGGGTGCTGGGAGCAGCCCCCTGCTGGGGCTTGGCCGGGGGCTGTCGTGGGACCCCAGGGCAGGAGGACAGTGCTGGCCGAGGGTCCTATCCCAGCCGCCCACTCGGGGCCCTGCCGCGGGAACTGGCTGCTTCCCAGGAAAAGGGCTTGGGATCCACTGCAGCCACATTTGCAGCCTCGCACAGCCCCAGCCGACTCCAGACCCTCAATGGTACCGCTGCTGCCGGGACAGCACCTGGGAGGCTGGGCGCAGAGTGGTCCTCAAAGCATCCATGGAAGCTTCTGGGCACCATCACCCTCCCCATCGCCTGAGCGGGTGCTCAGTGCTGGCCACAGCGGGTCCAAAACCCCCAGGAGGGGAGAAGCAGGAGACAAGAGCACCTGATCTGCTTGAGCATGGGGTGCTGCATGCATCCACCCGTGCTCGAGCCATTGGCCACTGCTCGGCTTCCTCCTTCTGCCGGCCAGTCCCTCCGGCTGCCCGCTGTGCCCGTACCTGGGCGTCCCCCTCCAGAGCCGATCTGGAGGCTTTAGTGCAAGTTAATCTCAGCAATCCCTTAATTCCATGGACTGAAATAGGAAAGATCAGTAGGTCAGTGGGAAAAGCTCTTGGCCAAAGTTCACATGTTAATGTGGAGACACGGAGAGAGCAAGAGCAGGGGAGAGGAAAGTGCCTGCAGATCTATTCTGGCTTCTCCCCCTGCACAGGCTCAGGTCACCCCCTGCATCCCTCTGGGGAGAGGTTCTGGGGACGCCAAGCACCGATGGGCCAGGCCATCCCGGCAGCTTCCCGTCTGCTGCGGTTTGGAGTGGGAAGGGAGGTTTTTCCCTTCTCACCCCACCAAACCCAACACCAGCACTGGCATCCCTGAAGCGATTTTACCGGGGTTTAAATCCTGGCCTCCAGAGGCGAGAGGTTGTGTATTAGCATGCTGCACCGCTGAGCGGCTCTAATTAGGGCTTGGCAGGCTCCTGCCTCAGCCTGGTAAGCACCTTTTTGGCTGCTGCTCTGGAAAAAGCCGTGCTGGAGGACTTAGCTTTTAATAGAGCCAAAGCCCAGGTGAGCCACCCACTGCCACCGCCCGGCACCACACAGGCTGGTCCCAGCCCTGGCTGCAGGTCTCAGTGCCGGGGGGACACTGGGTGGCCTCAGGCAAGACACCCCCAGCCCTGCGGTGCCCATACCGGTGGCATTGCATCCCCACAGGGACCATCCCGGGGCTTTTTCCTGCATCCCCATCCGCCTTCCCCTGGGACAGGTGGTTTTGGGCAATAATATTGCTATGGGAGCAGTTTCCTTAAATCCGTCTCTGTTACGGCAAGCAGCTTAGCACCAGAAACTCTCTTCCTCTCTGTTCTTTTAATACGATCCTGGCTTAGCAAAGCCCTGGGCTTAGCCGCTGCCCCTGCAGTGCAAGTGAGGAGAGGAGAATTAAATAATATGAAAGCAGAAAACAAAGGGCTCTTCTTGAGTTAAGCAGCTGAAGCCCTGTCCGGGGGGAGTCACTGGGGTTACCTGTGCAGGGGGATGCTCAAGCGGATGATATAGAGTGTGGCCCCTCCTGGATGCCTCGGTTTTATGGGTCAGTGGGTCAGGGATGCTGCGATGCTTTCAGCCACCACTCCTGCTGCCGGGGACTGGAGGGAGCCCAGCTTGGAGGCACACGCACCCTAAAAATGCCCTGAACATCTCACTGTGCTTTTTGGTGGCAAATATTCCCATTTTCCAGAGTTTTCCCATCTTGGGCTCTGCTGGAACTGGAGAGCAGCTTCAGGGATCTTGGTGCCCTTTGCAGCAGCAGCATCACACCAAGAAATGGGCCTTCCCCACTTTTCCCACCCCGTGCCCTGCCAATGGGCTGGGGGTTGGTGCCCATCCTCTGGGTCCCGGCTGGCCGCGCTGGCCCCCATCACCGGCACTGCAGCTCACCTTGGACTCCGCTCCTGGCACGGCCTGGCGACCGGCTGGGTTGCTGGGGAGACGGGCTGGTTTATTTACCATCAGGGCTGCGATAAGGAGTGCGAAAGGGGAGGCAAAGCACATGGTGTCCAATGTGCCTGACCCACTTTTTCAGTGCCCGGGCGTTGCTCGCCCTCGGCTATTGGATTGCAGCGGTGGAGGCACAGGGAGCGCAGCTGTGAATGCCCCACTGCTCACCAGAGACACTGAGCTGTTTGGGGTTTTGGGGTGTCCTTGCTGCTGAACCCCATTTTCTCCGGGGTGATTGGGAACAGAGGAAAAGCATCCCTGGGCACCGTGGGTGCCTGATGGCTGGATGCTGAGACAATGCAATGGGGACAAAAACTGGTGTGAAAGCTCACCGTGGTGGACTCCTCGTGCCCATCCTCAGCTGCGGTCCCCACCACAGCTCATCCCCCGCCAGCGCTGGCACAGTGGCCCAGATCTGCCATTCCGCATGGCTTCCCCGTCTCTCCCTGGGGCTGGGCGCCAACAGCCAGGGCGCTCGCTCGGCGCCTCACACGGCCGCCCACTAATCTGACATGACTCTTCCATTAGAGATGAGATGTCGGCAAAGAGCTTTTTGGTGTTGGAGTTAACTCCTTCTCCCACACTGGAGCTCCCCAACCTGCAGTAACGGCTGTCGCCATCACCTGCATGGCCTGGGGTCTGCGGGATGAGGGGTGGGGGTTCCCTCTCGTCATCATCGCCTGCCTGGTGATGGGCTCCCCATGGGACCCAGCTCTGCCCTTGCACCTGGATCCTCCTCCAAGAATGTGGGATGAAAGTGGAGACCCAGCACTGCCATGCCGGAGGGTGCTGGAGTGGGGCTCCATGGGGCCCCCCAGGCTGGCAGGACAGGCCCCAGCCCAGCCAGCCCCAGCCCTGGCTGCAGCGCCAGCCGCTTCCCTTGTTGATCTTCTCTCCTGCTGCTAGTTAGCGTCTCCAGTTTAGCCTGATCAGAACTGTGGCTCCCCGCAGAGGGCCTGTCTCAGTTTTGGCCATCCCCGTGGTGCGCTGGGGCTGATGGCAAGTGGATGGAGACAAAGGGGAGCCCGGGGAGCAAGGGGCAGGCGGGGGTTTGGGGTGAGCATCCTGGCCGGGGGGTGGTCTCCAAGTGGGGCGACCTGGGACGTGGTGGGGATCAATGGCAGGGGGATGAGCCCTGGCTGGGAGACAGAACGTGTCCCCCCCAAGGGCACGAATGTCCCAGGCCAGGCCGGAGGTGTCAGTGTTTCACATCCGATGTGGCACTGCAGCAAGGGGGATAGTGGTGGCAGCTCAGTGGTGGCAGCCAGCTCCAGAGCTGGCTGATTGTCAAAATGCAGGGCAGGGTCTGCTCTCTGGGACAGACCCCTGCCCTAAAGACAGCTGCCTTCCCATACCAGGACAGAGCTTTCCCTCGTGTCCCTGCTCCCCTGGAGCCATTCAGGGGAGGTGACAGCACTCCTTGGTCCCCTGCTGCAAGGACAGGCCCCAGCATCCTTCCAGAGAAGAGAGGCAAAGCTGATATGGGGGATCAGGATCCCACCTGTGTCCCCTTCTTCTGCCAGGAGAAGCTGGTCACCAGCCACAACAGGGCCAGGGCCAGATCCTGCTCCTTGGCAGGCTCCAGCCAGGCAGGTTCTCCTGAGCACAGCCACAGCTGGGGCCATCATCGGGGCTTGCCTAAAGGCCAGGAGCAGCAACTTGGCTCCTGGAGAAAGGTTTGGCCCTGGAGGGTGGCCACGATTCCCTGCAAAATGACTGGGCCATGCCAAGGGTACAGCAGAGAAAGTGAGGCACGGTGCGAGGCAGGGACGTGCACCATGCTGGGGTCTGCCAGGAGCGCTGGTGCATCATCTGAGCCACACGGGTGTTTAAGCCCCATCAGGCTACAGCATCCTTGACCCTGCCATGGTGCCTGGGGGCTCTGCTGCCCTCCAGGTCTCCACCTAAGGGGGCTTCAGAGGCAGCCAGCCCCCCATCAGCCCCCACAGCTGCAGGAGAGCAGGCAGGGAGCCGCTCGGGGAAGGTCTCTGGCCAAGGGGGCTGCAGGAGAGGGGGCTGCGCCAGAGCAGCATGTCCTCGCCATCACCTTCCCCATCACTGCCATGTCACAGGGTGGCTGTAGGGTCTGGGGACCTTGTGTCCAGCCGGTTTGACTCGACTCGCATCAGGATCCCGCATAGCGCCAGCTACGAGTGCCCCAGCTCACGGCAGGGATGCACCACTGTAGAGCTGACCTGGATCCCAGCCACCCCAGCAGCCGTCACCTCCTGTGCCACCACATGCCCCTGGGGGAGGGACTTCCAGTGTGGGAGACTGCCCTGCGATGGCGGGGGAGGACAGGACTGGGGACAGCTGCTGTCCCCATCCCTCACAGTGGCCCCAGGACAGGCCAGCTCCGAGGGGGGGCAGTCCAGACCACCCACATGGTGTTTTGGGACACAGGGTGGGGGGCATCCGCCAAAGGCAGTTTGGGAAGTCGTGCTGGAGATGCCCAGCCCTGCAGTTGGGGTCTCCCATTCTCTTTGCTCCCCAGGAGCAGAGAGATGCCCAGAAAGACACATCCTCTCCTCCTGTTACAGGCAGGGACCGAAATGATCCTGCATTTTTTTGTGGGATTCTTTGGCTGCAAATTGGGGTGTCATAACCCTTTTCCCATACTGGACAGCTCAGACTTTGCAGCAGGGTGGGGATGCGGCAGCAGCGGAGGAAACCCTCCCCAAAATCCCGGCGCAGAGACACCCATGAAATACTCAGGCTGTTCAGTGCAGTTCCCACCTCACCGTCAAAAGCACCATGAATATTGCAGGTGAGCACTAAAGTTTCACGGCTGCCACACTTTGGTGCAGCCCTGCGGACACCATTACCATGGGAAGACCCTGTGACAGGACGCATCATGTCTTCACCAGGCTCTGGCTACCCGTTTTCCTCTGGTTTACCCCCAAAACAAGCTATGGTGATGGGCTCGGGCCCTGAACCACTCCAAGAGCAAAGCGACCCCACTGTGTCCCTGGGAAGGAGCAGCACAACTCAAGGTAGAGCCGCAGAAGGGTGCGAGGTCCTGCTAGACCAGGGACAGGCAGGGGACATGGCCTCCCCATCCCAAAGCTTCCCATGCTCCCCGCTGCCCCGATGGCAGCGTGGCCTCGCTCCTCCACACCCCTGAGCGATGCCCATCCTGGGTACGAGAAGAGGTTAGCAGCTCCCTGAGCATCTCAGAGGGTTTCGTCCTCCATGTCATGAGCTTTCCAGGTCAGTCCCCAGCAAAAGGGACCATTCCCTTCTCCTCTGCTCTCATAACTCCACTCTTCCCATGTTTATATAACAGCGACGTCTCCCGCGGACCAGGGAGAGAATTGGCCGGGGAGAAATAATGAGGATAATTCAAGTAATTTGGGAAGATGAGGTTTGCGAGGTGCCCAGCGTCTTCCACCTTTTACATGTTGTCTCTAATCATCCGCAATCTCGGATGGCCATTGATGGAGCTCGTTGCTGTGGCGACGGATGAATAGCCCTGGGATTGTACCATGCCAAAAAAGTGCCGTCCTTCCATCAAAACAACAACAACAAAAATATCATTTTGTTCAGGAAATTAAGCAGTTTGCAACCAAATAGCAGCATCTGAAAGGGCTCCCGCATCCGTTCTTCCCTCCTGGCTCCCACGGCCACATTGGGTTTGTCAGGAACAGGCCCAGCACCCCAGAGAGTCTTTTGTGTGTGCCGGACAAGGAGAAGGTGGTAATTGCGAGGGGGTTTCTAACCCACTGAGTCTATTAAAAGGATTTTACGCACACACCCCCCCGCTTCTTCCCCAGATGTGTGTCATGCAGGGAGGGATCGCGGGGCGCTGAGGCCGGGGGCTTGCACAGCACTGGGTTAATGTGTTAGCTGTGCAGGGCTGGACCAGAGCAGGGTGCTGGGGCAGAGGGAGGTGGTGATGGCCGGTGGCCGGGGCAGGGTGATGAGGCTCAGGTCCTGCTTTTCCCCTGGGGAAGGAGCTGGCATGGGGCTCCCGAGGTGTGGGAGGAGGGTGGCATACGGGGAGCATAGAACTCCTGCCGCTGTCAGCCTCCATGGTGTTCCATTTAAACTCCCTCACAGGAATATGATCTGAGCCTGGATGCTCTCCTTTGATCCCAGTGGCTCTGGGAACATCTCCTGGGGGGGCTGCTGGAGACGCTGCTCTCGAACTGCACTGACAGGCATCGGGTAGCACAGCCCCCAGGGATGAGGCTGGGATGGGGGATTTGGGGGATTTGGGGTCTGCTCAGCCAGGGATTAACCCTGGCTTTGGTTTTCTCCTTGGGGTGGAGGCGTCTGACCCTCCTGACACTGGAAACTGCAGGCAAAGCCACATCTCAAGGCCCACACTGTGGAGATCCTCTGTCTGAAATCTACATTACCGCACTGGGCCTCGGCACACATTTTGAGGAGGCAGTCTGGTCCCTGCTGGCAGCTTTGGTGCTCCCAAATGTCGTCAGCCAGTGACAGGATGTAAATAGTGTAATTCAGAGCTGTGTGACCCCAAAGCTCATCCTGCAAGAGGATAAGAAACCCAGTACCTGTAGGGCAAGCATCCAGCTGGCAGCCTGAGAGAGCCCTGGGTGCAGCACGGTGGGACCCAGCCCCTGCCTGCCGGGGCAGCGGAGAGCAAGGGGGAGGAGGAGGGATGGGTGCATGGAGAGAAAACATTTTACAGAGGGCCCTGAGGATGACAAACAAGACAAGTTCCCGGCTTCTCTTCAGGCAAGAGCCCCGGGCACTGCTTTGCCAGCCATCCCCAGAGCCCTCCACCCTCCCAGGGCTCAGCCAGAGCCAGATGGAGACACATCTTGGCTGCGTGGAAAAACGAGGCAGCAGAGCGGGCTGGGGAGATTAACTCTGCAGGGAAAACAAGCTCAGCAGACACTGCTGAGCTGAGGATGCCTGCGCAGCTCTGTGTGTGCATTTGCATGTACACGCATGTACTACAAGTGTACATGGGCACGCATGTGCAGAGAGTCGGTGCTTGCGTGCATGCAGATGTGTGCACTCAGCCGAGCTGATGAACCAGCCTCTGGCCTCGAAGGGGCAGGCAGGGTATTGGAAATGTGTCCTCATCCTTTAATTGCGCTGCTTTGATAACAGTGATAATTGGCTAGAAATCGATACTGTTTTGCTCCTGTTTCCCCCATCCTGTGTCCCTCTCCCGTCCCTGGACGCTGTGCTCCCTTTAGTGGAGTGACATTTAATTGCTGTGCCATAGCCATTAGATAACTCAGGCAGCAACGCTGCTTAGGAGAGGGCTGATGCAGCCCAGCAGTGGGCAGAGATGGAGGTAGCTCCGCTCTCTGCTGCCGCAGCTCAAGGGCAGATGGAAACGATGCTGCCAGTGCTGTGGGAGCAACAGTGGTGGGTGACTGCAGCGGGTCTGGGGATGAAGGGAGAGCGGAGCAGGGAAGGGACAAACCCAAACCCAAATTACATCGGCCAGGAAGTCCCTCCAGCTTTGGCTCTGAAAATTCTGCTGGACCATCACAGGAAAATGTGTATTTATAGCCCTACAGCTCAGCCTGCCCTGCTTCCCATGCCCTCGTCCCTCCGGTGAGCCGCAGGTGAGGTCTCAGAGTCTGCAAAGTCGGGCAGCTCCTGGTTTCCTTACAACCGCCCTTGCAGAGCAGCCCCTGGGCTTCACCCACCCAGCCGGGGCTGCTGGGGCTCTGCACCCCAAAAAGCCGCCCTGACCCCCCTCCCTCCCCACTGGGCTCCACAAAGTCAAAGGGCCTGGGGAGCAGAATGGCAGCGCCAAAGGATGCATGGAGAGCCCCGGGGGGCCGGGGACACCACGGGCTGGTACTGGTGGCCCCAGGGCCCCTGGTCCAGATTTAGCCAAGTGACCCTCCTTAGCTAAGTGACCCTCCAGAGCCAAGTGGGGCTCCAGTGCCAGAGAGGGACCCACTCCGCTCTGCAGGGCTGGCTGGGGCCTGGGGCGAGGCGAGCGAGGGGTGCCCG
>VXBO01008594.1:119420-129701 GCA_013400135.1 Rhinoptilus africanus | reverse complement strand
CGGGCGGCGGGTTAGCCTTAGGGCAGAGGGAGCGGTGCGGTTCCCCCGCGGTTCTTCGTTTCAGCTGGTTTTGGGGTAAAGCTGTGTGTGTGCTGCTCAGCTCCTGCTGCAGGTTGCCCATGGGCTACTGGCTAAGGGAGAGATGAACTCGTCCCAAGTCTCAGCAGCCGTCGCCTTCTCTCTCCAGGGACGCTCCAAATCAGAAGCAACTCCTGAAAATCTGTGGTAGCTACCATCCATTCGGTTCTCTCCACAGGGATCCAGCCTGCCAGGTCCACTCCCAGTGCGGAGGAGGCTCCTGTGGCTGCTGGTACCAACGGAGAGGTCGCTTTGGGCCAGGAAAGGATTTCTGGTCTGGTAATGGGAACGCTGGCCTGAGCTCTGCAAGGGGAGCCCCGAGTGTGGAGTGGAGATTCTTATCACCCAGCTGAGGATAAGGAGGAATAAACCAGAGCTGATCCACCTCCATCCCACGGGAGTGCTCTTGGGAGGGTAATTATTTCTTGTTCCTTTGTTTTGTTGGAGCAAGTTTTGTAGGAGCATGAGAGAAAGTGGCAGGTTGACTGTGGTGGATACTTTGTGCGTCCCACAAAGGGGATGGCTTGTGGGGACTCACAGTCTTTGAGCTAGAGCCACCTGTGCCCACAGCGGTCTCCTGAACGTCCTCTCCCCTTGTCCTCTGTCCAAACTGAATCGGCAGCAGCCGTGTTGATCGCATACATCTGAACTGGTGTTGGTTGTTGCCGGGAGTTGTTGCTCGCAGTTCTGGTTTAAAAGGGTGCGGTGCAGTTTGGCCATGAAAACACTACACCATGTGTGGCTGCAAGGGGCCATTTCCCAGGTCTGGAGGTGACTGCGTGTGATCCAGAGATAAATTATTAAGATTAATTTTAAAACTAGGTTTCACTGTGTCTGCTGCTTCCCCTGGGAAGGTGTTCCAGAATTGCATTGTACTGCTGGAAAGAAACCTTATCCTTATTTCCAGCCAAACTATGCTAACATTCCCCTTGTCCACGAGCATACATCAGGAAATACAGGAATAGGTCAAAACTGAGAGTGAGTTCTTTTTGTATCACTTACATCATCTTCCTGAGAACTAAAAAAGTAAAACAGGCTTGAGATGAGTGCAAAATGTGACTAACAAGGCTGGATGCTGGCTGATTGAGCGGTGTTCTTTGTTTCGGTGTTTGCAGGATTCATTAGTGGCGCTGCGATGGCCCTTCTTGCTACCGTTGGAGGGCCGATCGCTGGGTTCTAACATGTGTGTCCTCACCGGGAGCTTAGGGAGCCTCATGGTGCGAGGAGGGGACACTGGGGGCTCTTGTCGATGTTTCCTCCTCCAGGCAGCTTTGCCCTGAGTGGCTCCAGGACCTAGGTCCCCCCAGCTGCTTGTGAGCCCTGGATCCCCCTGAAGGGACCCAGATCGTGGTGTTAGGCACATGCAGGATCTGGCCTCCCTTGGGATCCTTTGTGCTCCTTCCTGATCAGCTGCAGCTCACAACGAGCAATCGCTCCAGCCCTAACAACTGTCTGCATTTGGTTCCTGTTTGTAGCTTGGTGCCTTGGAGGAGAGAGGATGGCTCAGGAGACGAACCAAACCCAGGTGCCTCTGCTCTGTACCACGGGCTGTGGATTTTATGGCAGCCCCCGCACCAACGGGATGTGCTCCGTTTGCTATAAGGAGTTTCTGCAGAGACAGCAGAGCAGTGACCGGATAAGCCCCCCAGGTAGAGAATTTTTGTCCGTGAAATCTCTTTCAAATGGATGCCTGGATGCAAACTGTGTTAGGCAACTGGGACAGAGCGTGGTACTGGTACTGACAGATTTATGCCCTCCTGGAAAACTCGTGTCTTTCCCTTTTTGTGTAGACCCGAGCCTCTGAATCAAAGACCCCTGAGCCTTTGGACATTTCTGTTCCCTGTAAGGGGTCAGTTTTCTTTCCGGTCTCAGCTGATGGGAAGCCCTGACCCAGTCAGCACCTTCCGGGAAGCTGTAAAACTTCACTTACACTAAGAGTGGCCCAGATTTTTAGCTATTACCTGCTTCCTGAGTTAGGTGCTGACTGCTGGGAACCACACCAGATCCCTGAAATGAAATTTTATTTGGGAAGAATCTGGCCTTTTGGGTTTGCATAATTTTTTTTTATCTTAACAGGGTTGACAATTAAAAGCAATGAAATAAAAGGTCTATTTCTTGCAGCTAAACAGAGCTGACACAGCACCAATCTGGGAGGCAGCTAGGTGCACAGAAAGGATGCTCTTCCTATCGTTAGCAGGATTTTCTTTTGCTGAGAGTTTGTGCAGATACCGCACGTGGTGCCTTTGCTATACTAGTGAGAAACGCCTTCTAGAGATCTTCTGCAGCCTTGTTCCTAAGTGTAATAATGGATTTCCTTGAATTACCCACCCAAAATGTATATTAGGAACACAGCCTGTCCTGACAAAGGGGTTTTCTAAAGACCCTGACTTAGATCCTCAGCTGGCGTAATAAACCACGATGATGCTATCGGAGCCAGTTCCTTTCAGCAGATGAGGGTCTTGTTCTTAGACCTTCTCAGAGAAGTTGCAAAGTAACGTTGAGTTCAAGGTATGTGGGTAACTGCAGCACTTTTATTTATACCGGCAGGAGAATATTTATGCTGATGCAGAGTTTGCTTTGTGATGCTGAGGAAACGAAGGGAAGTCAAGAGTGAGGGAGGTGTCGTGGGTGACTGAAGTCAGATTTTACCGGATGTTAAAAAACCCACACAGTAATGGAAGGGATTCAGCACAATAACTCCTGCGAGTAAGCTTGCATCCCTCAAAAGGGAGCTTGCAGATGAAAGTGCTCATCCTGCTTTCTCCTGGACTGTCAGGCACCTGAGGAACTTGCTGACGTTTTCAAGCATTTACCAAGACTGTGTTCTTGTTTTGTAGCCCCCAGTGGTCCCAACAGCAGCCCCATGGCTTCAGATTCAATTGCAGGGCAGTGTGTAGAGGGAGACTCCACGCCTGAGGATGCGAAAGCCAGGTAAGGGCGTAGTCTGTGGGATGGGGGATCTGGAGCTGTGCTAAAAACCAGCCCTGGGACTCAAGGGGCAGGCTCTCATCCTCCGTATGGCCAAGGGGATCTGTAAAGCGAGCTGGATCAAACACTCTTCATTGTGACCCTGGTTTATCTGGAAGACTGAGTTGTCCCTGGTGATGCGTAGAGTCAGGTACCAGTGGGTCGGTAGTAAATTAAAATGTGTAGTAAACTAAGTGGCATCCTGGTTCTCTTGGAGCCAGTGCAACTTGTCTCTCACGAGCTGTCTAAAACTGATGGGCTTCAACTAAGTGAAAGAACCTGGTGATGATCCAGCCTGGGAGCTGTGGCAGCAGGCTTAGGGACCTTGGTCACATTTGATGGGAAGGAAGATAGTGCTGCATTGAGCTCTACCATTGCATTAGAGTCCTGACTCATAACTCTGTTTCCCTGTCCCTGGACTTGTTTGGATGGGCTGTTGCCTTGGCTTTGTGATATAATTGGGTGGAAAAGGAAACTGAGATCATCACAGATGAATTCCATTTATGTCTATGAAGAACTTTGATCCCAAATCTCATGGGGAATTGGCCTGCTGTACTGCTGAGCTACCTCTGGGTATAATGAAGTTAACTGTTCATCAAAAGAAAATACTTGTGTTTAATCTGTGGTTGGTTGGTTGGTTTGTTGCAAATGCTTCCAGTGCCCAGACTCCTGTGACCCATCAGATGACAGCCATGAGCATATCCAGAGAAGAAAACAGCAGCGAGACAGAAGAATTCATCAAGGCAGAAGAAGCCTCAGCAGCATCTTCCTCATCAGGTAGATGGTTTCGCCTTTGCACAAGTCTGAATGACACCGATCTCGCAAGTTGGTTTGAGCAGCAAGTACAATACTGGCCACTAATTCCAGGGGACAGTTGTTACCTCCCGGCAGTGAAGATACACCTAGCAGGAGAGCTGAGGAAAAAACAGTTTGTTTGATTCTGAAACAGGGAGGAGAGAAAATGCCGTGCCTGAGGGCAGGCCGATAGAGATTGCTTTGTGGGCTGAGGGCTGAGTAGCTGCCAGCCCTCAACTTGCTGGCAGGAGGATAATCTTCCATGACGCCTATCCTAGCGAATGGCAGAAAGCCCAGAACGTCCCACAGCCTCTTGCACGGCTGTTGTTGGCTGCATTTCCCTGCTGTCTCTGGGGGGAGGAAAGGAGATGGATCCAGTGTAGTCTTGGGAGAAAGGAGATGTGTTTGTGATGCTGACCAGGGGCAGCTGCTGGCCTGGTGGTTGTCATCCTGTGTGATGGGAGGCATACCTGCCCCTCAGCGGGGAGCGTTATCACTGTGTTTGCTAAGTGGGTACCTCAAAGTGATAGAGGAGCTCAGGTGTCGTTGCCTAGCAGGGTGCATCCTCCAGTTGATGAGTTACGGGGTGAGCTGTTACGTTGCAGCCAAGCCATAACCAAGTGACACTGCATTGGAGACACCCTCCTTTAGTTCAACTGACAGTTCGCTTGCCTTCAAAGCTAAAAAAACCTCAAATTGTCGGTTGCTAAAAAACTAGGCTGTAGTCACCACATGTGACTGTGCATTTTGGATTTGGTAATCCCTGGCATGCAAGCCCAGGAGACAATTTATAACAGGCAGGTGAGAGACTGTTTGATGAAAGGGAGGTGTGGAAGAGGCTGCCCCTTTCTTCTGATTTAGAAAGTTGTTGAGGGTCAGATCCACAAAGCTGTTTCTGCCTCTGTCTCCTGTCTGACAGTCCTCCTCAGTCCTCTCTCTGACTCTTGACTGTCTCCTTAGCTCCATTTTCAGAGCGGCGTGCACTGCAGGTGTGTATCTGCTAGCAGTTGGAGCTCCTCCCTCCTGTTGACTTCTCTAGCCTGCTTGGGTACTGTAGGAAATCCCGCTAAGCATCAGTGACCTTTAACAATCTGGCTTTCAGAGCTCAGTTTTCCTTTTGGTAGATTAGAGACAGCAATGAGTATCTGTGTAAAGCATTCTGAGACCTACATACGAGGAACACTTACGTAAGAGTCAGCAAAAATAATTAGTTGTACTTACAAGGGGTTAACTTTTTTTTATCCTGTGAAGATTAACTCCAGGCTCAGCTGTGCAGTTGAGTTACTGTACATCAGCTAAGCTGTAGTGACTATCCAGATGCATGCTTAACCTATGTAAAGCACTAGGTAATTCTACTTATTATTACCTTTTCTCAGCCAGAGCTAAATGGCATCACGTTACTTTATGTATGCCTTAACTAAACTGTAATATCTCCTTGGTGTTTTTGGGCCTTGGACTTAAGGAATTTGAAACAGAGAGGAAACATGAGGCTGTGTGAGGTGTGGATCTCTGTGGAACAAGGCAAATCTCACAGTCTGGGGGATGTCGGCCAGGGCAAGGTGCACACAGAGGTGTCTGGCACAGACCCACAATCACAGGATGTCAAGAAGCTCCTGCAATAAAACAAATGTGATGTTTTGTTTATCAAGAAATATAGCAAAAGTCCTGCGTCTGTTTCAGGTACCCTGCTTGAAATATCTCAGAACACAGCTGAGGGCAAGGCAGCTTCAGAAAAACCCAAACAGAAGAAGAATCGCTGCTTCACTTGCCGGAAGAAGATAGGGCTAACTGGTAAGACTCTGGCTGTGGGAGAGCTTGCCTGTGGCTTCAGTAGTCTGGTGTCATAGCCCTGCAGGCAGATCTCCTTGTGCTGCGATGCTGCCTGGGTTCAGAGGGTTGGTGTGGGTCAGTGGTTGGAGGTACCCTCCAAAAAGGCTCTTTACATCTGCCAGACGGGTGCTGCAGGGGAGGTGGGAGCAGAGCTCTGACCCACCAGCACTGCTGTCCGAGGCAGGGAACGTGCCGCTCACTGCCAGGGTCACTGCCAGCCCTTGGATGCAGGTTTGTGGAACTGGATGGAGCAGTGCCTCAGGTTATTTCTGCCTGCTTGGCAAAAGCTGCTTGTAGAAGCAAAGGCAGTGCTTACCGTGGATCTAATTCTGCTCCTATTCAAGTCAGGGGTAAAGCTTTCATAATAGTGACGTGAACTGAGTTAGACACAAACTGAAAATCCCACTCCAAGACTCATCCCATTTGTTAACGTTGCTTGGCTTCTGTGTTTACCTTCTTGAGAGCAGGACGGTGCTCAGCGTTCAGCCTGTAAATCTGAAGAGAGAGGTGCTGAGGTGGTGTCAGGTGACTGGTATCAGTGGGAAAACTGCCGCTGGAAAGTGAAGCAATTAACTTGGCTGTGGTTTGTTCATAAAAACATCATTCCCCTAAATTGACTCTGGCATTTAGTGTTTCCTTGGAAAAAGTTAACTCCAGAGCTGTGCAGGTCACGCTGTTCTTGCGGAGCACTGACTTCTTTAGCCTCCTTGGTGCGTCCAGCAGCCAGGGACTCCACACACGCTTCTGTGTTTGTCCATGTAAGCTGCTTTGTCAGAGTCTGGCCCAGGAGGTTCGCCCAGTGTCTGGCCCTGTGGAGCCTGAGCTTGCCGGGACACCTGAGGGTGCTGTCATAGAAGAAATGTGGGTTTATAAGCCTAGGACTGGGCAGGGTAGTCTGTGCCCGGCCTTCAGAACTGTAGGGAGAATTGTTTTCCTGCATGAGTGTTTCCTTAAGAGCTTCAAACCATGAGAAGTTTCCTCTCCTTTAGGAAGCAACTTGCTGAGAACTCCTGTGAATTCAGGGCATTTAGGATAAAATTAATTTTCTCAAATAGGAGTAAACTGGCATCTTGTAGCAAGGTGGTTTTGGTCTTTACAGCCTGTAGTTGGAAAGGTGTGAAAGGAGAGAGTGTGATTCACTGCCAGTGTGATAGGGAGCTGATCTGTTGGCCTGCAGCAAAACCCCTCCCTGCCTCAGTTTCCCAGGGTGTTGTGATAACACTTGCACTTCTGAACAGCATTGTCTCCAAGTGAAGTGCTGAATGATGAATTTTGAAGCCTAAATAGCTCAAAAGTGATCCTAACGAGGTGAAGGTTTTGCTGTTTGCTGATTTACTGCTGGTCGGTCCAGATGCTGCTGTGTGATGCCTGGGGAGCCAGGCTGGCTGAGAGGGCTGAGCTCCAGCTCAGGCTGCCTGGGGAGCCTGGTCTGGATTAGCAATCTGGCACTCTGCAGTCCCCAGCATGTCCTGTCCCTGGGGAGCGCAGAGAGCAGCTGCCGTGGGAGCGTTTCTCACCACCATGACAGCTGTGGCTGCCCAGAGCACGCGTGTGCTCACGGGAGCATCGAAGCCCGGGGAAGCAGCTAAGCCCATGGTCTTCCCCCACACTGAGACTCCCTTTCGCCTGTCGGGGACAGCGGCCCCCTGCCTCCTCTGACCCTTTTTCTGTGTTAGTGGAGTTTCCTGGCCTGGCAGGAAAGAGCGGGGGCCCTGCTGCCTTCCTGTCCAGCTGGACGGGGACTAACGCGGCTTTGTTTCTCTGCTCTTCCTCCCTTCAGGCTTCGACTGCCGCTGTGGGAACCTGTTCTGTGCCATTCACCGGTACTCTGACATGCATGCCTGCCCCTACGACTACAAGGCGGAAGCCGCTGAGAAGATTCGTAAGGAGAACCCCATCGTTATCGCTGAGAAGATCCAGAAGTTGTGAAGGGGGCTGAGCAGCTCGAACTGCAGACAGGTGGCGTGGTGCTCCTTCCCTTCCTCCCAGCCTTCCTCCTCTTCCTCCCAGCCCCATCAGTGGTGCGATGGGGATTCCAACAGCACATATGAACCAGCACCTGGACATGGGGACTTCTCACACCTCTTCGGCAGACACTTGCTGTTCCTTCTTTCCCTTCCTGCCTGTCTGACAGCCACAGCCCAGCTGATCCCTTCTTGACCAGCTTCCCAAAGGAAAAGGGACTGTCCTGCCCCGCTGCTCCAGTGCCGAGACCTTTGGACTTGTCTTCTGCTGGGGCGGCGTGCGTGGCGCAGGCAGCCGGGCTCTGCCAGGCAGCCTTTCCCTTCATCCTGCAGCTCTCAGTCCTGCGAAACCGCCCGGGACTCGTGGCTGGAGCCTGTCAGCTGCTGCTGGACTTTGTTCCGTCTGCCCTTCCGTCTCTTCATGGCGGATGTAAAAGCGGGAGCTGGGGAATCCTGGCAGCACTGCTGCCCTCTGCTCCCGAGAGGTGTTTGGTCTCAGATGCAGAAAAGAGGATTCTGTATTTGTAACTCCCCAAATACCCTTTCCTTTGAGATGCTGTTGAAGCACCAGGATGGTTAAGCAGCAGAGCACCAGCACAGTAAAGTTATTTTGTGGCTTGAAGCGATGTAGATGCACTCCAGCCACAGGTCAGGACCTTTAGGAAAGTACTGCTTGCTGCCTCTTGCCCCAGGGAGGGAGCTGGCTGGGCTTTCTGCAGCCAGGGATGTGGCTGGACACCCTTGCGCCAGCCTGCTGCGCTTCAGCGCCCCCTGAATAACCGCCGGCCCCTTCCCAAGTGAGGTTTGTTAAGACAGTGGCACCTGTGCCTCTCCTCTCCCCTCCGCTCCCTGCCTCCTGCCTTACACGATTCTTTCTCATCAGGGTTGTGCACAAAGCTCAGATCGCCAGAACCGCTTCCTTTCCTGTCCCTGCATGCAGGTGGATGGCAGGGACCCTTCCTCCCCCATGGGCCTCGCTGATATTCAATGACGGCTTTTCTCCCCTGTGAGCATGTTGGCTTGGAAAGCCCACCCAGCTGCCCTACTCTCCAGTCTTCCTGCTTGTCCCCACGGCGGGAGAGGCAGGGCCAGATCCAAAATGCTCCAAAAGATGGACAGAGGGATCTGTGACACAGGGAAAGGCACGTGGAGGGCTGCAGGGCGCATGGACAGTCATGAGGAGGGTCCTGGGGTTCCTATAAGCACAGGCAGGGGCTTTCAGAGAAGCCCATGGAGAGTCCTGGGGAGCAGCGGGAGGCACTTGGGGGGGCTCTGGGCCCTCTGAAAGACTCGTAGAGGTCTCAGGGCTTCTGGAAGACTCAGGGAGGGTTCTGGGGTGGAAGGGGAGGCAAAAGGAGAGCTTTGGGGTACACTGAAAATGCTTGGGTGCCCTAAAAGTCACCTGGAGTGCTCTGGGGTGCACACACAAGTGGAGGGCTCTGAGGTGCAGGGAAAGTCAAATGCCAGGCTTGGTAGCACTCCAGAAAAAACGTGGAGGGGTCTGGGGCTGTCAGAAAGGATAAGGTGGGGCTCAGGTACACAATGCAAGGCAGGCGGAGGCTCCTGGGGTGCACTGAAAGCCTCCTCCACACCACGCAGGGTCTGTCACCATCCTGGGGAGGAGGATTCGTCTCTCTGGCAAGGCCAGGAGTGGGGCTGCAGCCGTGGGGCTCTTGGCGGTTTCGCAAACAGAGAAACCTGGATGGATCCCGAGGGAAAAGCAGTGGCCTCTGCCCCACTTCTGGCCATCCCACGCTTTAGAAGCTGTTTCCCTCTGCATCAGCTCCTATAAGGGCGTCGGGAAGCGGAGCTGCAGGGTCTGAAGCAGCAGCCAGAAGTCACGGCAGCTCCTTCCAAGTGTGAGCTTGTTCCCCGGTTAATGGCAATTCTGCCCCGGTGATTGCAGGGGGATAGTTCTGAAGGTGTTTTTTTTCCTGTCTGATTTCAGCCAAAGTGGCGTGCGCCCTGTGGCAGCTATCATCGCGTGGTGCTGCTGGGAGGATTCGGGCCTCCGAAAATGCAAATCTGGCAGCGTGGAGCAGAGGCAAGGCTGGGTCCTGCTAGCCTTTTCCTCAGGTTTTTGCTTCTGGGCAATATCAGTGTCATGTCTGGAGCACACGAGTGGTGGCATGTTTCAGTGCTGGGACGCAACCGGGCTGTACGTGCAGTGCCGGTGGTGTGTGGCGAGGCTGGATTTTGCCACAGGTCTTGGCTGAGAACGAGCCGTCGCTCTTGAGGGGAAAAGTTGTGAGAAATTGCCACCACCCCTTCCCTTGCATTTCATGAAGGTTGTGAGTCCCTGGGGAGGGAAATCGGCTCCCATGGATGCAACAGGAACCAAAAGGGGCAGCCGCCTGCTTTTCCACCACCTACCTTTTTCCCTTTTCTTTCTTTCGTCTTCAGAAGTGTAAATATTAATACAGTCTAGTTTGCTTGGCTGCTGTGGATGGTTCATTATGGGCACAGATGTGTCACGTGGCGCCTCAGCACTGGGCTCCTGTGGGGCTCCGTGCCTCAGTTTCCCCGCCGCTAGGCAACCAATGGTGCCCGGTGCTGGCATCCTGTTACGCCGGCTGCGTCCTGGGGTCGTATCCAGCGCTCCTGGGGTAGCAGATTCCCCCTTGGGGGCGGGGGGGGAGCTGCCTTC
>VXBO01008594.1:57726-102670 GCA_013400135.1 Rhinoptilus africanus | reverse complement strand
GGTGGCGGTGGCGCGGTGCGGAGTCTCCGGTGGCCATGGCGCAGGTACGGCCGCAGCCCGGCCCGGCGGGTCGCGGTACCTCCTTCCCCCGTCTCTCTCCCTCCCTGGGCTGTGGCTGCTCCCGGCCCTGCCGCCCCCCAGCCGCAGCGTGTCCTCCCCCTGGCAAGGACAGGCCTGTGCCTTCCTTCCTTCAGGGCCTGAATCTGCCTCCGACTCCTCTNTTGCCCCCCTCCGCTCCAGCCCCTCTCCAGTGGGATGTCCCAACAGGGCTCTGTCAGCATCTTCCAGGCCAAGCAGGTAGGTCCCCCTTGCCTCTGAGTTCTCACGTCTGCTTGTGCTCAGCCCTGCACAGGCCCTTGGTTGTCACCTCTGTTCCCTCCAAAGGAGGGTCTGAAGGGCCATTTGTACCCCACTAGCTGAGAGAGAGTGGGTGTCTCCTCCTCATTGTCATCGATCGGATCCCACAATTGCCATCTGACACAGGGGTGGTGGGGAGCAGCTTTCCAACATGTCTGATTGTCCAAAGACAGTCTGTCCCTCATCGCTAGGATCAAGCCTGCAGAAGGGCTGCTCTGTTCTGATCCCTTCTTTTGTCCCTCCAGGCACCCTAGCTCACATGGCAGTGAGGTGTCAGGGCAGCTTTTCAGACCTCTGCGAGGAGTTGCTGTGCTGTCACAACCTTTCAGGAAATGCTTGGGTTTGGGGAGCTGGAGGTGATGTGTTCCCAAGTACAGTCCTGGGGGCAGGTCCTGCTGGGGTGTTGCTAGCGGGGCTGTGATAAGCCGAGCCCCCTCCCAGTGAGGAATTTGTTAAGGCATGGAGTGCTGCCAGGTTTCTCAAATGAAGCTTGGCTACAAAAAAAGATGTTGAGCTATTGTTCTCCTCTGTTCTTCCAGCAGCTTATGTAAACGTGATGAGCCTGCTGTAATACATTATTTGCTGATCTGCTTATTTTATTTTGAGAGAAAAACCTTCATTTTTCTCCCTTGTAGAATGCTGCTTGCTTTCTTGTTGTTAAAGCTTTATTTCAGTTAGATACACGTGCTAGTGTGTATGATCTCTAACAACCTGAAGTTGTCAAAATTAAGCACAACTTTTTGTGTTTTTTCTGTGCTTGTTTAACCATGGGTTATTCACAAGTTTGGAAGATGATTAATTTTTCATGTCTCATGGTTAGCAGGTCAACTTAGCCCAACTGTGGTTTAGTTTAATGTAAAAGAAGCATACTGAGGGCTGGCACAGGCAGATCCCATATTAGAAAGACAAAAGCTTTGCCTCTTTCAGTGTTGTACTGAATTTTAAAAGCTCCCTAGAACCCTAGTGGTCCACTACATGCTTGATTTTATAGTTGTCTTTTAGTCTACAGTTCCTGTTTGTCTTTAAATATCTGTAGAGTGTCAGTTTTGGAACTAGATGAGGCATTTTGGTCTGCCACCTGAAACAGATGCAGCTGTACTAAATAAATGCTGGTGCTGGTTTCGATTTTCAAAATGGGGAAGTGAAGGTTGGTCTTTAGTAAAACCTCCTGGTTTTACTGGTGCACCTGGAAAGTGTGTGCAGCTTCTAATACTGGTTGAAAAGCATTTAATGTAAGAGCTGATTGTGAGTGACAAAATAAATGATTCCAGTGCTAATCTTGTTAGGCCTGACTCAGATGTGTTAGTGACCCAGGAGAGAAAGCTTGTGTTTTGGGGAGTGAGAGCAGTTTGCTTACTGTATTATGGCTCTTAGAGAAGCTCTGGCTTTTGTAAAACAAAAGGTATAAGCATAGGTCCAGTTTTCCTTGGTGAAGTGTCTGCCACTTGCAAAAGAAGCAGGATCCCGAGGCTTAACTTCCAGCGCCTGCTCCTGCCCTCTTTCTCAAACCTTTGGCATCTTGCACATGGCACGGCTGTCATAATGGATCTGTAAATTCTGCCTCAGCTTGGTGTTGGACTTCAGCCATTTTTTTCTATGTTGATTTTGTTTCAGAAATGGAAAATGAGTGAAGAACCTGCTGGAAAACGCTGCCTTTTAGAAAGGACTTCAGCGGGGTTGCGCAAGGTGCCTGATTTCTATATGAGTGGAAGACACTTTTGCGGTTATTTTTAAGCAGTGCTATGGCTTAGCTTCATCTGAAGGGTTCAGGTTGAAGTGCTCCTGTCTTTTCCTCTGTCTGAAGTGTGCCTAGCCTGGAAGGATGTATTTAAGGTTTACACTAGAGGGTGTAGTAGTTCAGCAAGCAGCCAGGCAACCATCTTGAAAACAGGTCCAACATAAGTTGCTCCCTGTCAGTGAAACTGCCTGTCTTGTTTTAAAGTAGCCTTATAACAGTGCATTGGGGCATATTTGATCGATTTAGTCATATCTCTCAATAAATAAGCTTTAAAAGCATAATTTTTTTTTTGCCAAAGCAGGTGGATACCTACACCAAGAGCAACAAGATCTGTGTTTTCTGTGATAGTGCCTAGAAAAAAGGACAACATCTAAAGAATCAGCCTGCTAAACATATTGATTCAAGGCTGATGTCGACTTTGATGTTTCTGTATCACTGCGGGACTGGCAGTAGCCCCAAAACTATTAGCAGATCTTCTGTAGCCTTGAAAGCAGTTGAAAACTGAGGAGTGGAGCTGGCCTTGCCAGGCCGTGGTGGGAAGAAGCTGTGGACATGTGCCAGATGGAGCAGCGAGGAGGTGAAAAGAGGAATTAGTGGGACATAGCACTGTTCCTCTTTTCTTTGCCCCCCTCACTGTCCCAGACTTTCTGAGGATGTAGTGTTCAGATGTTTGTAATAGATGATCCTTATTTTTCATACAGTTCCCTCATGGTCCCAGCCACTGGGAGACAGTGATGAAGAGGCCTCCATGCCTGTTAGGGGAGCAGCAGCAGCAGGGGGACTGAGTTTTCCCCGTCTGCTGCTGTTTGCATGTTGCAGTTCCCTTTGCTTCCCATCTGAAAGCAGCTCAGTAAATACAAACTTGTGGGGTGAGGAGGGAACTGGGGTGATGCGTCTGGTCCGTAGGGCACGTTTGATCTGGGTTATGAAATGTGTGATGCTTCATGGGGGAAATCGATTCCAGTGTCTTTACTGCAGGTGTCTGTGTGGTAAAAGAGTGTGACTACCTGGAGGCTTGTGGAAATACAGTACTGGCTGAAAGCTGAGGAAGGTGCTGGGGCGGTAGCATGCACCAATGTGGGATTTCCATGGTGCTGTTGGTGGGCTGAGAAATGGGACATGAGCCTGTGCAGGACTGTGAATGTGGAGATTGCAAATTCTAATCCTGACTTGACTGAAGTGCTTTTTCCATCTACAAAATGGCTAAAACCCACCTGCTTCAGATGAAAAGATTATTGAATGCACGTGAAGTGCTTTGAAAGCGTGCTGTGTAAGTAGGGGAGAACTGCCTTCAGTCCTAAAAGCATCTCTTCAAGAGCTGTAGAGGAGAAAAATAGGTCTCTCTTTAAAGTCTAGGTCCCGAGTATGCTGAAAGACATAAAAGAAGCGTAATACATCTCTCCATAAATATCTTAAGGAAACCAGCTCTTTGGTTTTCTGGGTTTGATAGTAGCTGTCAGGAGATGCTTAAGAGGTAGATGGTTTTTGAACCCAGAGCAGAGACCCTGCATCCAGGTCTGGAGGTCTGAGTTCCTCTTTGTCTGCTCTGATCCTTGTGTTAGCGCAAGATAGGAAGAGCAAGGCTTTCAGCACCCTACCTTCAAATACTTTATTCTAGAGCAGTGCATACTGACAGTTGCTCAGCAGTTTTCTGGTCTGGTCCAAAGCTTGTGGAGCGGTTTTCTTGCTGTGTGGATTTTCTTTTTGGAAGGGCAAGGCTTTGCAGGTTAGATCTAGATCCCAGGTGACTTGGATGGGTTTGTGTGGTACCATCCAGTGATGGAGATTTTTCATTTCTCTTTGATTTATGCTACCCAGCCCACAAGTAAGCCGCTTTAACACTGTTTGGCTCCTGTTTGCCCAGGTCAGGTGTGGAGAAATCCTTGTGCTTATTATCTCACCAGTTTTAACTCTATTGACCCTGTCACTGCTGCAGGAAGGCATTTCACCTTGCCCTTCTTCCAAGGCTTCAGCCGAAAAGCAACCACATGGGGTGGCTGTGACTTGCGTACGAAATACTGTGCAAAATGATACTTGGTAAAACCCAAAGTGGCTCTTTAAGCATTAAAACCCAGCTTGAACAATCCTCAGCCCATGCGTGACTGTAGGATCGAGGCCGTTGTCTTCGTCACTGCTGGAGGTTCCTCAGACAGCACGTTGCTGAGGGGGCTGCACATTAAACCCGGCTGCGTTTGGTGGGAGCAGCCTCTCTGCACTGCCTGGGGTTGCGTTTGTACTGCTTACATCGCAGCGCAGGTTCATGCCATGGGTAGAAAGGATGAAAAAAAGCCTTTAACAGATGTTTTTCCTTCCTGTAGTTGATGTTGTGCAAGATCAGCTTCTTGTAGGAAAGAGCTTTTAATGTCGTATTTGCTACAGGGAAATCAAATTGTGCAGAAATGGAAACTTATGAACAGCCTTTGGTATTTCTTCACTGAAGAGAAGAAATCGGGTGGTTTGATGTCGGGTGCTCTGATGTCGGGTGCTCTAGTCTGTGAACTGTGTGTGGGGGCTAAAAATGTGGGGTTTTTTTTCCTCGACATTTGTGTTTAGGACAGTAATTACCCAAATGTCACCAGTGGATGTGTGTGGGTTTTTTTTTTTAAATTGAGTTTTGAAATGAAGAATAGACGACCCACTTGACAGTAAGGTCAGGATGTGTCTTCTCATGTAAACTGAAGTCATGGCTTTCCAGTGGTTAGGGGGTTCCTGTCATTTAACTGAACCATCAGTTACAGCAGTTTTCCTGTGGTTGGGCAGGTGCAGCTGCTTTATGTGTCGGGATTTCAGTGTGGGCTGGTGGGGCACTGTTGATTTTTGGTCCTTTTGCAGGTGGTAGTGTGGTTGTGGAGAGCCTCAGCCCTGAGCTTCCAGGCAGCTCTTCCTCGCTCCAGTCAGACGTGTGGAAATCAGGAGGTGGGAGCAAATCTCTGTCAAGCTGGAAGGATTTTGAAGGCTAAAGGTGCAGTGACCTGCCTGGATATTGAAGGCAGTAGAGTTGTGCCAGTGTTCAAGAGCCCCCTGGGCTTTTCTCCACCTTCCATGGGATCCCTTTGCTCTTCCACGATTTCTCTCTCCAGTGGGGAATATCTTGCCTTACTCTGATTTTTTTTTTTTTTTTCTCCTCTAGTTGAACACTGCAGTGTTGCGTTAGTGCTGGAGAAGCGGAAAGCACAATTCACTAGTCCTGGGATTCCCAAACCGCTCTCCCTGGGCTGGGCAAGGTGCTTCAGAGGCGCCGGGATGGCGTTGTCGGTTCGCGTAATCCCAGCGAGGTGGCAGTGCTGGGCAGTGGGCAGGCAGTGCCAGGCAGCGCCAGGCCAGCTCCCTGCCGTGCCTGCAGCCTCCTGCCCTGCTGGCACCGAATGTGGGCTGCAGGGCTGGAAAAGTGGGGTGGCCTTGGGCTCCTGGGACAGGGAGACCTCTTAGCGTGACCCTGGGGATCATCCACCATTTGGGAAACTGCTGTGCTTGCCAAATTGGTTGCTCAAATCAAGCAAAAACCGATGTGTACAGTTGGGGAAAGTACAATGTCAAAAAAATTCCCCAAGGTGATGGTAGAAGTGCTAGGAAAGAAGAAACCAGGCAAAAAGCCCCTGCAGACACTGGAGTAAAACCCAGTCTGACTTGGGAGTAAATGAGGGTGAAGGCGGGACTTTGGGTTGGTGAGTCCTGCCCTAATTATCTCTGCAGCCCAGAAGGTGCTGTGTCAGCACATGGTCAGCGCTGTTGTGCCATAAGCTTTGCCGGAGTGTCTTAGCAGTACCAAGCAGATATTAAAAGGCTCAAGTACAGCATGAACAAATATCTGCAATATTTATTAACCACGGGGAGCTCAGGTAATTCTTTGAAGTTTTTGACTTGCTGTGGAGTGAACTTGGTTTTTTGTGTGGGTTGCAGTACGTGAAGAAGCCGCGGTGAGAGAAGTGCCTTCTCCAGGGAGGCTTTCACGTGTTAGCTGTTCATTTAATGTGAGCCTTTGGTCCTCAGGGTTGCATCTGCCTCTGAAATATATGGACTATGCAAAAAACTCAGCTCTGCTTTGGAGGGTTTAATTACACAAGGATTTTTAATTTCTCTGTGAGATCTAGCCTTTTTAGTAAAAAGAAGGTCCGGGCTGAAAATCGTCAGTATGTTGCGTTTGCTGCAGGTGTCTGAGTCGTAAAGGAGCTGCAAAGTATTAATTCCAGCTTTTGAGTTAACTAAGGCCGGTCAGGTTTTAAAACCAGTTTAAGTTTTGGTTTTAGTCCTTCATACACCACAGCTGAAGTTTTTAAATATAGCTTGAAAGGTGCTTTTCTTAGTTTTTAACTTTGTTTTTTGAAGTCTTCAGTTTGTGCCTGTATTTGAAATACTGCTGGTTTTTGTTTTTTTCTTTATATGGGAATTCTTCACCTGAGATAGTTAAACAAATAAGACAGATGTGGAGAAGATAACTTATCTTGAGCAAGCCAGAGAAAGGCTGGAAAGTTAAGAGTGAGGAGTAGTGTTACTGCTTGTCACCATGCTGGTCAAAGTAAGTTTTCAATGTGGAGTTGAATAGAGAGAAAAGGAGATACTGGAATACTTGAAATAGTTTCTATCTTTGGTTCTTCTTCTGCTTCTTTGAATTGAAGATGTGGAGTAGATGCTTAGTTTTACCTAGCATTTATACAGGAGATGTGGAAATGTTTTCTGGTCTGTCTTTTTCTTGGAAACAGAAAAAACAAACCTCTGTTAATTTTTTTCTTTTTTCCAAACAGAATTTCA
This sequence comes from Rhinoptilus africanus, assembly GCA_013400135.1. NCBI lineage: Eukaryota > Metazoa > Chordata > Aves > Charadriiformes > Glareolidae > Rhinoptilus > Rhinoptilus africanus. Next base: position 95,826 of record VXBO01008594.1, on the reverse strand, counting down.
ACTTTTCTTGTATATTGAGGAATAACTTTAAAGTAAAATGAGAGAGGGAGTGGAAAGATGTCCAAAGAATCCAAACATTGAATACCCAGATTAATGTGTCATCGATTTTAAAATGGTGAGACACCTAGCCTGCGCCATGACAGGCTGTGGGGTTGGGGTAGCAGCCTGGGGAGCAATTGTGACATTTGGGGTGCAAGCCTTTGCATTCTGCCCCTCTCCTGCCAAACACACCAGTCATCTTTCTCATGTTCCTTCCCTGGTTATGGGAGAAATGTGCCAATAGTGTGATTTCCCTGTAAGAAAACATTACATTTGTCACACATCTTGATGTGTCTCTGATGCTCTTTGCCTACTGCTAGTGTTCTAGCACCAGCGCAGATGGGACTGTAAATCACTGTGGCAATAGAGGAATGTAAATGATGGCTTTTCCATGGGCCGGACCATCTAGTTCTGGCTTTTGCATCCTCAGATTTAACTGCTGTTGCTGTGTGAAGCAGTGGCGGTCCCAGCTATGCTCCAGGATGGGCTGGGAGGTTATCAAGAGAGGGTAGCTGCCATATTTACTGGGCGTGAGGACATTTTAGCTGCCTGCTCTGCTGTGCTAGAGGCAAAAAGTTGTTTTTTCTTGAATTAAACAAGATGTGTACCGTTTCCCTGGACGTTGCTCTTTATGAGCTGCTTTGAGGGATGTGCCCAAACATCTGCTGGTCAGAGGGAGTTTCCTACCCGAGTGAGTTCATCCCTGATGTCGCTGCCTGCTCGGGGGTGACATGGCCCACAATGGAGCTGCTCCCTTGCAGGATTGAACACACTCGGGCAGGTCCTTGTCTCCTCTCTGGCCACAACGTGTCAGCAGTGTCAGGAAGCTGAGCTGAGAAAATGGCTTATGGCTTGTACGAGGATGATGTCTGGATGCTCTTGTCCCCCAGGGTGGTCCACCCCTCCCTGTGCTGGTTGTGACACCCTCCAGGGAACTGGAGTTCAAGCCCACCGAGATGGTCCTTTGGTGGCACCAAGCGCTTACGTTGGCTGACAACATCTGGTGAAACCGTACCCTGAACTTGAGCAGGCTTTGTCACAGCAGGTTTAAAAATACTGCAGTGTGGTGGATGACTGTTCAAGCTTTTTTCAGCCTTGCTAATATAAGACTTTCTTTTCTCATATTTGCTTCCTTTTTTCCACTAAAGAAATGACCATGTTGGTTCATGATATACTTGATGTTGTGGCATCAAATACTTCTCGTGCAGTAAACAATGCAAGGAGTGGGGTGCACAGAGGTCAGCGTGGACTAGACTGGCTGTAATACCTCAAACCTTGCTGCCCTGATGTTGTTCTTAGACCAGCACAAGGTTATCTATGCCTTTAATACTGAATTTTAATAATTAAAGTTATGATTTAAAAAGAGAAAGAGCAAAAATAATCATTAGGACTAGGGTTAAACTTGAAGAAACGTTTCTCTTACCTCCTCTTACCTGCCCTCCTAACCCATTTACTCTGGATAATTATTTGAAATATAATATTTTAAATCTCAGTGTTAATTATTTCCAAGTGGTTGGACATTATTGTTAAATTAATTGTTAGAAATTTGCTTTGGGTACTTGCAAATGAGATCTGCGCCAAAACCTCACTTCTTTTGCGCTTTAATTCTGCAGAGTAGCAAAACTCAGCCTGCTGGTAAAGCCTTTTTGAAACATTTTGTTCTTGAGAACCGCTGTATCTTCTGTGAAGCATTAAATGAAAAGCTTAAAACAATTTTTCCAATGGTGATAATTTTTCTGTAATCGCAAAGGTTGTCCATTTGCTAAGTACTAGCACTGTAAACACAGGCAAGCTGTTAAGCTAACAAAGCTGTTCTGCTGACGTGAAAATAAAAATGCCTTTTTTTTTTGTCTTCTCTACGAAGAGGTCTCCCAACGGCTTTCACCTTCCCCGTCTCCCAGGGAATGCACCTTTTATTGCCAGCACCAGGTGACCCAGGAAAATGGGTGACTTAGCAGTGGCAGGTCTTGAAAATGTTTGCTGTCTTTTGCCCTGTGCTGGTCCCTCTGCAGCTTGCCCAGCAAATCCTTCCCTTCTGAGATCCTTATTGCCATAAATCTGAAAGTTTCTAATTTTTGCCTCCCTTTTGTTTAGCAGCAGCTGCTGCTGCTTGGTAGCTCTGTGTTACATCTGGAAGGAAGGTAGTTGTCATCTGTGTCCCACCTATGAACAACTTCGACTCCTTCCAAAACCTGCAGGTTGACAATGGCCAGTACCTGTCATACATTCGGGCTTTTCTGTATTTAAAGCATCTGAAGTATGTGTTTTGGTTGGGTGCTTGGATAAAAAAGACCTCTTTTTCTGCAGAATGATTCACTGTAAAATAAGTTTTGTCATCAAACAGGTGACCTTGTACTCCCATTATTCATTTAATGTCAGCCTTTGTTTACTGCCTTTGCCTGTTGCACAAACTAGAAGGACCAGTGTACGGCAAGTAGTCGCGGGCTTGTTGACGATCTGTAATAAACCAGCTCCAACTCAGAACTGAGGCCTCATTTCCTAGAACCAGCATGCCTGTAATTAGGAAAAAACTCAGTCAACCTTGGGGTTTTTTGGAAGGATCTTGTTTTATGCTTCTATATACTCTGTGCCAAAATGGCTGATTTAAGTGCAGCTCATTTTGATGTGTTCTAAAGTAGTTCTAGGTTAAATAAATTGTTCCCCGAGGTCCTATGTAAATTATTAATAACTTGTTTTGTATAGTGTTGATGTTAACTTCACCTTTTTGTATCTCAGAAGGATTATTTAATATGTCTGAGGTACGTTAATGTATTAAAATAGTTTGCATTTTGAAGAGTGTCCTGACAGCAGTTTAGTTCACAATCCTGTAAGGAGTTGTCATCTCAAGTCTCATTATCTCGTGATTCCCAAAGGGCAGTGTAGCCTCTCAATTTTATATCCATACAAAAAGAGTTATTTTACTACGTTGTACCTCTCGCTCATTTTCCTTCAGCAGAAATACTGCAGACATCTTGTATATCAGAGCAGCAAAACCAGTGTAATTCATCTTGTAGTAATCTTCCTTTACACTGTGGATATTCATGTTAGTGTTTCAAATGCAGAGGAATAAATGCAAAAGCTGAAGACGACTCCTTTGAATCCTGTGTCCAGGTTGTAAGAAGGGGGTGTGTGGGTGTAGCTGGGTGCCTGCTGGGATGGGGCTCAGCCATCCCAGAGACCCTTTCCTCTCCTCGGCACCTGGGAGAATAATTAGACACCTGAAAAAGTGGCCTGATTTCAGACAGTGTATTTAATTTCTCTGACTTTAAGAACTTGTGCGTATATACGTGCGTATATCTATAGGGGGGAAATAGTGGAAGACTGGTGAGGAGGATTGTAAATGTGCGCAAGTGACTCGCACCTGGGGTCTTGGAAAACATATATATCACACTAATTGTTGTTTAGCCTTATGTGCTTGACAAGTAGAACATCTGTGCTTAGATAACACAGGCCTGTGATGGACTTGGAGGCACCTTATCGAACGTGCCTGAGATTCCTGCCCTGCTGCTGGAGAGATCAAAGCATGGTGGAAAACTATGCCTGCTTGAAATCCCTCAATACAGGCGAGAACAACAGGTTGGGACTCTCTCACACTAACAAGGAAAAACTCTCTAGCAAGGGCTGTCTTGCTCCACAGTGCCTGCGTTCCTGCTTGTGTGCCTCTGCCCGGCTGCTGCTTCGGGGATCCCCCAGTTCGTGAGGTATCGAGATTCAATTTTACCCTTTGCATCTCATCCATGGTTTTCTGGTTGTTCCTGTGTCCTGCCTGCGCTGGCTCACACAATGTGTGTGTGTGTGTATATATGTGTGTGTAGATATAAATTAAAAAAAAAAATCCCCTTCTGCTGGTGTTTCCACTACATTAACTGCAAATGCATCATGGCCAAAGGTGATGCTCCTGATGAGTATCATGGAGCCCACTTACACAAGTGTCTTTCATGGCAAAGGTAGCCTTTGATCAGCGTCACCTGGGTAATCCATCAGGCCTCTACACACCTACAAAAGAGCTCTTTCATGACAATATCTCAAAGCCTCCTGGCGTTCTTAGAAATCATAATGTACTTTTATATCTGGTCATTCCATTGAACGAAAATGTGCAAATTAGCTTTATACTGTAGATGAACAGCAGAGAGTCAGACACCAGCTCTGTGCTTAGGTTGTCTTCTACTTTCCTGTATCCTGGTATATTTAAAATCATTTGCTTTTCTGCACGGACAGAATGTCTTTTGTGTAGTTCAGGTCGGGTTGTTTTGGTGTGGTAGTGTTTGGGTTTTTTTATTTTGGCAAGTCTTTAGATCCAGACTCTTGTGTTCTCGTCTCTGTTTGTTTATAGGCCACCTAATACTTATCTCTGCACAAACTACCAGGCTTTCAGCTCTTCCCCTGACGATGCTTGGGCTAAATTTTAAGTCTCCATCTTGAGTTGGAGGGTAATAGCTGATTCCTCCAGACATCACTCCGGTCTTCTCTACCTCTGTGGAGTTGATGTTCTACAAAGTGGTGAGAAATGAGGTGGTGGGTATGGAGGGCTCTGTTCTTTATCAGTTGTTAGGCTAATATTTATACCCAGTTATTTTGTTTAAACTGTTTACATATAGTAGCCTTGATGCTGCTGCTGCTTGCAGATTTGTTCCTGTTTTTGCCTTGTTCCCTGCATTTCTTTGTGGTTTCTTTTTCTAGCTAGGCTCAGGATATCAGTCTGTCCCGGGTACACCATCTGCTGAGATGTTCTGGTTTGCCACTTTCTCCCTGCTCTCTACCGCAGGGTGTGAGCTGTGCTGGGCATCGTGATGGGGAAGAGCAGACACTAGTTTTAGAAATCCTCTTTGTGGCTTGGTTGTAAAACACTTTGCAATAGGTGGAGTGTGAGCTAGGTATGGAAATATATCACCTTTTTTCCCCATTTTTCTACTCCTGAGCACAGCTCTGACTGTCCTTTGGAAGATGGTGACATCATGCTCTGATTGCCCAGAGTCCCTGCTCAATCAGGAGCTAATTGGTTTGGAAAAAAACTTTGCAAACCCAAGGGGGTAAAAGTGTTTTATGAAACCACTGCCTTTATTTTAACCCAGTCTCTGTTACTCCGCTTGCTTAGAGGTTCATTCTGCCAACTGCTAGACAGGTTCTTTTCTTATTACCAGAGTGTGCTGTGCAGCCTCTCTCAAGAGAAAAAGAACAAATGAAAAAAAAACCCAGAACCCCAAAACACCCCAAGAAAAACTCAGTCTTGTGAGAGTGGTAAAAATGACTCCTGTAAACACAGTTCATCTCTGGCTGTTATAAGAAGTTCTCTCATCCCTGTTAGACCTGAGAGTTTGGTTTGGTTTTTGGTTTGGGTTTTTTTTTTCCTATCTTTTATCTCTGCTTACTGTTTTGCTTTTCTGCATATTCATGTTGGAAAGCCAGTTTTACTACTGTCCTTGTAGCAAAGAACAAAAAGTTCCTCTGGAATAGCAGCATCCAGAGACACTATGATAAAACAAGGATTGAAAACTCTTCAAAGTCAAAAAACCAGCCATTAACTTACCCACAACTTCTGTTAGCTTGCTAAATGCAGTCATCTTTATTGCTGGTTCCTCCATTATTCTTCTGATTTTTTCAAGGTGAGGTTCTTTTCCTTCCTATTCTTTGGCAAGCAGGGTGCCTGTCATTCTGCACACGTGTGGGAGTGATGTCCTTTTCCCTTCCTTGGGAAAGGTGGGTGGGAGAGTTTGGGATACTGTGGCAGAAAGTAGAGAGCATTTATGCTTGGGATAACTGTTCCTGTGACCTTTTCAAGATGCATGGTACAAGGTGAGGTTTAATGGACTCCCCAGTTGCAAGTGTTCCCTTGGACATTGGGATTGCCAAATGCTTTGGCATTTCCACACGGTTCCGTAGGGTGGACCGTCACTCATCCAAAGCTGTCCTGGGAAGCTGTGGTGGGAAGAGCCGTGCAGCGTGGTCAAAGCGTATCGTCTGCTTGTAGTCCTAGGAATGCCATGTAAGAGGGGCCACCGAAGGGACTCGTCTGAAAAGAGAAACATCAGATAGGTTAGCATTCCTCTCCTGGTGGCTGTTCTGGGCGGTTGGGTTGAGTTGCCTTTGCACCTTCTTATTAGCAGCCCTCAGTTTTTCAGTCCAAACAAGACTGGTTTTCCTGCAGCTGCCATGAGAAATACTGGGCTTTGAGGAATATTGGAGGCTTTCAGTAGGTTTTGAGCAGTGGCATCAATAAATGAGAATCTAATCCTCAGTTTTCATACTGGAATCCTCTTTCCTCCCTTGCTCACTTCATTGAACTAAGCAGATAATTCTGCACATACTCAGTTCCTCTTGGTCTTAGTACAGGGATTATTTTTAGTGCCCTGAAGAATACTTAATTTATAGAGCTTTTCCATGAGTAATAAAAGCACTTTGTTAATAGATCTTTAGTCCTTAAGGCCTATGAGTAGTTTGTAAAATCCAGTCTAGCCACACGCCAGAGAATGTCACTGGTGGCTTTTGGTATCAAGCATCTATTCTGTGGTGCCGAGAGCATAGCTTTTGGTAGTATCTTTCAGTATTGGGTTTTGATGACAGCAGACCTTAAAAATACCTTTTTAGATTTTTTTTCCAAAGAAAATTTTACCTAAACTGCTGTTGGTAGATTATTTTTTCCTTCTCTTTTACAGAGCGGGGCTATGATCCCTACAATCCAGAGCTTCCGAGGCCCTCGCTGGAGGCAGAGGATGACGCTCTGGCTGACATTACAGATGTGACACCTGGTATTCTGGAGCTGGAACTGGTCAACAAGGCCATTGAAGCAGTCAAAAACGAGGTTGAGAGAGAGCAGAAAAAGTACGAGGAGCTACTAGAAACGACAAAGGAGTTCAGTGCTTCAGAGGCCTCCTTGCTCATTTCAAATACACCGGTGTCAGCTGCTGGGACACAAAATGATTCATTTACCTCCTTAGAATATAATCCAGGTAGCTACAACTTTAATAATAACTCAGACTACAACCCTACCCCTCTCGCTGCTGCTAGCCAGTCAAGTAAATACACTTTGGATAGTTCCCGATGTAAAAGTAGCTCACTGGAATACATCCCCAAGGCTATAGTACAGAATAAAAAATACAGTAGCACTGTCACTAACAATAAATATGTGATTGATGACTCTAAGCCTTCTACAGACTTGGAATATGACCCACTTTCAAATTACTCAGCCAGGCTTTTGAGCAAAGCCACAACAAAGGAGCCTAAGGGGTCTAAAAGGGGTAGGGTCTCTAGTTATGAGGAATCTTATTCTCCATCACGGAAGAAGCTCTGTGAAGTACCTGATGACTATGAAGCCAGGTTCTCATCCTCCGAAGATGAGACTGATGCGGAATATAAGACAACTTCTGTTAGTTCACAGTCAAAAGCTGGTTCTGAAAGTGAATCAAATGATGGGTTACCCAACAAAGAGCAGACCACCAAACTGGATGACTTTGCTTCATGGGATATCAAAAAAGCAGCAGCGCAACATGGCATGGAGGACCTTACAAGTTTGGAGAAAAATTTTGCCAAAAACTTATCAGACAAGAATGCAAAAGCAGCAAAATTGTGTTCTGGTAAGAACAACCAGGAAATTGAAAATAAAAACAAAGACTCAAAAGACAAAACAAAAAGGAAGAAGTCAGATGTTAGTAAAACACCTGACCTCAGTGAAGTTGGCAAGAAGGAGAAAAGTAAAAATACAGAAAAAGACAAGGTGCTCAAGAAAGAAGAAAAATTAAAAACTAAGAATGACGAGAAAAACTGTAAAGATAAAAGTGTCAAAGTAAAAACTGATGGGAATTCCAAGAAACCTGAAAAACAAAAGTCAGAAAAAGTAGATGGGCTTAAAAAAGAAAAATCCAAGTCCTCCAGCAGTAGTTCAGGGAAAAGCAAGAGTGAGGATGTCATCAAAGGCTCTGTTACGGAGAAGCTGGGGAGCAACAAGAAAGACTCCAAACTAAAAGCAACTGACTTGAAAAATGGTAAGGAAAGCTCTGGTCGTAAAAACAAAGAGAAAGGGACCAAGAGTCCAGCACTGGAGTGCAAGAAAGAAAAGGTCAGTTCTACAGAAAAAGGAGATCCAAAGAAGGGTCGGAAGCAGCGGAGTTTGAGTCATGTTGACCTGTTTGGCGATGAGAGTGGGGATGATGATGACAAAAGCCAGCCTTTGCCATCCACGTTACTTGATGTGAGCTCGGACTCGGATGGTGATGACTGTGGTTCAGACTCTGAGAGTGAAAATGAAGGGACAAAGAAAGTGAAGCGCTCTAAGTTGTCAAAGTCATCGTCATCTTCCTCAACATCTGATGACATTGATTATTCCATCCTTGAGAAAGACTTGGACTTTGAGTCAGACCCAATGGAAGAGTGCCTCAGGATTTTTAATGAATCTACAGATGTGAAAACTGAAGACAAGGGAAGGCTGGGGAAACAGGTAATGCTGGTTTGGGTTGGTTGGTTCTTGCATATCTAAATGTGAAAGGATTCCAGTTTCGTTTAGTGGTGTTGCTTATTTCAAGTAGCTGAAGAGGGCTATGGAGGGAGACTCCATATCCTTGTCATGACTGAATGCTTTGAAGAGTTTACCCGTTGAATTCAAAGCTGCTGTGAAATGTAAGGTTTCGATTGCTTTTTGTCTGGAAGGCCTTTATCTTTCAGGATTATCAGTTAGTTCTGTCTCCATCTGCCCTAGGAATCATGGTGGCCTGAATGGCTGGAGAAAAGGCTTCAGAGAGTATGTTGTGGGTATTTCAAAGCTAATCCAAGTTTGCTAATCTGGGTTATACCGCCTTGTTGCAGCAGAGTTTAAGGAACATAGTGGCAGGTAGAACCAGGGCAATGTGTTGATGCCAGTAAGTTGATGTAGTTGGCACTGGACACTTCAGAGACTCCACAGATTAGTGTTTCCCATTTTAAATGCATACTGCAGGTATTTTATGAGGATCTCTGGATATCTTGTAGGTGGCCCAAATAAGAAATGGAGGGTAAAATTTCTTCAAGAGGTAAAATGGGTTTCAGAATAAGGAGGTAAAAAGACAGCATTTACATAAAAAGGTTTCTGCCAGTGGCTGCAAGGTGGTCCCCAGAGGATACAAGACCCTTGTTTTAAAAGATTAAAACAGAACAGAGCGAGTGGCTCAAACTAGANCTTCCAACCCAAACCAGTCTGTGATTCTATGACTGTAAAAGGCTGGAAAGCAGCTGCTGGCAGTGATCCTCTAACAGCCTCTGAGGCAAGGAAGTAGGAGCAGACAAAACTCCTTCATCTTCCCACATCTGAGTTTAACTGGGCAGCAAGAGCAAACCCTGGATCCCAGGAGTGGCTGCTGTTGAACGGGCAGGATTGACAATGCCATGCTGTCCATCCCAGCACTGCCAGGTTTTCCGTTGGGATGATTTTGCCTGTGCACAGAGCAGGTGTTTGGGAAGTTGGATTCGAAAGAGCTTTAAAAAAAGAAAAAAGTGACTGATTTGGCAATGCTGAGAAAACACCCCAAACTTGTATCTAGCATTATCCATCTGGCACATCTGACTGCAGTGCGGAGGTTTTGGGATCGCTGAGTCAGCTGTATCACCTGGGAGGCTTTAATGGGGCAGGGTGACAAAATTGGGTGTCCTCTGTGTGCTGGGGGGCAGGGGGTACCAAAGGCTGAGCGTGTCTATCCAAGGAATTAATCACTGAGCGGCATCATCTGTAGCTATCCTGCATCCAAAAAGTAATGGAGATACTGGGATGCCATCAGGGTTTCCAGTATGTTCCAGTTTAGACCCCTTTGAACACAGCAAGACCCCTATTGGGATTATTGATCTGAAGGAGGGGTAAGGGAGTGCAGCCAGAACCACGCAACGGCGTGGTGGAAAGGCCTTTTCTCCCAGTGCGATTGTTTGTCGACTTTTATTCTAAAAACAGCATCAGAAATGGGTGCTAGTTTTCAGGCTTTTGTTAGTCGGGTATGTGAAGTGACCATCAACAAAATTCTTCTGTTGGTGACCATCCGTATGTGGAGGACAAAGTGAGTCAGGATCTGCAGCATGGGGAGGAGAGCTCATCTTTTGAAAAGAATAGCCGGACTATTAAAGTTTTTTGCTGAACTCTCTGTTGCAATAATGTCCCCGATGTGTTCAGAGAGAAGTCTGTGTTGTGGACAGGTAAAGACCTTTTTAGACTCATGAAATGCCTTGGTAGAAGAAATCATATGAAACAATTGAGTGTAATGATTTTCTTCTGAACTATTAAGCATTACTTGATTTTGCTTGTTTAAAATTCAGCTGTTCTTTCTTCAGTATTTAGTACAATTCCCAGCTAGGAATCGGCACTTTATTTTCGGCTTTGTTTCTTCAAATTGCTTGGCTTAAGTGAAAATAGCATAAGGGCACATTATCTATAGTGGGAAATAGAATCATGGAATGGTTTAGGTTGTAAGGGAACTTAAAGATCGTTTAGTTCCAAGCCCCTGCCATGGGAATACTGATCCGTTTAGAGCTTTCCAAACGGAGGATGATTCAGAATGGGCTGAATTCAGAAAGTGCTGAACCAGGATCTGCTACTCACTGCAAACGGTTAATTCTGGCATGGAGTGGCTGTTTGGCTGGCAGCAGCTGCGTGGCTTTCCTTTGCATGTGCTTTACCTTCATTCCCTGCACTGAAATTCAATTTCCCCCCTGTTTCAGAAAGGGAGGAACAAGCATTGCAGCAGAGGGGTCCTCCTTTGGAGCTGGGTGTTTGTAAGTAGGTGGCTGCTTACCCACTGCATTTCAGGCAGGTGGGATTGGTCACTGGGAATTTTTTTTGTTTGTTTATAGAATAATTTTGTAGCTGGAGTGCGTGTGGTTTGGTCTCAGTAACGTGCTAGTCTGGAGGGAAGGTATGTGTGGGCATTGCAGGACTCTTCCACCAGGAGGGATTGCTTTGTGAGAGTTTATTAGGCATGTAACTGAATTAACAGATTTACTGAGTTCCTAGAGAGCAAAGTGATTCAGTGGGAAGTGCTCATCCAGAACGCCCTCATGGTGATGGACAAGCTCAGCCTCTGTGACCAGGGATGAGGCTCATCCCCAAATCCAGCCTTCAGCTCAGCTGCTGGATTTCTAAGGGACTGTCAGGCTCGTCTCTGCTCAGAGCTTGGCCAGGAGCTGGGTTGGAAGAGCGAAAGCAAAATTGACTAGAGAGCAGCTATAGTTTTGAAAAATAAACTTGTGTTTTGTGTAAATGAACAGCCGGGTCAAATTCAAACAAGATATTAAAGTGGTTCCCCCCGCCCCTGCAAGCAAGTCTGAGATGTTGTCTCAGAAGTAGCTTCAACTGGAGAGCTGCTGTTATTTCCTCTTGAGTTTCTGGCCATACACGTGTCACCTGGGGATCTGTCACTGCAGTCTTTCTGCAGATATGGCTGTGGATAAAACTGCAGCAAAATGTGTCCCTACCCGGGGAGTGGGGGCACCATGGTTTGGTGTCGAGCAGGTTTTCAGGACCTGCTCTGGCAGCATGTCATACAAGGCCAGAAATGAGTCATCTCCCAGTTTGTCAGAAAAAAAAAAAAAACACCCCAAAACCAAACCTCCTGGATCTTCAGAATACCATGAAACGTGAGGTGTGTGAGCGGCTGGTGGGAGAAGGGTGTTCAGGTCTCCCGTGGTGGGTAGGGGCTGTCCTGACTCATGCCAGCGCCTAGGGCACAGCTCCTGGAGTGACTCCCTGGGTGGGAACTGTAATGCTGCTGTTTGTTGGCTTCATTGGGTTCAAAACAAGGGTTATTTTAGTAATTCAGCTGCTGACCACATCTTCTCACCTGCTAGGACTTTCTGTTAACCTGAAAGGAGGCTTTTCAGACCTTCTCATTGAGAGGGATCTTCAAGTCTATTCAATTTTGTAAGATGGTTCTTTTGTTTTCCAGCTATCCAAAGAGGAAGGAAACGAAGAAAAGACAGAAGATAATCTAACTACCTTGTTTCCTGGCCAGAAAAGAAGAATCTCTCATCTTGTCAAACAAGGAAATGTAAGTGCAGCTTTTAGAAGCAAAAGTTTAGTTTCTTTAAAGTGAGGATTTTCTGTCCTGTTACGGCACTGGAAAATGATGCAGACTGGGGTTCAGGCAGTAGTGTATGAGTTGTTGGCGCTGGAATCCCTGTGTCAGGTTTCTTTGCTTCCCTTTCTGATTTTGGAAAAACATGGTGAGGTGTCTGCTAGAAACGGCAGACAATAAAGTTTCATAAAACCAAGGGTAAGCTGTGGAAGAGTAAATGGATTCCACACCTTGTAACTCATTGGGATTGATCAAGCTCTTCGTTTTTCTACAGTATGGCTTCATTCAATCACTTAGATAAAAATTAGCTGGACACAAGGTCAGTCTGTGTCGTGATTGTGCTTTTCTTTGTCTCATGGACCTAAAAGATAGCTGTAGGAATTTTGTCAGATGTTTAAAACCATTACCTTATATCTGTTCTGAATCAGCCAATATATAAACAGTATCTTGTTTGATACTCTTCTTCCGCAGTTGTGAAAATACTTTAAATGCAGAGGAGAGGAATGGAAAAAAAAAAAGGCAAGGAAGACAGCCTGATTTTTTTATTTCTTTCTCACTGGGATTTCAATTCATGTTTTTTCTGAGGGTTTAATGTGTTTCCCTCCAGGTGCTGAGCACAGATTAGTCAGTTTTATGTTCCAGCAGGATAAGAGTGGAGACTTACGCGCTGATTTGAACTGGGTAGTCCAAATTAATTGTTCTTCCTTTCCTCTCTGCCTAGAAAAGGTTTCTTTGCTTTTAATAACTTGAAGCCCTGAGGTCAATACAACGCATTTTATTTAACTACATATCTTCAGCCAGTTCGTGTGTTTTGATAAGGGCCCTTTCTTCCTAAGTAAAGAGATCAGAGACTGAAGCAAATGGGTTGGAAATTCATTAACTCAAATATTTATTGCAAATAGGTGCCTTTTAGACATGTACAGATCTTTAAATGCATTTTCTTAATGTGACAGCTGATCCCAAAATGCTTGTCCAAAGATGTGAGCCCTGGCGCAGCCATTGCCTGGGCAAACAGAGCCGATAGCGTGTGCTCAGCGGCCACTGCCGTCAGCAGCACCGGGACGTGCCTTCCCTGGGGTATCGCAGCTCGGCGCTGCTGCCAGCTCTGCTCAGGAGGGGCTGTAAGACCTGAACTGCTGCTCTTACATGCAAAGCTGAGGCTTGTGCTTTGCCGTGTCCCTCCAAGTCGAATATTGGCTCAGTCTTGGCTTGTGATTTATAGCTCAGGGACTGAGCAAGCAGAAGGGGAGAGAGCTGAGTTCTACTTTATTTGCCCGGGGAAATGGTGGACCAAAGGAATTGAAGGTGAGGCAGAAAATGAGTGTCCTGTCCTGCTCGGAAGTCTGTAATTATAATTTAATGGCTGACTGCGCTCAGGTTGGTATCCAGAAGCTGGTGTCAGCATCAGAGACCAGGAATGCAGGAGTTGCCAGCTTGCCCCCAATTTGTGGTCTCAGAAATGCCAGGTTACACCCGGGCTGTGTGAGCGCACCCTTCTCTTCAGAGATTTCAGCAGGGAAGGCCTGTTTCTCAGATTTCAAAGGTTACTAAGTAGAGCGGAGAAGTTTGCACTACTGCTGCTTCTCTTGTGCTTCTGCTGATAGAAAACTTCTCTTTGCCGACATAATTGCTGGCACCTTTCCTGCAACCTAAATTTGAACATCAAAGAAAATGAATGTGTAACTTGTTTGGGCTAGTAACGGCTGATGCAGTGAAATGCCTCCAGAAGGAGGCAGGGGCAGAGCCTATTTAAAATTCAGAGCTCAGTTTATGTAATGTTCTAATCCCATAAATACATATTTTGAGACTTTTAAGTACTTACAGGAACTAGAGACCTGACACAAGGCTGCTGAGAGGTGGGGAGCTGCTGTAAGGCAAGGGGAGGTGGCACTGGTTCTCCAGCATGGGAGAGACAGAGAGGGAGAGCTGTAAAACTCAGTGTCGTGTAGCAAAGGGGAATGAAGAACAGTTGGTCACTTTTCCATTGCGATATAAACTAAAGCAGCACGCAGTAGACAGCACGGGTGTAGAGTCATTTTCTAGTGCAAGACTGTAGAGCTGGGAGCATTGATGGAGTCCAGGAGTGGCTTAGGCACAGTGATGGGGAACAGCGTGCCCTTAAACAGTCAGTTCAAATACCACCTACCAATTTAGGAACATGCCAGAGTGCTGGGAGCCTTTGCCAGAGGGTGAATCATTGATGTCCTGTGTTTTGGTGGGTGACTCTAAATATTTTGTTCTGGGAGACGGTTGGGATCTTCTTCTCTCAAAAACCTGTGTTTGCTGACAGAGAGGCATTGAGGAAAAGGGACCTTTCTTGGGTGAATGGAAGGCAGAGGGAGGGGACTGAGCAGATGAGTGTGCTGGCTCTAAAACCTTTTTGTCTGTGCAGGCAGAGGTCCCGACCAAGCCCGTAATCCGGCCGTACCGTCCCCCCACCGCTCAGGAGGTCTGTTACCAGAGGATCCAGCTGGCTCAGCAGCAGGCAGCACAGCTGGTTCAAAAAGCCTCTCTTTCTTTGCCAGGAGAAAAGAGGAGGATTGCTCACGTGCCAAATGTATCCCTTTCCGCAGCAGCTAAACAAAGTAAGCCAGCAGCGTTATTTGTGATGCCTGTCCTGTCCTCCCCCCTGTTAAAAGACACAGCCTTCTGTTTGAGCTTCTCCCAAGCAGGTGTGAAACTATCAGGAGATGTGTAGCGTTGGCCATGACAGAGGGAAGTACTAATTAATGCTCATTGGTATCCCTTTGTAGTTGGAAGGACTCAGAGTTGACGTGATAGGCTGTTAGTGTGTTGTTGCTGACAAGGTTACCTCTTTAACCTCTGCTGACTCAGTTACCCCAAAACAAACAGAAATGAAGTACATTTCCTGACAGAAGGTTCCTTCATCCTTGCCTGGAAGGTGGTAAAATTACCCAATTTTTATCTCTTTGGAGGCTTCCATTTTTAAAAATCACAGCTTGCAGCGTGGGCCTTTTACATAAACTTCATTCTGGCAACTTGAAGCCCAGTGGTAGGATTTCTACCTAAATGTTTCTGTTTCTTGCAGGCCTGGTGAGTAGTAAGACGACGGTTGCTGGCAGGAGTGTCACACCTTCCAATGACTCTGAAGCACCCACCCTTTCTCTGAAGGCTTGCACCTTAGCTGGGATGGCTTCAAAGACCACCAGCACCATCATGCCGAAAAGGGTAGCGCATGTTCCCTCCTTACAGGTAAGAGAAATTTGAAATCTTTCTGGTCATTCTCTATTGCAGGTGGTGTGTTTAACCACACTGCTCCAAACTTAGCGCTCTCTGAAGAGCGATATTTTGATTAGGTTCATTAAATGGGTTTGTTTCTTCCTGTGGTTTTCCTCGATAGCACTGTATAAAAAATTAAACACTTGAGGGGTAGGAGCTTAAAAAGATAGAAATACTTAAGTGCTGCTCTGATCTCTTTGAATATTGATCCTTCATCTTCAGTTTGAGTCTTCTGTTGTGCTTTCTGGTTTGGTGTGGAGCTGTTTGTGTCAGGGACTCTGAGCCCCTTGATTTCAGGAGGCATGGCTGGCTTAATGCCCTTTCTGGGCTTTGTGGGCCATACCGAGGAAGGTGGTTATGAATAATGTCCCGCAGTGACCTGTATCATTAAAATGTGATCATTTAAATTTCATGCTGTGGTTAATATTTACAGAAAAAACAAATATTTTTTTCTTCTTCTTTTAATTTTTTTTCCTGGGATACCTGACCAGCCTTTGGGTACTTTTGCTGTGAGTTCCTTAGCATAGAAGTCCCTTCTTTCCCCATGAGCACTGTGGAACGTGTTACTTGCTAAGAAAATTCAGAATAGAGTTCCCCATGTAGCAGCATGTGAATGGCATGAGAAGCTGTTTGCTGGAGTGGATGGTGAAGAATGTGATTAGTGCCAGAACTTGGTTAAATATGTCTTTATTGATGACATCTTGTGTCAAGATGTGTCGTAACATACGCTGATTATTTCTGAAGGAGTGAAAAGTCCTTCCCCACCCAAAAAGCCACCATAGTAACATATAACTTGAAGCTGTTTAAAAATAAAAGAAACAACTGAAAGGATAAAATATTTACCAGTGTTAACAGAGGTGCTTACGGGTATCATATTGGAGGTTGAGAAAATACATATATGTAATGAAAGGGACCAAATCCCCTTGAACAGAGCGTCAAAGCAGAAGTTTCATGAGGAAAAGGAGCATTCTTCCCAGTGAGACAGGACCAGTTGCTCCCCGTTGGACGTGCCGATATCTTCTGTAGAGCTCTTTTTATTACAGCTCTTTTATTGCAGCAGATGGCTTGGTTTACGTATACTTCTTGGGTGGGATGAAGAAAGACTGACAAAACAATTGGCTGCTTTAGAGTTGAACATACAGTTTATTTTTCAAAAAGGAGGCAAATTGTGTTGATTTGGCAGATAAACCTGGTGTTAAATGGAAACTGCAGTGGTAGGTCATAACTTGGTCCAGTGTGCAGTTCTTATGTGTGAGGAAGATGTAATTCAATTTAAGGAAGAAATCCTTTCAGGAGCATCATGATTTGCATTAAAAAAGGAAGAAAAAACCCAGTGCAGTAAAGTTACATGAATCCGATGTAGTGAATGTGGGAATTGTCTGTGAATGTGGTGATTTAGCTGGCGACCAGCCTGGCAGGAGTGGGCCACCCGTTCTCTTTTCGCAGCCAGAGTGTTGAAAAGAAAACCACGTGTGGTGTCCACGTAACTGGTGTCATGTGTTCACATCTCCAGTTCCAAGCATGGCGTTTGGTACCATCCTAATCTTGGATCCCTTAATGTAAATGTCATAATTTTTGTGGTCTGGAATGCTTGTATGTGTGACTGTGGTGTTGTGACTAATGCCCCCAGGAGTCCTTGGCTGCCAGGTGAATTGCATAATGAAACATGGCTGGTTTTTTAAAGCAGTTTAAATACTGAAGGTGGCACAAAAACTTCAAGTGGCATTTTTAGTACCAAAAAATGATGCATGTTATCTTTAGCTTTGGGCAGGTTTTCAGAAAGGAAGTCAGGCCACTATTAGTAACATCAGGAAATGTGAGAGTCTCAAAGCAACATACTTCTTAAACCTGAATAGTCTCTTTCTCTCTCTCCGTCTCATCTCTAGAGCGCCAGCTTACAGAGGCCTGTTATTCCCACAGAATTTGGTGCTAAAGTCCCAACAAACATTCGTCAAAGATATCTCAACCTCTTCATTGATGAGTGCCTGAAATTCTGCTCCTCCTCCCAGGAAGCATTTGACAAGGTCTGTACTGGAGCTTGCTTCTTACGAATAGAGTCTGCAGCAAAGAATAACATGGCCGAGACCTCCTAGAATCACAGCAAACCCAGAAAACTCTCCCATCCCCATACAATTCTGTGGAGGATACCGGCATTCAGTAATTCCAGACTGGACAACAGAAGGTGTAATTCCAGTGGGGGGGTTTCCAGTAGCAAATCCCTGCATTCGGAAAGCTTGCACAATCTTTTCAGTAACCCCAGAAGAGGGACTTAGGGGAGCTGGACAAAAGGGCCTTTTGCTCAGGTACAGCAGCAAACACCTCCTGGAATCTGAGTGTTCAGCAGAGGTAAGTGTTTGAGATAGATATAACTGGTAAAACTTGCTGCTTGCGAACTGTGAGGCTTTTAAGGAGCTTTCTAGCAGTAGGAAATAGTATAGTAGGATTTCCAAAGGCAGAGTTAAAAAGTAATGTGTTTTGTTGTAAGACTTG
Organism: Rhinoptilus africanus; assembly: GCA_013400135.1. Lineage (NCBI taxonomy): Eukaryota > Metazoa > Chordata > Aves > Charadriiformes > Glareolidae > Rhinoptilus > Rhinoptilus africanus. The sequence goes on along the minus strand of VXBO01008594.1, from coordinate 78,037 downwards.
TGCCATTAATGTTAGCTGGGTAAGTATGGGACATTGCATGGTGTGTTTTGTAACCGAAACAGATGCCATGAGGATTTCTTTTGTGGAATTTCACCTTCGCAGCTCCCTAGGGGGAATGTTCCTATTGCATCCAAGGAGGGACTATTTGCCAAACTTCCTTTTCTTGCAAGTTAAGATCTTGCACTGCCTCTGAAGTGAGGAAAGCAGCCTTGCCCAGGCAGTCCCAAAACTGCTTTGTTAATCTGCCAGGGAAGGTTTCACATGATAATGCTTCTTCCATCACTTGGTTTAAAATACAATTATTTTTTTTTTTCCTCTTGCTCTCCAAAGCAGGTCCCAGAACCAGTATATATTTGTGCCATGTTCCACTTTATTACTCGATTCCTTGACAGGCAATTTTTTTTTTTTTGCTACCACACTTGGATTCTGTACTTTAAGAGCCAAACATTTCTTTTCTCCCAAAGAAGTAGTGGAAAAGAGAGTATGTAGTAATGAATTGCCTTGTTTGCAGGCTCTGTCAGAAGAGAAGGTGGCTTATGAACGTAGCACCAGTCGCAACATCTACCTGAATGTGGCAGTGAACACCTTAAAGAAGCTCCGAAGCCTAGTGCCCAATTCCCCGTCCAGTACAAACAGTACGTACCACGTTTGTGGTTTAATAATCGGAGCCCTGCTTGGATTAGAAGCCATGGAGAGGAACTCGTTGAAAAGATCAGACCCATTTCTCAGAAGCATTATGCTGAAAGGCAAACAACTCCAGTTAGCTTTTTATAGTCTGGCAAGCTTTAATGGGCCTTCAAGAGGCAAGTCCTGCAATGCTTTGTTGGTTGTCTGAACCTAAATGGAGATAATGCCACATGGATATTTTTTTTTAGCACAAGTTCTTTAAAATGAAAAGCCCCGCTAATGGAGTAACTTTCACATGATGCCTTCAAAGTGATAGACTCGTCCATCACCGCAGAAATCTGTTACACACATTAAGCTTCAAGAGAGAAACGAAGAGGGTTAAGACATTTCATTATTGGCTCTCGAGAGGGTACATTAAACAATCAATTTGTGCTGTTCTTGTGAATTTTTTTTTCCTGGTCTCTTCCCTTTTCTCCCCTCTATCTTCATTATCTTCATGGCCATTAGTCAGAGCGGCTGAACTTGGGAGGCTGGCCTTTAGGAGAGGGCTGCCAGTTAATGATTAGTAAAAAGCACCCATCTTCCATTATCTGATGTGCTGAGCATATTCTAGAGCTCTGAAGCTCCTTTTTAAAGGAAGTTGAAAGATTCAATGTGGGAGTCTGGTTTGCAGGGAGCTAAACAACAAAGCTGCTCGCTGTGGGTGGGTGAGCCCACCATGCAGCACATGGCTGGGTCAAGTTGCTTCTGTGCTTAGTCCTTTCTTGCTTTTGGTCAGGAGGAGGGTTTGCTGTGCAGAGTAAGCAGGTAGAGCTCCCAGAGTTTCCAGGGGAACCGTAAAAATGTCCTTGCTGCCCTTAAAAGAAGTTGGTGTGGGCTGAGAGTGCAAACAGAAAGCTCCCCATAGTGCTGGAATGACAGTGCGTCTACTTCCTTACACATGCCAGTCCTGGAGGAGAGCAAGAATTCAAGAGGGTAAATGCAGTTCTCCTTTTGCCAATATGTAGTGGCCCAAACTCTAGGACTGGAGTCACTTACTCTTACTCAGCTGGATACCTGATGTCTGTCTTGTTTTGCTTCTCCCCTCTTTTCACTGCAGGGACAAGTAACAAGAAAGTGGTGTCCCATGAAGCTGTGCTGGGAGGGAAGCTTGCTGCTAAGACAAGCTTTACTCTAAACCGGTCAGGGAGCTTGAGAGCAGAGGATTTAACAGGTAAGACCCTGCTCCTGCAAGGCTGTAACCCGTAAATTATAGTTGGAGGTATAACGCTGTGACTGGGGAGAGAGCAGGATGTTGCTGATGCATGAAGTGCTGTGATTTATCTGTGGGCCGGTGTTATGAGCTATTACCCAACTGCAGCCCAGTGCGGCAGAGTCGCTCGGTGAATGATCAGTGCCTTCCTTACTCTGGGCTGTGAGTTCTCTGATGTGATCCACCTGGCTTTGATGTAGCATCAGTAACTGTTCAGAGCTGCCTCTTGTGTTTTGGGTATTACTGACTTTTGGTCTTTTATTTTTGTCTGGATTTTACTTCAACTTTCTTGCCCCAAAGCAGTACATTACAATGTGCCTGTCAGATTAAAAGGCAAACTTACAAATATCTCCATCAGAGATGGAGTCCCATGCAGGACTCTTTTTCACCTTTACGAATGTCATACTAAGGTCATACCGTAGCCAAAGGATTGTGCCACAAGCATTATTCGTGTTAGCTCAAATCGGTTATGGGTATTTTGGTTGCCAAGAGATGTAGGCAAATTGTTGAGGAGATCAGAGAAGAGATGGGGAAGCCACGGAGCAGAAGAAATTGACATGGAGAAAGCTTAAAAGGGCCTGTATAGCTCAGCTAAGCAACATCAAAGGGTACACAGCAATATTGGAAGGGTTTAACATAGCAGCGAAAGAAGAAATATTGAGCAGAGTGCAAGAAGTTATAATTATTCTGTGAAACGAAACAAACAGCCTGAAATCAACAGCAGGAAGAAAGCTTCTGATAATGAATTTTTTAGCTAGCGGTGGCTGGCCTTTGAGGGTGTTCTTTAGGCTGTGTTACAAATTATTGGTTAAGGCACTTAAAACATTAAAATGGGAGAAGTCTCACATTGGTAACAAAAAGGCCTGAAGATGGACTCTTTGGAGGAATTCTGTTTCAGCTGTGTTTTCCAAACTTAATGCTGGTTATTGAAGAGGTTAAAAATCGGCTTGTGCACCACTGATGAGATTTTTTAAAAAATACTGCCCCAACACCTATTTCCATGTCAATCCTGAACAAAGGCGGTGGAAGCAAGTTCAAAATAGTGTGAGTCCGTGCCAGGAGGCTTGATAAAGCAAAAAAGAGTGAGAGAAAGAGCCTCTACTTAAGTGATCTGGCTTCAGCATTGTCTTTGTGTGCAGGAGCTGCCTTGTACCGGCGACTGAAGGAGTATCTCATGACTGAGGAGCAGTTGAAGGAAAATGGTTACCCAATGCCTCACCCGGAGAAGCCTGGTCGCGCTGTCCTCTTCACTGCAGAGGAGAAGAAAACAACTGACTGTAAGCTCTGCTGGCTCTTTCATTCTGCAAGGTTTGCTAGATACATTACAACTGGAGACACCTGTCCTGCTTGCAAATAGTCTTTTTGCATAAAGATGTTCTTGGTCTCAGCAGGGAGGCAACAACAGGCTTCTGTTTAAGTGTGGAGCCAGCAACAGGAGCTTCCGTTGTGATGTGTCTCCGTGGCTGTGACCTCTGTCTCTGCAGGCGAGCCGGGCACGGAGGAGTGTGGCTGCAGAAGTCTGCTGCCTTTCTAAGGGGTGGATTTCTTCAGCTTGCATGTCAGGAGAATGTTCTTCTTGACATAAGGTTTATAGTTGGTGGCATGTGGGGCTGTGAGGCTGAGTATGGTTTCTAATTGCTGCCAAAGAACATGAATTAGAATGACGGAGTCACAGAATGGTCAGGCTGCCTCTCCTGGGACAAGCTGCCTTAGGCCACCCCCTGTGAGGGCACATGCTTTGACTCCAGCTTTGTTGCAGTAACCTGGAGGCTTCTTGCTGCTGTTGCAAGAGAATTGGTTGGAGAGAGGCTCCTGTTTAGTATCTTATGTCGCTCCCCTCTTCCAGGGGAAGGATTTTCTGTGTGTGTGTGTCTCTGCATACGAACCGCTGTTATGGTGAGATACGGACTGGCATAGGGCCAGGCTGGGTTTGCAGTGGGTCCTGCCTTGCCGGTTTGGATTGCACAGTTTTCTGCTTGATCTCTTGAGAGCTCTGGGCCAAGGAGTTCCCCAAAGCCCTTTTTGCAACTGTACAAAACAATCACCCAGGTTTCCTCAGGACAGGGTGGGGTCCCCTTCTGTCTGAAGTTTCTGGACCCCTGTAGTGGGATTTCTCAGACACTGATCAGAGCAGGCTGTGATGCAGCAGGGATGAAACACATACCTCGGGTGTACTTTGAGGTGCTGTACCGCGCTCCTCTGAGCATCTCTTTGGAGAAAGCTTGCTGAAGTGTGTTAAGTGCTCATCCATGTTAACACCTTGTGTCTACATTTGTCCCGTGGTTGCTGAAGCAACTTGTATGAAAGTTCTCTTGCATTAACACTGTCAAGTACTATATTTGTTAGAGCCCTTTTCTCCATCAAACCAGACAGCTCCTTTATACGATTCTGAGATCATGCTCCTGATTCGGTTTCTGTATTTTCCTGCAGATGTTGCAGGATCTTTGAATTTGTTCTTATTTAAGTAAAGCTAATGCTATTCTGTCAACGTTGCAACCACAGTCAGTGGACAAAAATGGTCTAGACTGGTGTTATGGAGAGCTGTGAATGTGCTAACAGATTAAATGCTCACATTAGAACACAGGGAACTGGATGGACATCAGAAGCAGGATAGTTGACTCTTTTATTGTGTCTTTTTGTATCTCTCTTCTCTGAATTGTGAGCAGTACGAGCACAGGTGACAGGAGGGAGAAGTCCGTGCCTGTCCCCTTGGTGGACCAGGATATGCTGTTGTAAGCGTTCCCATCTTTAGATGCTGGAGAATCCTTACAGAAAAGCTGTGCTCAAGAACTCCTCAAGTGTCATTTAGAAGTGACAAGGCACAGATCCCCTGGAAAGCAGGCTTCATTAGCTCTGATGTCCAGTGAATTACTTATTTATCCTGTGTCTTAAAATAACTGTGTTAGAGTACGACGTAGTTTGCTGTGGATGGAGAAACAGGCGGCAAATGTTGATGTGACCTATGCTGGAACCAATGTTGCACACCAAAACCACTGGGGAGTCTTATGTTTGCCTGTGAGAAATTTTTGGGGGCAAATGCCACAGGACTGCATTTTCAGAGGGGTTGCTGTGTCTTTATGGGAGTTTAAAACCACATTTGGAATCCTTTTGAACAGGAAAAGTTGTTTCACTGCTGTTTGGGGCTTGAGTGATTCTGATTTCCTTGTGCTTTGTCCAGCTTTAGCAGGTGAAGGATTTCTAGTGACCTGACTCTTGCTTCTCTCTTCTCTTAAAGCCTCCTGCAGGATTTGTTGTCGCTGTGGCACGGAGTACATGGTCTCAGCCTCTGGAAGCTGCATTCGCAAAGAGGAGTGTGTCCATCACTGGGGAAGGCCACGCAAGCAGAGAGGTATATCTCTTCAAAGAGGGCTTAGTCACATGCTGGCTGTGCTCTAGCTCCAAACACAGAGTTTACCTCGGGTTTGAGTTGCTGTGGAATATTTTTTGGCTTTTGGGGCTTGTCATGCTCACAGGTTGTGACAGTTCCTGGTTTTGTCACTGGGTGGCCCTGCTGCTGCTGAAATAGGCTTGCAAAGAGCTGCTGGTGAGTAGTGATACGGCCCTGAAAATGTGACTCTGGGGCTAGAGCAGAGGTTGTTCATCTTTATTTAAAAAAAAAGAAAAAGCAAACCTTCCTGTGCCTTTTGAAGAAATCAGTGTCTTTAGGAGGCTAACTTGGGAGCACTAGATGTCTGTCCATGCCCAGGAGAGTTTACCAGTCTTGGTTGAATTCATTTGTAGCAAGGCACTAACCTAGTTTGAGCTCTGCTGTGGTTTTCCATCAGAGCATCCAGGTGGCTTCTGGAGTTTGTCTGGCTGAGACTTAAACTCTTTAGATTGCTGCATGCGAATCCATACTTATTTTTCCCCTTTGTCTGACACATGATTGTTGCTGTGCTTATCCAGGGTATCTCTGCATGTGAGAGCTAAAATTTATGTCTCTTGTTAACAGGACTCTTCTCTTTGACTCTTCTTTCTTGTTCTTTCAGTGCCAGGTGGATGGGAGACTCATTACAGTTGCTGCTCAGGAGCTGTGGGTTCACCAGGCTGCCAGGTTGCTAAAGTAAGACATTGAGCAACACCTTTTTATTCTCAATGACATTTGTCCTTTGCTTACAGTGGTCATGACTGTGTAATTGTTGCTTAAGCCTTTAGAAGAGTGGTGGCTTTCCTTAATAGGGAAAAACAAGTACTTCTTAAATATCTTTTGCTCTGTAAAGGTAGAAAAAGCCAGTGTTTGTCAGGAAGGAGGAGACTCAGCTGTCTGGAGTGAGGTGGTTTCATTTGTTCTAAGCAAATGACAGTGGATTAAGCTGCCCAGCAAAAGCTCAGATACAGACTTCTTTAGGAAAACATTGAAGAAGTGAGAAATAAGGCATTTCTTTCTAAAAAGCAGTCTTAGGGCCTTGGCAACAGTGTGCAAGAACCTTTTTCCCATTTTTTCCTTTCCCAGATGGCTGTGCTGAGGTAACTTTCTGCTGTAGACCAAATATTTTCTTAGTTTTCTGTTTACTGCATGGTCTTTGTTGTATTAAGAGGATGAATCTTCCCAAGGAGCCTGTCATAACTCATAAATATTACTTCTCTGGGGGTGAGGGGGCGGGGAAGGAATCCCATCACTGGAAAGCAGAATGAAAAACCTGCTAAGGAAGAGTTTTGACACTTTGATAGAGGTGAACACTGTTTGGGATACCTTTGCACAGGTGCTTTTTTTTTTTTTTCCTTAGGCAATGGGAGAGTTGGCTTCCCAGCCTGGCATTACTGGTCTTCAAACCATTGACTGAAGGGAGCAATCCATCTTTTGCCTCTCCCTTGGGTCTCTGGGGATTCTCCTTGTCACTTGTTTCAGTGGCATTTTTATATTTGGCTGCCCTGCAGGGCAGAGGAGTGTATGCAGAGCCAAGAGAGAGAGGATCTAAAAGGATCGTGTCCAGTGGAAGGGGCTCTCAGAGCTTATCTGTTATAAGGCAGCATCTTGTCCCACTGTTTGAAAGACCTCAAGCGATACAGGGCCAGCGAGGCTGGCTGTAGGATCTGGAGAGAGGTGTGTGCCCTTCTTGTTCTTGTTCAGACCAAAAGCTAGAGCTAGGAAGTGAATTCTGGGGCAAAATTCAAGGCTGGTCAAAACAGGAAGTATTGTCCATAGGGGCACCCTAAAAGCTGCCCTGCACAGCCTTGAAGCATGGATGGGATCCAGCAGGCACCACTTCTCCTGTTTCTTTTTCGTGTGAAATTAGGATCTCTTTTAATCGGTGTTCCAAAAAGCATCCAGCAGGGAAGTCTAGAGAAATTGATGGGGGGCTATAAAAACACGACTTCTCTGCATGTTTTTGTGTGCATGTTGTAGACCATAAAACCTCATGGTCTTTTAAGAAACATGCAATCTCTCTAATAGCCTCATACTCAATGAAGCATGCTACCAGTGCTCCAGGGCTCAGGCATCCTTTTGCATCAGGCTCCTAGTTGTTGTGCTTTACAACAGCTTTCTTGGTTTTCTCAACCAAATGCGCGAGTTTCGCAGCATCCTTTAGTAGATGGAAGATTGGAGTCCACAGCCTGCTCAGGAGTGAGATATTGGGATGTTTGCCCTACTGGGGAGCACGGTATCTTTCAGCTTTGAAGGAGGGCATTGAAGACAGCAAATATTTGTCATAAGAAACTGTTTTGAGTAACTAGATCCATAGCTGGTTAGAAAAGCATGTCTCTGTCTTCCTTCCAAATACGTTTGAGATGTGCCTGTCTGGGTTCTGCTGCAGTTGGCCGGTGTGGCAGGAGATGGCAGGATGGAGCTGTGCTCGTGTCTGCTGCTCCCCGGGAGTGGAGGAGGCTGGAGCTGCTGTTCTCTGTGACAACTGAGTCGGCTTCTTCCGCTGGTCTGAAAAACAGAAGCAACTTTTCTGCCCTCCTCTCAGCAAGGGAGAATTGGACAATTGCAGAACATCAACTAGTGTAGAAAACCACCCAATTTATTTTTTTCTTTCCTTCACTGTCCAGTTATATTGTATTACAGAGGGAGGGAAGGGATCGGGCTGCAAGGGAGAAAAACCTTTACTATCTGTTGTCCTGGCAATCTGCTGTACTCGTTTCTTTAGCAAAACTGTCAGATGCAGAACAGGCAAGTGTGGCTTCTTGCTCCTTGGAAGCAACAAACCATGCTGCCTTTGAGCAGTGCTGGCTCTGAATACAGGAAGAGATTGGACTTGGTGTTGGCCCAGCTGCCTCATTAGATTCAAATGATGCAGTTCTGTGTACTCTGGCTGCACCTGTGGTAATAACCTGAGCAGGAAAATATGCAAGTCCTTGCTTTGGTTATCCCTCTGCCTGCAGGTTTCAACTTTACAAGTGCCTCAGTTCCTCATCTCTGCAGCCTTTCTGTCCTCAGATGAACAAGTACAGTCTGATTCCTTGTAGGGTGAGATCTGTGACAAGCATGATGGAGGGTGTTCACAGGCTGCTGTGATTGGGCGCAAATACAATGAGATTTAGGGATAGACAAAACTTAAACAAAAAAAACCCTACTGAGGAATAAGGCAGAGAGGGTGTCACCTCTGGGTGTGGTACAACTGTTTAATTTGACCTAAAACCGTGTTAGTGGGCAAAAGGGCAGTTGCAATCTCTGCCTTGCCCTTGATTACATGTTCCTGCTTCCCCACTGGCACAGTGCTGCAGGTAACCGGATAGGTGCAATCATCCAGTTTAAAACTCCCCCTGCAAAGAAGGGTTTCAGGCTGACCAGGTGGGATGTGTGGCTGCGGAGGAGAGGAGTGTGGGACTCCCTCTTGCAACAGCAGCTGAGTCTCGCATTGGCTTAAGCTACTTGTGAAATGACTCCCTGAGTTTTCCTGCTGGCTCGGGGAGCTCTCCTCTGCTGGATCTTCTTGACCTCAGAGCTTTATCTGGAGATAATGAAGAGCAGTTGGAAATACTCTCTATTTATTGCCTCAAGTGCTGGTAGGCGGTAGCTACTGTTTGTCTGCAAACTGTCTGGTTTTGGAACAGTGGCTTTTATTTGTATGCACACGTTGACATTTAGTACTTGCATTACCCCAGTTTCTCATGCCGTCTATGGGCTGTCATACACCTGATGCTAATGCTCAAACAGGGATGTCTGGGATTAGAATCCTGCACCTGGGCATGTCTCTGCCACATGCTAAACCAGGAGCCAGCAACTGGAGTTATCAGACCTCATTGTGACCCTTTCTGAGTAATTCTGCGCCAAATTGAGAGTTAAAAGCTACTTGTCCCCAGATGTGTGATGTGTTGCTCCAACATGAGCTGTCAGTATGATGCCACTAGCCCTCATCTGGCTTTAGGAATTGGGGTTGTACATGGCTATGTTTGCTATTGCAGTGACCTTCTCAGAACGGCTGGTAGGTAAAACGTATGCCTTATTAAACTTTAGAAATGATTAAAAAAATTCTTTTTGTTCAAGTGGGAGGTTGAAGTTGACTTTTTGGATTCTTGTTCCTACCATCAACAAACAATTGGTTCCTCTCTTTTATTTTTTTCTTATTTCCTTTTTTTTTTTTCCTTTAAGCAACATGTCCATGATGGGCGAAAAGAGAGCCTTGATGGCTTTGTGAAGACTTTTGAGAAGCTGCCTACAACTGATGGCTACCCTGGAATCTACGCGTTAGACTGTGAAATGGTGGGTCTCTAATGATAGGGGCAACACAGAAGCAAAATAAAGCTTTCTGGGGAAGACCAAAGGTGTGATACAAGTGGCTGAAGGAAAGCTCTGTTTCTCTGCCATCTTCTTTCCTTTCTGCTATGGACTCTAAATCACATTGGTCCCATACATTTAAATTATCTCTTATTAATTAGTTTTAGCAACATCTGTTTCATTTGGGGTCTGCATGGACCCTTGAAAAGCTGTAGCTAGCTGGCCAGTATTGAGTGTGTTTGCTGGCTGGCCTTGCTACGCTAGAGGTGCTGCATTTTGGGAACTGCAGCACTTTGGTGAGTGGCTCCATTGATACCATGCTGTGGTGGGCACACATGTGTCTTCATGTCTACCCTGTTGCTTGCAGTGCTACACCAAGCAAGGACTGGAGCTGACAAGAGTAACTGTGATCAACTCGGACCTGAAAGTGGTATATGACACCTTTGTCAAACCAGACTCCAAGGTGGTGGACTATAACACCAGGTAAGGATGGAGGATGTTCTTTCTTGGGTCAGAGTCTGTGCTCAGAATCAGGAATGTGGGGGGAATGGCTGGGAGCGCTTGTTGAAACTGTATTGACCACTGCTCCCTGGCTGAGGCGCCTTGGGTATTGAGGTGTTCCTTTAGTGAAGGAAGGCTTCCTTTTCGTCTCTTGTTCTGCAGATTCTCAGGTGTGACAGAAGAGGACCTGGAGAACACTAGTATCACCCTGCGGGATGTCCAAGCCGTCCTACTGAACATGTTCAGTGCAGATACCATATTGATAGGCCACAGCTTGGAAAGCGACTTATTTGCACTAAAGGTAACTTGCACGTCTTGAATGTACATCTCTGGTTCTTTCCCACCCTGGTGTGTGTTACATGTCTCCTTTAAATTTAGGAACTGTTTATTTCCAAGAACCAGGAGGACACAGTAGATCTGTCTTGTCTCTGAGCCAGTGGGAAGCTGACTGTGGTGGAGGAGCAAGAGTGTGGGTTGCGTGCGTCACCCGTGGTGTTACCCCAGCTCTTAGTGACTGGTGCTGCCCAGGGTGGCAGACCTCTAGAAGTGACTGGGGAGGGTGAACAGAGCAGGTCTGGTTGGAAGGACTCATCTGAAATTATTGGCCTTTCATCCCTGCTGTATAGTCAAGAATCCTGTCTTGGTGTCAGCATCCTTTGTCTGGCTGGAAGATGTGCTTAGCCAGGGTCAGAGCATGAACAGGGGAGGCTCAGGGTCCCTGTGCTCTCTGTATGTCCTCAGTATTTTAGAAACAGGACAAGTTGTCTCTGCCACTGGAGATAATTCTCATGCTTTCTCTTCTAATGTTAAGGTGTCTGTTTTCTGTGAATGAGATTCTCTGCCTGGTTTGCTGTGATTTGTGGTGTTACTTTGATCAAGCTGTTTTGACCTTTCAACTGTCTTGTTTCCTGCCTGGTCCTTGTCAGTCTAACCTGCACATCTCTGCTCTCCTGCGAGGGAGGGCTGTCCTCTCCCCTTGCCCCGCTAGGGGCTTGTCCAGGGTCACCAAGAAGGCGTGCAGGTGCCAGGAGCTGAGTCTTTAGTCTGTGCTTGCAACGCAGAACTTCCTCCAGCCATTCTTTATCATGCAGCTCCTTTGATGAAGAAGCTGCGGCTGCCAACTCACGGCAGTGGTTTGGAAGCAGGAGATTTTAATGCCTGCAAAGCGCTTTACCTCTCCATGGCACCCTTTATCCCAGCCTCTCAGAGAGTTCATCATCATCATAAAAAAATTATTTACAGTTTTATCAGCACAAGATGACTGTGTTGCCCTCTTGGAGGCATGATTTTCTCTTAGCGTTGCAGACGCTGCCAAGTGAACGAACCCGAGAGCAATATAACAGAGTGTGACAGTGGCATGTCAAGTCGTAATGTCTGAAGGCTGTGGCAGTAAAGTTGACATCTCACTAATGGCCATGGCAAGCTCCAAATGGTGATAACATTTCAATTTTTATTTAAAGCTATATTATCCTGTTTCCTCAGCCTTCCTGATCTACATAAGTAATTATCATTGTGCCTGGGTGGGTGCCAAACTTGATTGCAGTCTATGAGGGATTATCCATAATGTTGGCAGTTTTATACTCTGAAGAGCATAGCAGGTTGTTTCTGTTCAACTGCAGCTGTTCTCAGGCATTTATGGAGCTGGGCTATGGAACTATTAATGATGAAGTTATGGATTGTCACGCAACATTAGCAGATGAGATGGGATTATCAGGGTCCTGCCTGAGTCATCCTGTGTTGAGACTTGCAGAGCCGTCTGTTGGTCAGGCATTTGGGTTTATCTCTTAGACCTTGCATTTGACTCCTGTGTAAAAAGTCCTGGGGGACTGCCTTCATCCATGTTCCTTTAGCTCTCACTGAACACATATTCTTCGCAACAGAGGATTAAACTTATTTTAGCTCGAGAGTAAAAAATCAGTATTTAAAAGAAGCCAGCTTACCCTGTGTTTATGGACTCCATCAGATGTGCAGGGTAGGCAGCATGTTGACCTGTTCAGCAGCTTCAGTTCCTCCAGCATGATGACACTTCAGAGCTGGAGGACAGCAAGCCTCTCGCCTCTCCTGTGTGCCCAGGCACTTTGACCTGAACATGGGGCCGGACAGGGCTTGTCTCCCCATCCACTGGGTAGTTCCTTGTCCCCAGAAGCATGAGATCTCCTTGTCCCATTTCATCCCTGTTAAGCCTGGGATGGTTAAAAACTTCCTGTTGACTCATTGCTGACGGACTGGAGGTTTTCAAGGTGGTTTGCACCTTGAAGGTTTAAGCCTTTTCTGTAGAGGTGGTGTGATATACAATGGGTTAGGTACAGTTTTGACTTGCATATCCTTCCCACTTCATTTCACATCTTGAGAAGCAGTTGAAAAGCTGTTAGAAGCTTTGTGGGGTCAACTGAAAGGAGGTTTTAGAGGTTTAGTGAGATGGGGGCTGACCTCTTCTCCCTGGTGACAAGAGGAAATGGGTTCAAGTTATGTCACGGCAGGTTTAGATTGGATATCAAGAAACATTTCTTCACCGAAAGGGTTATTAAACATTGGAATAGGCTGCCCAGGGAGGTGGGGGATTCACCATCCCTGGAGGTGTTTAAGAAGTAGATGTGGTACTGAGGGACATGGTTTAGAAGTGGGTTTTTTTGCCAGGGTAGGTTAATGGTTGGACTTGATGATCTCAAAGGTCCCTTCCAACCTCACCGATTCTGTGATTCTATGATTCTAACTGGTTCCTGGGCTGAGTTTTCCATTGTGAAAGTTACTGTCAGAGATGTGCCAGCTTCTCCAGGCCAGGGCATTAAGGAAACACCTGTCCTGTAGTTTGAGTTATACAAACTGGATTAACCTTGAATTTCTGCTGCTTTGAATGTGCAGTTAGGCGGAGCTTTGAGGGCAGGGATGTTGGCTGGCAGAGCTTTGGGAAGCCAGGGTGCACACACACTTTAAGGGAGAGTCATCTTTAATTCAGCCAGAGCCTCTTGCAAGACTGGTTGGGTTGGAGCTTGGTGATAGCATTACACGCAGCCTGACCGGAAGATTGCTTTAGCATGGTTAATCCTAAGGAGTGTCCATCCCCGTGGGAGAGGAAAAATAACCACCTTTCTTTCCGGCTCCCTCCCTCCAGCTTATCCATGGCACAGTGGTGGATACCGCGATCGTCTTTCCCCACCGGCTGGGTTTGCCTTACAAACGGGCTCTCCGGACGCTGATGGCAGACTACCTCAAGCGCATCATCCAGGACAATGGTGAGAGCAAAGAGGAGCTGAGAGTGAGGGTCTGGTGTCCTGTCCCACCTGGATGTGGGCTCCTTGGACCTGCCTTCCTCTGCTTTCCCTAAGGCCCCTCCTCTTGCTCCTCATGTTTCCCTCCTTCACAGTGTCTGGCAATAGCTGTGAATGGGCCAACACATGAAGTCTCTGCCACAGACAGTTTCAGACTGAACCCTGCTCTGAGGGCCAGCAGTGCGTGCTTCTTCCCTCTCTGTGCTAAGTGGGGACCAGAGAAGTGGTGTGAGAAGGCCAGAGGTAGCTCTGTCAGGGCTGTGTCATGCCCTCCTTTCTCCTTCTGGCAAACTGAGATTGACCTTTCTGTTTGAAGCATGGCATGTTCATTTCCGTCTTCCTTTGAGTACCTTGTAAGCATACTGCTGGGGAAATTGAGGCCTCTCTGACCAGCTACTCCATAGCCTGAGGCCCTCAGGCTAGCAGGACTTCAGACCTTAATTTAAACAAGGGAACAGTGTCAGGCTGAAGTCCAGCAAAAAATGTGTTTAGTGGAAATTCGACTTAAAATCCATCATTGTGGTTCACGGTGATCACACAGGGACCTGCGGCTGCTGTGGCAGAGGGCAGCGAGCAGCTGGGCCATCAGTGGCAGGCAGGACCTGCTCTCGGGAAGCCTTCCTCTGAGCTTTGTGCTGGGCAGGCAGCCCCCCTACTGTAGAGGGATATTCCCTGCAGAGGAACATCCCTGAGGGATATTCTGTGGTACAACAATTGTCTTTTAGGCATGGCAAGGTGGTTTTGAGTAGCACAACCAGAGAGACATTCTTGGCTCCTAGGAAGAGCCCCCCTGCTGCAGAGGGGCTGCCTGGGCCCTGGTGGTAATGGCCGTCCTTGTCTTTCTGTCCCCAGTGGAAGGGCACGACTCCAGCGAGGATGCCAGAGCTTGCATGGAGCTGATGGTCTGGAAGATCAAAGAAGATGCTAAAGTGAAACGATGACTTGCGCTTTCTCTCTCTCCTCTTCCTCCTCCACCTCTTTGAAGCCGTGCAATAAATGCTCAGAGTAACACTGTCCACCCCTATGCAGCCGCATGCTACCCCAGGCTCCCCGGGCACTCGCAGGTATCTATGAGACTTCAGGACTGCTGCTGGTGCAGCTAAACGGCACCAGCTCACTGCTTGCAGGTCCCTGTGCCCAGGTAGTGGCTCTCAGATCTTCTTGACTCCACCTGAGGGATATTCTGTGGTACAACAATTGTCTTTTAGGCATGGCAAGGTGGTTTTGAGTAGCACAACCAGAGAGAACTTCTTGGCTCCTAGGAGAAGCTTTCAGAGGTAGGTTAGATATGTGCAGAAGGATCTTTCTGGTTCAGTTAAAGGTAGATCTTTTTTTTTAAATGTAACTTAAATTGCCTCTGTACTCCAAGGCTGGTAGATTCACACAGTGTTTGGAGATGGGGGGGGAAATGGAAGAAAGTTGGGCAGGAAGCTGTAAAGTGAGTGGATTGCGGAGCTGGTGTGCAAATGGCAAGCAAAGGGTGGCAAGAGCGGAGGCAGAAGCCATCGGGGAGGAGATCCTAGTGCAGTTCCACTGCAGAGGGGAAAGCCAGACCTGCAAGAGAGGGAGGCCGTCTCCGAGAGCGCATAGTGGGAGCAGCAGGTCGGAGAGGAATGAGATGGGGTTGGGGAATTACCACCTGCTGCGACCCAGTTGATCTTTTTGGTGAGGGCCAACATCCTGGTTCTGCAGTCTCTGCAAAAGGGGGAAACCACAATGTCAGCCCTTGCCCAGACCTCAGGGAGCTGTGTGTGTAGTGGTGAGGCAAGGGACAGCGGGACTGGGACAAACTGGGCTCCCAGAGCCGAGCGGCAGCTTCCAGGGGAGGACAGTGGGAAGGGCAGGCATCGTGTGTGTGTGGGTTAGGGCAAGCTGTCCTTCCCCTCACCCTGAGCTTCCAGCAAGCTCGTATGTAGGGATCAAGGTTTTTGAGGGGACCCAGGCACAGCTTGGAGTGCACCTAAGGGTGGCCCCTGGCATTCTATAGGAATCCCCACCGCTCCGTCCCTGGTAGCAGGGACTTGATGCAGGGCAGAAGCAAAAACAATAGATAAAAGTTACTATTTTAAACTAGTTTACATGTTGGGTGTTTTAAGAAGAGCAAAAGACCCAGAGTTACTGTCTATCTGGGCCCTGGATAAGAGCAGCTGTCAGGAGTGTCCCTGTCGCACTGGTGGTGGCTGGGGCAGGAGCAGGGACAGCCTGGGTGGCTCTGGTGGCCTCTCTCTGCCCGGGCTCACTTGCTGTCCAGGGAACAAGAGAGCTGATGGAAACAGTCCCTAAGAAACGAGGTCTTTTCACTGAGGTCCAGCAGCAGCTTTGCCCGTTATTAGAGCAGCGATCACCTCGCCCCTCCCAGGCGGGACTGGCTTTGCTTCCAGCCGTGCTGGTGGTGCCAGCCCTGCGTCCCTGGCACAGGCTGGTTGTGTTGCTCCGGTGGCAGTGGGGCAGGGGAGCTGCTGCGTTTTGGTTCCTATCGGAGCTGTGTCTGGCTCACTCCTCGGTAACCCACCACCAGTGCTGGGCTCAGAGTCTGGGGACGTGCTGCGTGTCCCCAGCGTGTCCTGCTGACCTGTCCCTGCTCTGTGCCCAGCCTGGTGGTGGGGAGTATGGGGCTGGGCTGTGTGCCACAGGCAGGGGTGTCCTGCTTGGGCCCCTCTGCATGGGCTGGAGGGTGCTGGTACACTGTGAGCCCCGGGGGGCTGTCCACGTCCCACTGCTGTCCTCAGAGGCGAGGCTATGGCTTCCAGCCCAGACCTCTGCCAGGCTCTCCTGATGCCACCAGGAGAAGTGGGGACTGTGAAGGCTCCTGTTATAACTGAGCCCTTCTGTGTTGCCTCTGGCAGGCAGTGGGACAGGCTCGCAGCTTCTTCGTTACCCCAGATTTTGGGCCACGCAGCTCCCTGCCAGCCCCAGCGCTCCATGGGGTACGTCGCATCCCACTTCCCTTGCAGCCCACCTTCCCCAAGCACTGCAGCCGCCTCCTTCCATGCTTTCAGGTGAAGCAGCCTTGTGACACCTTGTCCTGTCCCCCTCTCCCTTCGCCTGCAGGGAATGATGCTGTTCCTGCCCAGGCTGTGGGAGAGACGGAGAGAGAGTTCAGTGCTTCCTAACCAGGGAGGGGAGGTTTGTTTCTGCTTCTGCCTCTTTCCCTTGTTTATCCCCTCGTTTATCTTCACCTCTGGCTGCAGCGACGGAGTGTACCTGGAGCAGCCCACTCATCTACCATTAGATTTCAGAGCTGGCTCTTGCCTTGGGATTCCCCTGTTAATCGACAGGCAGTTCCAGCTCCCTGGCCCTCTCCCGCAGCAGCTGCCTTCCCTGGAAAAGCTGTCCCGTTTCTAACATGGATCCGGTGTGCTGGTGTCCTGCTTGGGGAGCTGGTTCATGACTTGATCCCAGCGCCTGGGCTTGGGCACAGCAGAACATGGCTGTGGGGTGCATTCCTCCAGGCGTGAGTCATGCCAGGTCAGGGGATCACAGTCACTCCTTTCTTTCCCCACGGTTCGTCTGGGACCCTCTAGGATGAGGGGTTTTTTGGGGGGAGGTTGCCTGTCTTGTGGCATGTTGGTGGGAGAATAGACTACTTCCCCCCGTGCTGTCGGTGTGGGTCAGAGCAAGCATCGGACCCACGAGCTGTGATCGGCTCCACCCCCTGGGCCCTGTAACACTGTCGAACCAGAGGTTTGTGGTTGGTAAGAGGTTTTTGGGTTGTATATAACTATTGTAACCTGTAACTTTTTTTTGTAATTGTTTTTAATAAAAGAGTGTTGACTAGACACGTGCTCTTGAGTCTGGGTCTGCTCTGCCTGTGGCTGGGTTGGGGACGGTGGGTGCTGGAGCCATCCTGGAGGTGGGAAGGGCCTGGGCAGGGTCCCTCGGAGCATCCCCTCAACTTGCAGCCGTTGTTATTTCCTATGTGTCCTCCCAGGGTGGCTCTGTAGCAGTGCTCAGCCTTCCCAGCCTGCCAGGGCGAGCCAAGGAGCTGGAGGAAAGGGGGCAAAACCGGTGCCACTTGGTGGCTGCAAAAATCCAGCCCCACACCCTGGGAGTGTGAGACGAGGTGATGGCCGCGGTGCCTGGGGTGGTGTAGGCTGTGTCCTTGCTCTGTGCAAACCTCTTCCTTCTTGGGTGTTGGGGGGTGAGAAGCTCCACACGCTCCGGCACCGTGCGCTGGCAGCCCCGAAAACCCCCGCAGCCTGGGCTGCATCCCCACAGCGTGGGCAGGGGGGCGAGGGGGGGATTCTGCCCCTCTGCTCCGCTGGGTGAGACCCCCCTGCAGTGCTGCCCCCAGCGCTGGGGCACCAACAGCAGAAGGAGACGGAGCTGTTGGAGCGGGGCCGGAGGAGGCCCCGGAGATGCTGGGGGGGCTGGAGCCCCTCTGCTGTGGGGACAGGCTGAGAGAGCTGGGGGGGGGTCAGCCTGGAGAAGAGAAGGCTCCGAGGAGACCTTGGAGCCCCTTCCAGTCCCTCAAGGGGCTCCAGGAAAGCTGGGGAGGGACTCTGGATGAGGGAGCGGAGCCATGGGACGAGGGGGATGGTTTTACACTGGCCGAGGGGAGATTGAGATGAGATGTGAGGCAGGAATTGTTTGCTGTGAGGGGGGTGAGCCCCTGGCCCAGGCTGCCCAGAGAAGCTGTGGCTGCCCCATCCCTGGAGGGGTTCAAGGCCAGGTTGGACGGGGCTTGGAGCAGCCTGGGCTGGTGGGAGGTGTCCCTGCCCTGGGCAGGGGGTGGCAGTGGGGGGGCTTTGAGGTCCCTTCCCACCCAAACCAGTCTGTGATTCCATGATTCTCATGCCCTCCATGGGGTGCCCTGAGCTCTGGGCAGTGGTGGGGCAGGTCCTGGCTCCTCTTGTTTCCATCACGGAGCTGGGGCAGGATCCCATCCACGCTGGCACCCACCTCGTCATCCTCCCACCGCCCAAGCAGGCTCCCTGGGAGAGCTCATATCAATCTCACAAATGGAGCAGGAATTAAAGTGCCAAGCGAAGGAGCTGATTCAGCATGGAGGAAGAGGTGAAGGTAAAAAGTTCAAATAAAAAAATAATAGGCTATTAGATGACCTCATGGCAATGTGTTTTATTTAACGTGTTGGTGATGGCTTGGTGATGGCAGCGGTTACTTAGGATGCTATAAAAGTCACAGCTGAACCATGTTCTCAGCCACCTTTATGGGCCTTTGAGGTGCTGGGTGCTCTGAGTGCTGGCAGTGACCTCCCGGGGTGCCATCGGTCCCCTGCAGGGTGGCCGGTCCCTCTCATCCCACCATGTCCCCCTCTTGCAGGTCATGGCTGTGAGGTCGGCAGGGTTTTAGGGTTGCAAGAGCCCTGGTTGCAGGTGAGCGTGGCCTCGGGTGTGCGGATGGACATGTGGATGGACAGATAGACACTGGTCCTGCAGGTCTGTCGTCAATATCTGGCTTGGAGGTCTGAGACCCTCCTTTTTCCCCAGAAAAACCTTGTCATCTGGGGACACTGCAGGGCCTGGGGCATCTCCAACAGAAACTGCAGTGAGGGGCTTTGTTGCTCTCTGAAAGCTTTGCCCCTTTGGAGCGCTTCACCTCAGACTCAAAGCAGAGCCCTGGGGCTTGGCAGTGCTTGTCCCCCCCCCACCACCCTGGCTTTCGGATGCTGGAGCTGAATCTGGGGAAGGAAACGTGCAGGGAGACCCCTTGTAACCCCGGTCCCTCGTCTCCTGAACCCCCTGCGGGGGCTGCCTGGGCACAGGCAGCTCCTTTCGGGCGATCTGAACTGTGGGGAGGTGAAATGGGAAAAAAAAGGCCCAGCGGGAGGAGAGGGGCGAGTTCAGAGGTGCCAGTGCATCACAAATCCCCCTGCTTTGTCCTCCCCTTTCCCGTCCCCACACACTGTACCCATATCGATCTGTGGAAACAGCCTCTGGCCCCTGTTGCAGCCGAAGCTCTTTACCAGTGAATCGGGGCCACTGGGCTGGCCACGTCCTCACGGCTGTCACGGATGTGGGACCCGCTGTGTCCCCGACAGCGCTGGGGCAGCAGCGGGGGTGTGTGTGTGTGTGTGTGCTGCCCTGCTCCTGCCTCTGCTGTGCTGGCTGCTGCTCCCACCAGCCTCCAGCTTCCCTTTCCCAAGCAGGGAAGGAATTTCCAAACCTGAATCAACACAGCCTCAGCCCCGAACCTGCCCCCTTGCAAGGTTTTGGGCAGCCTGGGGCCCAGTTGGGCACGGGGAGGGGGCCATTACATGTCCCTCTTCTGCAGCTGAGACCGGGCAGCTCATCACAAGGAACCCTGTGTTTGCAGATGCTGCCAGGGTTTCTGCCGTAGCCCATCTCATCCGGCAGCATCATCGCCTGGCGAGGGGCATCCACGGGGTGTCTGCATGTCACCCCCTGCCACCGAGCCACCTGGCATGGGTCAGAGGAGACCATGGCCATTGACCCTCTCTTTAAAAAGCTTTTTATGATGGTTTGTCCAAACCCTCTGGGTGGGCGAGGGCCAGGGCTGAGGCAGGGGGGCAAGTGTCCATCACCCATCAGGGGTCCCATGGCTCATGCATGCGGGCAGCAAAGCCCCTTACCTGGTGACATCGATGGTGCGAGGCCCTTTCTGCTGCGGTCGATAGGGACAGGGATCTCATGGCAGCCCCTGCACATCTGCTCCCTCCACACCGCTCCTCGCTCCAGCCTTTTCCCTGTCTGGACCCGTGGTCAGTCCTCAGCTGCTCTGCCCTGCCCTGTGCCTCAGTTTACCCCGGGGTGACAGCAGGGGATGCCCATGTCACCCCCATGGCTGCAGACCCTCAAAGTGCCCTGCAGTNAGCGATGGCCGGAGACAGCGCTGTCTGTCCATTGCGCCGTCACAGCCATCGCCATCGTGTCCGCTGGCAGCCAAGCCAGGACCAAAAACTGGGGCGTTAATGGGAGCCCGGGGAGGTGCCAGCTCGAGGCTGGGGGCTGCACCTGGGGCTGTTCCCAGGATGAGAAACAACCCCTGTCCCGCAGGGAAAGGCTTCTAAATTATTAT
>VXBO01008594.1:33413-57246 GCA_013400135.1 Rhinoptilus africanus | reverse complement strand
TGTTCCCAACCCTAAACCTGCAGCAGGGGGAGGTGGGTGACACCGGTGTCACCACGGGTACCAGGGTCCTCCTGCACCCTCCAGCCACCAGTGAGAGAGGGGAACTGGCCAGACTGGGGAACAGGTGCTAGTGGTGGCTGAGAAACTGGTTGGCCAGCACTTTTCCCTCCCCAGCACTGTCCCCTGGCCCGGGGTGGCCACAGTGTGGCCTGGAGCTGAGGAGGAGGGAGAGGAGGGTGCGGGTGCTGGGCAGGAAGGGCAGGAAGGAGGGCGGCTGCACACTGGNTTATTATTATTATTATTTTCTCTGAACAAACGGGGCTTTGTAGCTGCTCGGCCGGTTGGAACGGAGCACCTGGAGCTGCTTGGTCCATGGGCGAAGGTAAAAACCAGGCTCCGAGGTTTAACTCTTCCCTGAAAGTGTGGGAGGACCCTGCTGCTGCTGCCGTGGGGCAGCCCCTGCTGTGGGGCAGCCCCACGGGAATCTCCTGAGCCCAGAGAGGGGACACCCTAGGATGGTCATCGCGGCGCCTGGAGGAGCATCCTCTGTCCCAGCGCTGGGCTGTGCACGGCCTCCTGGCGCTCACTTAACTGCACTGGGGGGGTGTTCAGCTAATTGCAGGGGGCCATTGATTGGTAAAAATGTCATCTTGGCTGGCCGCGGTTGCCAGGGTGACCTCGGCTGTTCTCTGCCAGCATTATCAGTTCCTGGGTGCTGAAAGCCACCCACCACGTGTCTCTGTGGGGGGGACACCGGGGTGGGATGTGGAAATCCCTTTCCTTCCTCCGGATCTGTCCCACTGCTGCCGGAAGCAGCGAGCAGCTGCAAAAGCCGGGGGGGGGTGGGAAGGTTTGGGGCTGGGCTGCGTCCCCGCCATGCCCCAGTGGCCACTGGCCCGTTCCGGTGGTGCCAGTGCCACCTTCGTCGGAGCGTCTTTGCGAGGCTCCGGTGCGGCACGTGCTGCCGGGCACAGGGAGCGGCAGAGGGAAAAAGATGACAGACAAGGGCCAAAACACTGAGGTTCCTCATGGATGTTGCTCTAGTGCTGGGAGCTGCCGGGGATCGCTGCTGCGGCGGAGGAGCTGCTGGGGCAGAGCAGGCGCGAGAGGCAGGTGATGGGCTCTGGGAGCAGAAAGGGAGAAACCCCGCTTGTGTTTGGGGAGAGGGGTTGGGTTCGTGTTAACGGTTACAATCCAGGGATGTGAAAATCCAAAAAATTGCTCCCAGCACGGCCAGCTGCACCCTGCCGCGGTCGAGGATGGGGAACTGGCATCTTGTGCTCTCACCACTGGCATTTGCTCAGAGCATCAAACCGAATCCTCCTGTCCTGCCCACTGTCACCCAGAGCTCTCTCTTCCAGCTGGACCCCTCTCAGCAGCCGCCGTGTTTTATTTCATGACATGTGCCACCGTTCACCAACTTTGTGTGAGAATTAACCACAACTCGTTAATTTGGCTTATCTCACAGCACCAGCCCCCCGGGCTAAGGGCTGGGTGAGGTTTTCCCCTCTCTTTTCAGGAGCAGCCCCTGGGATGGGGATGCACCCAAATCTGCCCCCACCACAGGTCGAGTGCTGGCTGGTGTCACCCGGCGCCCTGTGGGGACATGGGGACACAGCGCAGCTGCATTGCTTATGGACCTCCAATGAGTTATTCATGGCTGCGCAGTAAATTCTTTATGGACTGTTGCGCCAGCGCTTGGTTTCTGTGGGCCTCCGGGCCTCTGGGTTTCTGTGATTAACTGCAGCAAGCAATTAATCTAATGGCGGATGAGGCAGGACCACTGCAGTGGGGCCTCTGCACGCGAGGTGGGACAGGAGAGCTGGGAGACGCCAGACTGCCTGGGGTTGGTGAGGTTCCTTTGTGCCTTCAGCCTCCTCTTCCTCAGCTGGCCCCTGCTCCCACCTTCCTCAATCTCCACTGCACGGCCCGAGCCCCTGATCCTGGGGGCTCTGGGAGAGGAAACTGAGTGCTCCCCAGTGAAACCAGTTCAGCCCCGGTGCAGCCAAATCTGCCCGTTTTCTGCCTAAACACTGCCCCAGATATGCTCATGCCCCCCTGTGGCCCTCAGACCCAGTTTGGGACCACCTGCCTGCCCACCGGCAGGGTGGCAGGGATGCCCTGGCCACAACACTGTGTCCCCATTCCCCGGCAGATCCCACGGGAATGGCTCCTGCGGCAGCAGCTCCGGGTTGTTTTGAGCCGAGCCATGGCAAGACGATAAATCAGGGCCGGTTTTGAGCCCGTGGCCAGCTGCCAGGCGGGGGGGCACCCGGGGGCGCGCAGGGAGGGCGCCCGGCAGCGCAGGGAGAGGCAGGCGGCTGGGACGGGAGCAGGCAGGGCCGAGGTGTGTCACGGGCCGCCCCCACGGCCCCCGCCCGGGGCAGGACGGGTGGCAGCAGACCCGCTCGCCACCGCCCGGGCAGGAGCTCGGCGGCTGCGGGCAGGATCGGTGCAGGTANCCTGAGTTGGGGGGCTCTTTGCCAGCAGGTCCTTTGAGGCTCTCCTGGGGGATGCATCCCTGTGGGCGCCAGGGAGACAGGGGGAGCCCAGGGGAGCCCCCCTGCTCTCACAACACTGGGCACGGAGGAGCTTTTTGTAG
The DNA here is from genome assembly GCA_013400135.1 of Rhinoptilus africanus. NCBI lineage: Eukaryota > Metazoa > Chordata > Aves > Charadriiformes > Glareolidae > Rhinoptilus > Rhinoptilus africanus. The sequence continues at coordinate 54,644 of VXBO01008594.1, read as the reverse complement.
ATGGGGATGGAAAAACAGGGTGAGCGGAGGGAAACTCACGGCCTGGGCACGTCCTTGGAGCTTGGAGGCTTGAACGAGGCGTGACCCACCCGGCCATGGCGCGGGGGCGTTTCCAGCATGATGAGGGCAGGAGGAGGCATGAGCTGGCACCAACCACCGCCCGCTCATGGCCCGCTGTCGCCTGGGTCTGGCACCGCGGGGCCGGCACCGGGGCGACGCCGGAGCTGTGGCAGCCGGGGGTTGGGGGCGGCAGGGGCTCCCCAGGGGTCACTCTCTGGGGTCCCGCAGGGACGCTGCCGGCAGGTGAACAACGGCAGCGCCCACAGGGCCCAGGCAGGTGGGTCAGGATGGTCCCATCCCGGCCTTTTATGTGTGTAGGAGGGGCAGAGAGAGAACCAGAACCCCCCACCCGCCAGCGCTGGCTGCACTGGCTCTGCTGGGAGCTCCCGGGGAGCCCAACGCATTAATTCCTGTACTGAGCAACAACTTGGCATTTATGCGGAGATTTCAGGAACAAACCCCCATAGCAGCAGTCGGATCAGCGACCGACATAAATCTCCACGTGTTTCACTAACCACGGCCAAACCCTTGTGGCACGATGCCCATTCCTGCTTAAAACTGCTCTATTTGTGTTCAGCCGTGCAAACCTCTACTAGCCTAAACCTACATTTTTGGGGTGAGAAAGCCCCGCTTTGGGTCTTGTTAGCACCTGGCAGCAGCACATGTCTGCTCTACCGCTGGGGACTGGTGGGACGGGACGTTCTCTGCTGGGCCGGGTGGACCGACCGGTTCATCCCAGGCATTGACTTGGAGGAACATCCTGTAGGTTAATAAATTACTGTTGGTTTAGATGAGGTGTGGAGTCAGAGGATGTCCCGAGTCTTTGGCCATCGCTAGCCCGTTCTTGGCCCCAGGGTGGGGTGAACACGGGGTTTGGCTGCCCATCTCCCCTGGCTGGGGCTGGCAGGGCGCCCTGGCACCTGCCTCCAGCCTGTTCCCACCTACCCAAAGTGCTTCTTTTTTTTGCTAATTATTGGAGGCAACAAGTGAGGTTTGTAAAGAGGTTTCTCGGAACTGAGGTTTCTTGGTCGTGTCCTTGAAAGTATTTCTCCAGTGGTTTGAATCGCTCTTTTTTCCCCCTTTTGCCACTGCTCCTGTGCTCTGGCAAGGGCTCAGCTCCACGGAGGGTCCTGCATCCTCCAACTGCAGGTGCTTAATGATCTGCATTTTTGCCTGGCATCTTGCTTTGGAGCAGATGAGCGGCACCGAGGGGGTAATAGGGATCATTACTGGCTACAATGGGGCTGAGAGATGCCAAGCACAGCGGGTACTTAATGGATATTCAACTTCATGCCAGATCTTGAGTGCAAGGGGGAACCTTCTGAAAGGATGACCACAAGCAAGTCTAAGGTCTTCCAGTGTGTCCTGGGGAGACTCAGGGCAGGGCAGGTTTCGACCCTTTGATTGAAGCATCTTGGCACACATCACTGTTGGCCTCAGTTTTAGTACTAATGCCCTGGAACAAGGATCAAGGTCAGAAGATGCTTTGAGCAATGGGTCAGGGCCCTGAGGGCACTAACAGCCCCAAGCAGCCTCATATGGGACCTCTCCCACATCTTCCCATGGCCATGGGGCTCTATTTAAGCTCAGCCCTGGGGCTCAGTCCTAGCCTAAGCTTTATTGTTGGTGGGTCTGTCTCCAGCTTGGCCATGGCCCCAGCCCTCTACCCATAGACTGACTTTCTAGCTTGGCCTTGGAGCGGTCTGGTCCCAATGGACCTGCTCAGCAACCAGCGGACTGTGTCTTACCAGACCTGATCTTGACCTGCTTGTTGACTTCCTGGCTTGAATCGTGACCTACCTCATCATTGCAAGCTTGACTGGAGATCTGGGCTTGGGGTTGACCCTGGCTGCCATCCCTGGCTCTGCCCTGCTTGCCCATGGTTGGGGACTGCAGGATAGATGGGCTGGTGAGGACCTTTCTGTGCCCTGGCCCAGTGTTGGGGATGGAGTCACGGCAGGGACGGTTACCTCCACCAGTAAGAGCCAAGGGTCACTGGCTGGTTTAGAGGGCTGTGAGCAGGTACCCCTGTGTGGTTGGGGGAGCCCATCCCTCTGTTGGGACGAGGCTGGGAAACATGTCTGCCAGGAGCAGGAGACGTAGGGCAGTTTGGTGTCCCCTCCTTGTCCCTCTGCAACCAGGTGCAGAATTGTCTGTCTGCAGAGAAAGCTGTTCCCAGGTGACAGCTTCACTGGTCCAAGGACACAAGAGGGGTCACAGCAAGGAGGAAGATGGGAGATTTGCATTTCTCTGTGTCAAATCCTTTGCCGCCTCATTTTGCCCAAATAAAGTGGGAACAGTCAGTCTGGGCATCAAGGGGCTTCTGTGCAACTGGGGATGGAGAAAATCTCGTCCTTGCAAGTACCCCTGCTCTTCCCACGCCCTCATATCTGTGGGACAAATGGTAATTGGAGCCATGGGATGTAGCACGAGTGTCCCCCCCATGCACAGCAGCTCCCTGCAACCCTTCTTTCCTTCTCAGCTGTGCTGTGAACATACAGATGGGCCCCAAATGCGCTGACTTCACGGGTGACATTTAGGATCCATGTAAAGTGACCAATGCTGAGTCCTTAGTGGTAAAGAAGGATGATGTTGTGGATCAAAGCTTTTTCTGGGACAAGCTCTTGGATGCAGTGGCCAAGGGTCTCTTTGACCTGGGGGGAGGTGACAGCTCTGGCCCAGCTGGTGGCACCCGTGAACATCTCAGGGCAGCGTCCTGTGTCAGGGCAAACCAGTATCAAATTTGCCTTGAACCACAAGGAACAGTAGGGAGAGAAGTAGACACTTTGGTGAAAGAATGGGAAAAAAGAAGTGATCAAGGAGTGAGATAAAAAATAATGGCAGGGACAGACTTCTGCGTGTGATTATTTAATAATAAGGTAATTAATGCTTTATACTTCACTGTCTCCTTTCATGTAAGGATCACAAAGTGTTTCACAAACATTAATTAATCTTCCCTAACACCCCCGCAGGGAAGGTCACTGAGCTACTGAGCGTAAGGGAAATCTTGTCACTGATGAAGGTGGCAGCTCTCTAGGCATGACAGATGCTCGGGTGTGATGGCAGGACGGGGAGAGTTTCTGTCCCTCACTGATGACTTTAAATGATTTCCCATAACTTCCTCAGAGAGGAAAAATGTCTTTGAGTTGTCATGGCCAGCTGGGACTGGGCAAAGGTGGGTCTGAAAGATGACCCATGCCGAAGTATCTAAAGGGTGGGTTTAAGGAGGATGGAGACAGGATCTTTTTAGTGGTTCCCAGTAACAGGGTGAGGGGCAACGGGCACAAGCTGGAACATGGGAAGTGCCGATGGAATACANCTGATGGCTAGAGAGGATTGCATGTCAATGTGGGATTTTACATCTCCAGGGTATTAATTATTTTAATTATTAATTATTAAATATTAAATAATTAAGTATTAAAATAATTAATTGTTTAATAAGTAATTAATTATTTTAAAGGTCTAAGTTAGTTTGTGGCTCCAGGGAAGACACCCATCCCCAGCTGTGCTCAGAAGTGGCCCTTCTGCATGATGTCCTGTCCTGGAGAGGTGGAGGGCCCAGCTTTGGGATGTGGGAGCGTCACGGTGGGATCACACTGTCATTGCTCAGTGTTGCAAATACCTTTGGTTGTCCTTTTCCCTAGATCCTGGCAGCGGTGCCGGCATGGCTGCACAAGACCCAGCCCGGCATGGAAAGAAGCAACTGCCAGGTCAGTGAGCNAGAGTTTCTGTCCCTCACTGATGACTTTAAATGATTTCCCATAACTTCCTCAGAGAGGAAAAATGTCTTTGAGTTGTCATGGCCAGCTGGGACTGGGCAAAGGTGGGTCTGAAAGATGACCCATGCCGAAGTATCTAAAGGGTGGGTTTAAGGAGGATGGAGACAGGATCTTTTTAGTGGTTCCCAGTAACAGGGTGAGGGGCAACGGGCACAAGCTGGAACATGGGAAGTGCCGATGGAATACAAGAAAGAACTTCTTTATGGTGAGGATGGGACAGGCTGCCCAGGGAGGGTGTGGAGTCCCTTGCTCTGGAGACTTTCAAGCCCCATCTGGATGCAGCCCTGAGTAACATGCTCTGGGCAACCCTGCTTTAGCAGGGGAGTTGGACTCGATGATCTCTAGACATCCCTTCCAACTCTGAAATTCTGTGATTCCGTGAAAGCTGTTGAGTATTCCTGAGGACACTGAGAAGGGGTCTATCCTGGCAGTGACAATGCCCAATGCAAGGTTTGAGTAGCGTAAGGCACCTGCAAAGGGCAAATCTGTGACTGTTGGACAAAAATGCCAGGGTGAAGTGGATTTCAGTTCACATCTGAGCTATGGATGGTGCTGCAAAAGGTGGAGCAAAGAATATCAGGTGTCAAAGGGAGAAAGACATTTTCTGATGACGAATATTCAGCCTGACGCCACTGATCTGATGGCTAGAGAGGATTGCATGTCAATGTGGGATTTTACATCTCCAGGGTATTAATTATTTTAATTATTAATTATTAAATATTAAATAATTAAGTATTAAAATAATTAATTGTTTAATAAGTAATTAATTATTTTAAAGGTCTAAGTTAGTTTGTGGCTCCAGGGAAGACACCCATCCCCAGCTGTGCTCAGAAGTGGCCCTTCTGCATGATGTCCTGTCCTGGAGAGGTGGAGGGCCCAGCTTTGGGATGTGGGAGCGTCACGGTGGGATCACACTGTCATTGCTCAGTGTTGCAAATACCTTTGGTTGTCCTTTTCCCTAGATCCTGGCAGCGGTGCCGGCATGGCTGCACAAGACCCAGCCCGGCATGGAAAGAAGCAACTGCCAGGTCAGTGAGCAATAAGTGTGTTTTGGGTTTTTTTCCTTTTTTAAGAGAGTTTATGAGAAAGTTGACTGTGGAACAGAGTTTTAAGATGGGGAAGAAGCAGATTTGGAGTGAAATGGTCTGGAAGGATTGACCATCAGCTAGGGTGCAACAGTTGGGGAACATGGCTGGGACGTCCCTTGCTTGGTGGTATCTGCACTGAGGTAGCAAAAAAATGAATCAGGAGAGGAACAAGCAACCTTCAGAACACCAAAGAAGGAGGAGTCATCCTTCACCTGGCCTGATTTTACTGTGCAATCAAAACCTGAGCCCAGATGGTTAGCCTGAGGCTGAGAGGGGAAGTGTGTGCAGCAGTCCTACATCTCTGGAAGGTTCTGGTCTCCTGCTCCCTCTGGCCACTCTGTGACCCAGCTGACCCCAAAGATCCCTCTCTGTCCCAGTTTGTTCCTCCAGTTCCTCTCGAGCTGTAGGTGCACTATGGAAAGCCCACCTTGCCAGCAGTGGGTCACCATAAGCCCAGTGGTACCATCACTGGTCCTTGTGTCCTCGGAGGCCAGGGGCTGGTGGCCAGAGCCTGGCTCTGATGAGAGCTAGTGGAGATCCACTTGCTTTTCCAGCTTTCACCTGGGAGGTGAGGGCCAATGACCGAAACTACCACATGCAGTTCAAGAAGAAATTTGCCTTCTGTCTGACAAAGAAGAAGTATGCGGTGAGTCAGCCTGGGCCAGTCCTCGGCCATCTCTTTACCCAGACCCTGATTCTTGAGCTGGTGGTGGTTGGGGGGGACATGACAGAAAAGCTGCAGAGACGCTCCAGTAGGGTGGAGAGTCACATACATAATCCTCAGTGAAGAGGAAGGGCTGGTCCCTGCCTGGTCCCCCAGGTGCCCTCTGAAGCTGTCAAACAAGGACCACAACTGCATGAAGGACACTTTTTAGTCTGATGGTCAGATCAAAAGAAAGATTTTTGAAAAAGTTTTGGTTGAACAAAAACAGATTATTTTTTTCCAGCTAAATAATGACCATCTAGTTGGGGGTCTGTTACATATGCTTTAGATGATCAGAAGCAAATTATTTTGTTTCAATTTTATGTGACCCTTTGCTCTAATAAATTTTTTTTTTCCTTATGGCTTTGGTAAAATTTAAAGGCATCTCTTATGCCATGAAAAGTCATAAAAACAACAGAATTTTTTTATATTTTCAAAACACATCCTTGATTTCATGTGGCTGAACTCCCACTGCCTTTCTTCTGCAGGGCAATGCCATTAAGACAGCCAAGTACAACATCTTTACCTTCCTGCCACTGAACCTCTATGAGCAGTTCCACCGAATGGCCAACGTCTACTTCATCTTTGTCATCCTCCTACAGGTGAGATGGACACCAAGAGCAAGTATGTGTGAGACTGTCTAGCAAAGAAGGGTTGTCTGGTGTTTAGAGTAGGGGACTGTGGTCTAAAATCATGTTAAGGATGCTGCTTTTCAGTGGTGTTCATTGTCTTTCATGAACTCCAAAATGTTTAGCCTATGTTAAGTTTGGTTACTTTAAAGTGATTGGGTTTGGATGTAAGCGAAGCTCATGTAGACCACACCTAAATAGAAATCCTACCCTCCAAATTCAGGGACTCACATGCATCTGTAAACAGAGATGGTAATTTGGCTTCTGCCATCCTCAGATGCTGGCTGGGGAGGGGAGCTGGAAGTGAGGAGTCACTTCAAGTGTCCTGAGGTGGGATGAAAGTTGTGTCCGTAGTCTAAAATTCTCCTTCTCTAGACCTTCCCTGAGATCTCCACGCTACCCTGGTTCACTCTGCTCTTGCCTCTGAGCTGCCTTCTCACCATTCGAGGTTTACGAGACCTGATTGATGACATTGTGAGTACAAGTTGGAGTGAAAGGCTGTAAGTGTTGGGTGTAGGTCCTGGGTGGAACAGTCAACGGAAAGAACCCCTTTGCTGTGGGGTGAACGCAAAATCCTGGGAGCTGATGTCATTCCTGAGGTACCATCAACTCTACCATGTCCAAACCACTTTGTATCTCCCCTTGGGAAGGATGTGAGCTTGGGATATTGCTTTCCTTGGGATCTAGACCTCCCATCTCTGTCATCTTTAATATCTTAACCAATGGCTGTATTCCCAGGTTGGTCCCCAGAAATACCTTGGGGGAGTTTTGCCTCTTTGTTCATCAGAATACATCTTCCAATTGCTTCAGAAAGCAGATCTTGCCCTGGGGCTGAGGAGGCAGATTGTGGCATTTAAAGACATGGGACAAGAGTTTTCATGGGACAAGGCAGTCTGGCATCTCATCCCTTTCTTTTGGCCTCTTTTTTTTCTCTCCTCTCTGCAGGGCCGTCACCAAAGTGACAGAAACATCAACAGCAGGCCATGTGAAATCCTGTCTGGGAAGAGGTGAGGGGCTTTGGAAAGCTGTACCCATGTTTTCCGGGCCTACGTGGAACGATGGATCATCTGAAGTGCTGAGCATCCTTGAGCATAGCAGCTGAGAAGGGTTTTGGTGGGAATGTCCCTGACTCTGCAAACTCCCATCACCTCCCAAAATCTGCTGCTGGTCCAGCCGTTCCCTTGTAAGGATGGTCATACCCCAGTCACAGACTAAAAAAAGCCCTGATTTGCTGTGATACACTGGGAGGACAGTTTTCAGGCCACAGAATTTCCTCAGGTCTTCATATCTAACCCATGGAGTCGTATTCCTACTAAACACTGGGAAGGACCAACATTTCCCACCTGTGTCCAAGGGGCTGTAAGTCCCTGCCACCCATAGGTACGGGGGATATGGATGTGAAAAATGGGTACTTCTGCCATCCTGGGTGCTCAGCCATCCTTCAGTCATGGAGATGGGAGACCACCATGGTGGCAGAGGAACCAACAATCTGGAGACCTCATTCATGCAAGAAGCTGGGACAGATGCAGGCTGGCCCACAGGACAGAAACAGCCGTGGCCCCCATTCCCCCTGTTCTGTGATGATAAAAATTTCCCCCCTAATTCTCCTGCAGCTTCCGCTGGCAGAAATGGCGTGACATCTGCGTCGGGGACATCATCCGCCTGCGCAAGGAGAGCTTCGTTCCGGTGAGCAGTGCCCTGGAGCTGGCTGCATGCCGGGGGTGGCGAGGCGCAGTTTCAGCGAGGAGGGGCTCAGCTGGGGGCTCTCTCCCCATTTTTTTACTCTTCAAGGCTGACATGCTCTTGCTGTGCAGCTCGGAGCCCAGCAGCCTGTGCTACGTGGAGACTGCCGACATTGATGGGTGAGGAGAGGGGCAGGGGACCGCTACTGCTGTGGGAAGAGACGGGCAGAGACATCCCAGCCAAGGGCTGGAGCCTCCAAGTCTTGAGGTCCCCCCTCCATGAGGTCAGACACACTGGGAGGGCTGCAAGTCCAGCAGAAACCATGGGATGTGGAGGATCCTCTGAAAGCTAAACCTGCAGACACCCCAGAAATGGGATTGGAGCCCCAAATCTTGAAAATGGGAGTCCAAAACCACTTTTGAGGCTTCCATAGAGCAACTGGTGACCTTGGGCATCTCTCTCCAAGGACAGCAGCTGCCCATCCTTCCCGCCTCCATCTGCAGGACGATTTAATGGCAGGGTCTCTGGGCCGGGGCTCTCTCCCTGCGTGAGTGCTCAATGTCTGTCATGATGGGTCCCTATCTCGCTTTTCATTGCCACCACTCATGTAATCACCCAATAACTAATGACTGTCTCTGTCCCGTGGGTCCAACAGCAGAATTAACAGCTCTGTCACCCCACAGGGTTGTTTTATTTTTCCCTCCCCGGCTCTTGTTCACAGGGAAACAAACCTGAAGTTCAGACAAGCCCTTCTGGTCACCCACCAGGAGCTTGTGAGTGAGGAGAGCATGGCTGCCTTTGATGGTGAGTCTCCTGGACAGGCAAGGATGTAGCCATCCCGCTGGGATGGGTTCAACCTTGGGAAGTCTCTGTCCCCTCAGGCACCAGGTGCCATCAGCCTAATGGGAGAGTGCACTTGCTCCTGCTTGCAAAGAGCCACAGACCTTGTGTGGAGGTCCTTCCCCAGCAGAGTGGCTCTGTGATGGGTCCATCGGGGTTGCGCACCTTCCCTGTGCCCTGGAATCAGGTGCTTGGCTCCCCAGCCTCAGCTCAGACCCTGGATTTTTTCCCCTTTGGTCCTCCATAGGATGCAGACTCCCGTCTCAGAGGCTCTGGGTTTCTACTTTCTCCAGTTTTACAGCCCAGGGTGGTTCCTGGACTGAGCACCCTCCCAGCACTGCAGGGTGTCCCTCCACTTAGCCTTAATTTGAGCCATCCATATCTCAGCTGGATCTGGCAATGTCCTGACAAAACCTGAATCTCCCCAAGAAGCCCCCAGCACCCCTTTTTGGAGGGGGCAGGCATGGGGGGTGAGGGGAGAGGAAGGTCCTCTCGTTTACCCCAAAGCCATCACCTGAATGGTGCCTCTGCTGAAGGGAGAGTGACCTGCGAGGAGCCCAACAGCCGCATGCACAGCTTCACCGGCACGCTGGAGTGGAGGGGAGAGACCTACCCGCTTGACAGTGAAAGAATCTTGCTGAGAGGCTGCAAGCTCCGCAACACCGATGTTTGCTACGGCTTGGTTATCTACGCAGGTGAGTGCCCAGGAAGGGCAGCAAACACCCAGGTCCCCAGGGATTTTAAGCTGCCCAGGGGCTTCTGGCATTAGCAGGTCCCATTCTCAGCTGATACAAAATGGGAGGACCCACCACTGTGACCAAGCCCCAAGAAGTTTGTCCTAAGATTTGCTGGGCTCGCTGGCAGGGAGATGACATGGTGGTACCAAACCACCATTCATCCCAGGTTATATTTCACCTGCATCACATCCTGGACCCACTCGTCTTTGTGGCCTCTTCCACTTTGTGGCTCAGTGCAGCTGAGAGCTTGGCCATGAGTAGCTGGGGGCGGGGGGGTTAAGACCTGGTGCAAGCAGCACTTCTCCTTGTGTGCAGCCACGGCTTAATTAACCACTGATCAAGGGATGAAATCCTCTGAAGTCTTCAGAGGTGGGGAGATGTTGTTATGGAGGAAACCAGCATCACTTAGCTGCAAGTCAGCCTTCTAGGGGTTGTGGACTTGTGTTTTCACTTCTAAAATGTTTCTTGTCCAGGATTTGATTCCAAAATTATGAGGAACTGTGGAAAGATCAAGCGGAAGAAAACCAAGCTGGACCGTATGATGGACCGGCTGGTGATCATAGTGAGTGTGGTGCAAACACCTCCTGCCCAGTCCACTGGCCTCCTCAGGTTGCTCACAGGTCTTCTCATGAGAGGCTGCTTGCTTGGGCGATGCTGATTTTCTTAAGCTTGCAATATTTTTCTCAAAATATCTTGGTTTTAACATGTTATGGGCAAATACCAAGTGATGTTGTCAGGAAGCAGCAGTTGCTGGGTCTGGAGCAGTCTGCTTGGTGGTTGTGGATGCTGGCAGCTCTGAGTGCTCAGCTGTAGAGCAGCCCCTTGGACCAGGGAGCTGTAGGATTCAGGAGCTCCAAGCCCTTCTGGCCTGCTTTACTAACCCTTAACCATGCAGGTCCGAGGAGGCATTTTGTGCTGAGGGTCCTGCAGACTGTGGCTCAGCAGAGTAGATGGAGGATGGGGGAGGAGTATTTTTCCAGCTGGTATCTTAGAATTGCCAAGGTTGGAAGAGACCTTTCAGATCATCTAGTCCAACCATCAACCTAACTATGATAAAAATCATCACTAATCTAAACTACATGTCTAAGCACTATGTCTACCCTTCTTTTAAATCCCTCCAGGGATGATGACTCCACCACTTCCCTGGGCAGCTTGTTCCAATGCTTGGTAACCCTTTCAGTGTAAAAAATTTTTCCTAATATCCATCATAAACCTCCCCTGGTGCAAGGAGCTTTTCCTCTGTGGAAAGCAAAACAGCATGGTCATAACAAGGAATTGGATGACTCTTACTCCTGTTCCTGGTGGTTGAGTGTCATCACCTCTCAGACTGGCCACTAACATTGCTCTGTTTGCTGGCACTTCATCAGGAAGGCTGCAGGGCACCCTTGTCCAGGGAGATGGTGTCTGAGGCAATTAGAAGTATGGGAAAGTCGGGTTTTGCTGTGTGTGTTGCGGAGGTGTCGAGCTGAAATATGTGCTGCGATTCTTCATCTAGATCCAGGCTGAGCTCTGAGAACCAACTTCAGGCACAAGGACACTTTCCCACAAGTTTACAGCTAAATGAGACAAACAGTCTGGAAGGGGCAATGGTTGGTCATAGAAAAGATTCTGGTGGGCTCTGTGTGATGGGACATTCTCATCCTGGCTTCCCATCTCAGATCTTCCTGGTGCTGTTGGTCACGTCGCTGTGCCTCGCCATTGCCTCCGGGTTCTGTGCCAAGACATTTCAGGAGAAGCACAGCTACCTCTCTGCTCTCTACAAGCACACAACTCCTGCCCAGCAGGCCTTCTTCAACTTCTGGGGCTTCACGATCCTCCTGAGCATCATCATACCCATGTCCATGTATATAACGTAAGAAAAACAGAGCTTGGAAGTGATAAGAGATCAGTAGCCCGCTCCCTGTCCTTGGCCATCAGCTGGCACCTTGGTTTATGGCCACAAAATGAGGCTGCACAAAAGATCCAGCTGTGACCCTGAGCAAGTCATTGCCATGTGTTCCCTTAGCCGCGAGAGGGTAAGGATGGATGGGGCGGTTATCTCACAAACACTGATGATGTGCTTTGAGATCTTCTCAGAGGAAATCCAGAAAAGAGATGCAAAGACTGACGTACTGAGGTTGGAAATGGTGGGCGGGACGAGGATGACACTGGTGAAGGTGGTATTTTCCCCACTGAGCAGCAGCAGGGTGGGGAAGAGAAGGGCAGAGCCGCTATGAGTGGGCAATAATCAAAAGTTGTGCTGGAAGAAGCAGTTTCCAGATTTTTTGGCCCTTCACTGAATCTCCAGATCTATGAATTTTGTCATCAAGGGCCAGCTTTCCAGAGGGGAGCCCAGTTGCCTGGCACCCAGTGGGCTCTCAGTCTGGTATGATGAGCCTTCTGCAAAACTGGCCACAAACAATGAAAAGCCTCTTTCTTACCCCAACCTCAGAGCAATAGGATCCAGGTGGGGAGTTCCCCCCTGCCCTTTCATCCTGTGTCAGATCCCCAAGGCTCCCTGGGACATGAGCAATATCATCTGCTTCCCCAGCGTAAGTTTTCTTCTATCGGACTTCCTAGGTTTGAATTCATCTATCTGGTGAACAGCTTTTTTATCAACTGGGATCTGGAAATGTATTATGCTGTCAAGGACATTCCAGCAAAAGCCAGAAGCACCAGCCTCAACGATCAGCTCGGCCAGATCGAATATATCTTCTCAGACAAGACTGGCACCTTGACACAAAATGTTATGAGCTTCAAGAAATGCTGCATCAACGGGGCCATCTACGGTAACTTTTGGTAGATGCAAGTTTGTAGAGACTCATGAGTAAGGTAGACCTTGAATTTAGGCCACTTTTGTTCCTTACACTCCTCCTGGCTTGCTAGGAAGCTTAGGGCGCATAGATTCTTCTTGGTGGTCCAGTGTGTAGGCAGAACCTTTAGGAATTCAGCTTGTTCTCATGTCCCATGTTATCGGTGCTCTGCAGGGGCCACCACCCCTGCGGTCACATTTGTCTCGTGCTCCCAGTGCAGGGGGTCAGGGCACAGTTCTTCCTCCTAAAATGCATGCCTGCCTTTCAGGAGATGTATCAGGCTCCAAACTCAGCTGAGATCAGCTCAGTCTTCCCTGATACAAAAGGGAGCCTGGGGTAGGAGCTCAGCACCGCCGCATGGCAAACACGTAGTCTGAGTGAGGTGGAGCACACCTGGGATAATTAGCTGGTGCTGGCCCAGGTGTCCAGGGCAGGCAGAGGGGCCACGGGGTGATGGGCCAGTAAAGCCCATGAATTTTTCTTTTCTATGAAGTTGATGGAGAGAAAAAGGAGGTTTTGCTTTTCTTCTTTGCATCATTTTCTTGTGACCTATGGAGGAGGCAAAGAAATAATAATTTCCCTTATGTTGCTTCTTCACAATAAATGCATCTCATTGCTCTCTGCCTTTTCTTTTTTTTTTTTTTTAAGATTCTTCTTGGTTTTCCCCTTAGAAACCTGAGAGTTGTCAAGTCACTTCTTTCCTTGTTGCTACACTTACTTGAGCTCGCGTCTGGCTTTTGGGAGCTCAGTTCTTAATTAGTGAAATTCAGCATGTGGGGCAGGCCAGAGCTTTAGCATGGAGCTCCTTCTTCCTGACATAAGTATCCAGCACTAAGGACAAATGGACAGTGCCAAAAGCAAAGAGGAGAAAAAAAAATCTGGCAAAGTTTGTAAGCAGGAATGAACCCAATTTAACCCTGATGTACCATGTCGCACCTCTGTGATAGCAGCATCGCCAAAATCCCATCAGTCTCTGGCCAACTGCAGAGTCTCCCAGGAAATGTGGGTGAGGGCTTAGCCTGAATTTTTAACATTAAAAACATGTAAAACCTCTAAAGAGTCCAAAAGCCAAATGAGTCAGACCTGGACATCCTAACAGAGCCTGGCTCATGACCGACAGGGAGCAGATGCTGGAAACCTGTCCCTTTTTGCCAGTTTTTTGGCTATCAAAAGCAGCAGCCCCTTCTAGAGAAACTGCTGGAAGCTCCTGCTAGCGATGCCCGCCCTGCTGGCTCTCTATTAATTGAATTATTTTTATTTTGGCAGGTACTGGCACAGGCCGTGAGAACAAGCAGCCATCGGTGCGTAACTCCCCTCTCCCCTGTAGCGTGGGGCTGGACGCTGCTCCTCAGTGGGGCCAAAGCCGTGGCAGTTACTGGTTACACCGGCAGCAGGACCAGTCTTTAGTCTGTAGTGCAGCCTGGGCTCCTGGGCCCTAACAGAGAGGCATGTGCTTCCCCAGGCTGGCGAATTAGCCAGTTCTCAGCTGCCAGTTAAGGACAGGGGAACCAGGTTTATAAAATCATCCAGTTGTGATTTTTTACGTGTTTTTTTTTTTATTCCCAACTTTTTTATACTCACTCCCAACGCAGAGCTCGGCTCACGGGCTCTGATGGGGCTCGGGCCGTGCCAGCACAGGGTGGCTGTATCGTGACACAGCAGCATCCCCGAAGCATGGCCCCGTGCTCGATCTCTCTCTTGGGTGCCTGCAACCTGCCCGTGCCTCTTGCAGGGGTCAGGGTTGACCTGGAGCCACCACAGCAAGAAGTTGGACTTTTGCGACGCGACGCTGCTGGAAGCTGCCTGTCGGGACAGCGACCCCGTACTGCGGGAGTTCCTGAGGCTGCTGGCCCTCTGCCACACTGTCATGGTGGAGGAGAAGGGCGGTGCGTTGGCCACTCTGGTTGATGTGCTCTGAGCAGGGTCGGGCTGCCATTCAAGGCATTGAGGCCACGATGGCTTTTTCCATCTTGCCCAGCAAAGCTCTGCTGGCGGAGTGCAGGTGGCATGAGCACCCAGGGATGCATTGGACTACTGTCCTAGCATCACGGATGTGTACATTTGGGTTTGTTTTAAAGCTAATTAGGTGGAGCGGGAGCACAGGGGGGATAATCAGTCCCTGGCTGGGCACTTGATCAGAAGAGATGAGACAAGTAGGACTGAGTTTCGCTAGCCTGGTGGCTTGGACTTTAGGGTCTCCATAGATAATGTTGGTGCTGGGAAAGAACAGGGTGTTTCAGATGTCCAAGCGCTGCTTGGCTGGGAGTGTCCTTGCCTAACTCCTCCTTCTCTTCTGCAGACCAGCTGGTTTATCAGGCAGCTTCACCGGATGAAGAAGCGCTGGTGTTGGCAGCCAGGAACTTGGGGTACGTCTTTCTGGCCCGAACGCAAGACACCATCACCATCAGTGAGCTGGGGGTGAAGAGGACATACAAAGTACTGGCCATGCTGGACTTCACCAGTGATCGCAAGAGGATGTCTGTCCTGGGTGAGTGGGATCGGGTGTCTCAGGGGGCCCTACAAGAGCACAGCGGGTCCCTTTCATACTCAGCCCTACAAGAGATGGCACCAGGATGTCTGCACTTGACCACAGCTGGCACAGAGGCTCTTAAGGCTTGTCCTGGTCATCCCTGGGGTTTTGCTCATCCCCAAAACCTTGGTGAAAGCAGCTGAGAAGGGTTTGAGCAGCCAAGAGAGAGCAAGTAAATCAAAGGCTCAGAGGAGATGTGTAAGGAACTAACAGTCCTTGAGGCCGGATCTTGCCTCATGGTGGTGTAGATCTGGGGACACTGCTTTCTGTTTCCTGTGTTTCCTGTGACTGCGAGTAGAAAAGCACTAGTGTCCCCTGCGGTGCCTTCTGCAGCATGGCCATTGCACGGGGACAATGATAAGTGGGGACCATCTCTCTGTGTACCTAAGCTGTCCTTCCCCTCCCTCCCTCCCAGTGCGAGACCCTCAGGGCAGGATCCGGCTCTACACCAAGGGGGCTGACACGGTCATCCTGGAGAGACTGCAGAGCCGAGGGCCCAATGAGACCTTCACTGAGATGGCACTGGATGTGAGTCTGGGGTGAAAAGGGCTGGTGTCCCTGCTGCTGGCATTGGGCTGGGTGTCCTGGAGTCCCCTGCTGCTCTTTCTCCTTTGGGCTTCAGGATTTTGGTTCTTCTTTCTTCCTTCTGCTCTAGGAGCCTCACCTGCATATAGGAGAGGGGCTAAGAGGGCATCAAATCCACCTTTGGTGTTCTGCATGGACCAGTTGCATTGCAAGGCTGCTGACGGGGATGCTGTAGGAGGGGGGAGGGAGGCAGAGCCCAGAAGGAGACCCTCAGATCCTGCAGGGTCTCTGGTTCTGCCCATGCGAGCATCATGGCTGGCAGACATGATGCCCTGGTCCACCATCAGAGTCATCCTGGTTGAGGGAAGGGAAACCCGATCTCTCATCTCTGCAGCGCTTTGCAGAAGAGACACTGAGGACTTTATGCCTGGCCAGCAAGGAGGTGAGCGAGGTGGAGTACAGCATGTGGAGTAGGAGGCACCGCGAGGCTAGCGTCCTGCTGCAGGACCGTGTGCGGGAGCTGGACAAGCTGTACGAGGAGATGGAGCAGAACCTGCAGGTAGGATGAGGCTGGCATTTAGGAGGAACCAGCTCTGCTGGTCCCACTGAGGGCAGGAGGGCAGAGTTTGGCTCTCTGGGATGAGGGGGTGAAGTGTCCAACCCAACACCTATCCCCTGGGTGGGAGGGCAGGTGCCCCCCCCCCCCCAGGGGTGACTTCATGATATGGCAGTAGACACTGGGTAGATACCTGTCAGGTCATGTCCACCCATGGGCAAGGACCCCTGGTTGGATCCAGGGGCAATTCCTAGCTCCGCATCTTGCCCTGCCCCATGTCATGCCACCCACTGCTCATCTTCCTTCCAGCTGCTTGGGGCCACGGCCATTGAGGACAGGTTGCAAGATGGAGTCCCTGAGACCATCCAGCTGCTGAAACTGGGCAACATTAAAGTGTGGGTGCTGACAGGAGACAAACAAGGTCAGTGGAGGCAACCCCAGGTCCCACCAACACATTTCAGCTTCTCCCCTAACCAAGACCAGAGAAGAGGTAACAGACCCTGGGAGTGGGCAACAACCAGGTTCTGCTCTTCCCTTTCACATAAAATAATAGCCTGTTCCACAGATCATGTCAGGCATGGGGTGAAGCAGGGGAAGCCATCTGCGCGATGGCACAGAGCTGGGGCAGAGCCCACCAAGGGCGGTTGGACCCGAGGGCTGAGCAATGGGAGGGAAGCACCATGTGGCCATCAGCCCTTGACACCTGCGTGTTGCAGAGACTGCAATGAACATTGGCTACGCGTGCAAGCTGCTCACAGATGACATGGAGATCCTGGAGGAGAAGGAGATCAGGTGAGGAATCGTGACCTTCTGGTTCGGGACATTGTTGTCCCCACTGAAGGCACCCGAGGTTATAGGAACATGTGCAGGGTGGGCACAGCTCAACTCTGCCAGAGACGCTTTTGCTTCCTGGTCCCAGCCTAGATGTCTATGTCCCTCATCTGCTGATGGTCTTCCAGACCTCCCCATCTGTTTGTGCCCCTACAGCAGTCTCTTCCTTGGCAGGCTTTGACCAGAAAGTGCTTAAGCTGTCTCTCCAGCTTCTAAACCCCAGGACCAGAGCCTGATTTTTGATATCAGTGAGTCCTTGGGGCTCCCTCTCTGTCCCCCCTGTTCCCACCACTGAGTACCAGCCCCATCTCACTGGATCTGGCTTTGAGATGGCAACGGCCAACTGTAGGTCTCAGTTGAAGCCAGGCAGTGTACCCACTGTCCCCAGCTCAGCTCCAACCACCCCTTCCTCACACAGTGAGATCCTTGAGGCTTACTGGGTGAGCAACAACAACCTCAGCAGCAGTGGGGAAGCCCTGTGCAGCGGCCACCTCTCCCAGCAGCGCCCAGAGGCTTCGTGCCACACAAAGAGAGCTCTCATCATCAGCGGGGACTTCCTGGTAAGGTGGCAGTTGGATGCTCTTCTCTGCTCCCTGCCTGCACTGGCAGATGACTCTTTCTGCCCTGGTGCTATCAAAGTCCAGGGTGGCACCAGCACACAGAGGTGATGTCCCTCCTGCCCAAGGGGTGGAAAAAGTCCATTTTTGAGCTAGGGAATGAAGAGTGGAGAGGGGGACAGGCTTGAACCAATCATTTGGTGTTGGGGGGGTTTGACCAAACCTGCCCAACTTGTCTTTTGGGGTGGTGCAGGCTGGTGGGTAATCACATGCTCTTCTGCTCATACTGGGACAAACTACTCTCATGGTCTCAGTGCCTGCTGCATGATGAGCTCAGAGAAAACGGGGGTCACTTTTTTCTAGCACCAACAAGATTTAAGAGCATCGTTGAGGAGGTGGGGGCCCTCATGCTATGAAGGCTATGGATGAGGTCCCAACCACATGTATTCTCCCTTAAGGACAAAATCCTCCACACGGGAGAGGTGCTGAAGGAGAAGAAGGGGCGGCTGTGGCGGCGGCTGGCCTGCTTCAGGGCTACAGGCTCGCAGGAGCAGGGCAGTCTGGTGGAAAAGGCCTTCGTGGACTTGGCCACCAGCTGCCAGGCGGTGATCTGCTGCAGAGTGACCCCCAAGCAGAAAGCCCTCATTGTGCAGCTGGTGAAGAAACACAAGAAGGCCATCACACTGGCCATCGGGGATGGGGCCAATGATGTCAACATGATCAAAAGTGAGGCTCAGGGCCGGGGGAGAATGTGGGTTTTGGCCGGCATGTTCCACCAGTGGGGAGTGGTGGTGGCCCATCATTCTGTCCTTCGAGGTGAGGAGCTGGGAGGGGAACCACCAGCACAGTTCCCCACATTGCTGTGCTGGGAGGGGAGTGAGAGGACCGGGACCAGCCTGGGTCAGGAGCAGGGTGGACCACTTGCTTTAGCAGCGGGGATGAAACTTGAAACTTCAGGCTCCAACCTGGGCAACTGGCAGAGACCCCCCTGCCCCTCTCCATCAGCCCTGACCACGGGGCTGTGCTCTTTGCATGCCCAACCCTGCCTGCCATCTCACTGCCCCAGCCGTGGCATGTGATGGAGGGAGCTTCTTCCCTTTGCCCGTCACTCCCGGATTCACCCTCTTCCCGTCAGTGTGGGGGCAATCCACGGGGAAATCAAGCACCCAGCTCCCCAGAAACCTCCCCACCTGCATTTCACACCCTCCTGTCCCCCGCAGCTGCTGACATTGGTGTGGGCATCAGTGGGCTGGAGGGCATGCAAGCCGTGCAGTGCAGCGACTATGCCCTGGCGCAGTTCTCGTACCTCCAGCGCCTCCTGCTTGTCCACGGCCGCTGGGCATATCTGCGCATCTGCAAGTTCCTCCGCTACTTCTTTTACAAGACATTTGCTGGCCTTATGGCCCAGTTCTGGTTTGCTTTCCACAGCGGATTCACGGCTCAGGTGAGGGATGCTGCTGTTAGTGGGGGTCACATCCATCCCGTGGAGCTCTGCACATGGGTGTTGTGACCCCTCTGCTGAGGACCCCATGCAGGTCTCGTGCCTGGTACTGCCTGATGGGCATGTGTCCACATCACTGCCCTGCTCTGCTTTCTCCCTTGCCCTGGTACTAGGCTCACCAATTTTTTGGGGCGCTGCCTGGCTGAGATGCAACTGGTTATCTGCCTTTCGCCTTGCTGGATTGGGAAAAGCATCCTGAGGACATTTGGGATGTCCTTGTGAGCTGCAGCTCAGTCTTGAACAGACTCAGGGAAAGATCCCATGCACACTAAGCTGGTTTCACCCAAAATGGGAGCTTTTATCCCAAGGGCCATCAGTGTGATGTGACCCCCCCACTTTGTGACTCCAGCTTCCCATCTCCGTCTGCAGCATGGCCCTACAGCTCACCCATTGCTGCAGGCAACGATGGGTGATGCAGAGCCTGGGGCAGGTCCATGGTGCTTTCCCCAGTGTTTGGATGTGAGTGCCCTCACATGTGAGGGTGTTTGGATGCCCTCACGCCTGGGCATCGTTTCTGAGTCTTTCTGAAGTCCTGCTGAGCTCACAGCTGCTCCTTCTCCCTTCTAGCCTCTGTACGAGGGTTGGTTCCTTGCACTCTACAACATTTTCTACACCACCTACCCCGTGCTGTCCATGGGTCTTCTGGAGCAGGTATGGGTTCACCAGGCTGCATCCAGCCCCTGCACCTGGAGGATGCATCCTTGGTGGGGGTGAATCAGCCCGGTGGTCGTTGCACCCCGTTCGTGTGGCTCTTTGTGGTACCAAGCAGCTTAATGGGCATTTGGGTGTCCTGGGGTGCCTCTGTTCCCTGTCACCCCAGAGCAAGCGGGTGGCGGGACTCACTGCAGCTTTCCCAGAGGGTGTGTTGGGCGGGGGGGGGGGCAGTCCTGCTCTCTGGTGTGGGTGGGGAGGATGATGCTTGGTGTCTGCCTGGCAGGACGTCAGTGCCAAGAAGAGCCTGGAGTACCCTGAGCTCTATGTGATCGGGCAGCAAGACGAGCTCTTCAACTACCGTGTTTTCAGCGTCACCCTCCTGCACGGGGTCAGCACATCGCTTGCCAGCTTCTACATCGCACTCTGGGCCTTCCAGGACCGCATCAGTAGCAGGGCTGTCGGCGACTACGAGTCCTTCGCCATCACGGTGGCCACATCGGCATTGTTATCAGTCCTCATGGAGGTGAGCACTGGTCTGTCCTCCCCCATGCTGGCCCTGGGGCAGATGTTGGGACTGCAACTGGGCTCAGCCCTGGGCTCTCTGACACGATCCCCAACAGCTTCGTGGCTGGGGCATGATCTCTCTTGGAGCAGAGGTGGAATTAGGGATGGGTGGCTGTAGGGAAGAGGGTCCCTGCAGCCTCTGTGCGCCCTGCCCTTGCCCCTGCAGATCATCCTGGACACCAAGTTCTGGACAGTGTTGTCCTTCCTGATGGTCACAGCCAGCCTGCTGCTCTTCTGCCTTTTCTCCTTTCTGACCCAAAGCTTTGAAGCCTTCAGGATAGCCCCTGCCATCTTCCACTTCCCAGGTGAGATGCCCCGGGCATCCCCATGGTCCCTCCCTTCCCCAGCCAGGAGAGCCAAACCTGGGCTTTGTGCTACGAGCTGTTTCCCACCTTGCAATGACAGATGCCAGCCGGAATGCCCTGACCGACCCCTACATCCTGCTCGTGGTCCTGCTGTCCTTGGTGGTGAACACCATCCCCTCACTCACCATCCGCTTGTACTGCACCATCGCAGGCAAAACCACCATCCAGCAGGTGAGGGCTGCATGGATCTGGCATGGGGAGGGCTCTGCTCCTGCCAGTGTCCATGTGTGGTGCTGGCCATGGCACTACTGGTGATGGGAAGGGTGAGGTTCCCTAGGGAAGCCACTGCCTGGGCTTTAGTGGTGGGACGTCACCTCTCCTTGGAGGCACTGCTCAGCTGGTGGCGGTCTCTGCTGGCCCAGCCCTCAGGAGTCCCAGGCCTTGGAGAAAGTAATGGGGAAAGAGGAAGACTTCCCCTGGGTTGAGGAGGATCAAGTGAGGGATCAGTTAGGTCAGTTAGACATTCAGAAGTCCATGGGCCCTGATGGGATACACCCGAGGGTGCTGAAGGAGCTGGCAGAAGTCATTGCTGGGCCGCTCTCCACCATCTTTGAAAGGTCCTGGAGAACAGGCGAGGTGCCTGAAGACTGGAGGAAAGCCAATGTCACTCCAGTCTTCAAAAAGGGCAAGAAGGAGGACCCAGGGAACTACAGGCCGGTCAGCCTCACCTCCATCCCCGGAAAGATGATGGAACAGCTCGTTCTGGGCGTCATCTCAAGGCATATGGAGGAAAAGAAGGCCATCAGAAGTACCCAACACCAAGGGGAAATCATGCCTGACTAATCTGATCGCCTTCTATGATGGTGTGACTGGATGGATGGATGAGGGGAGAGCGGT
>VXBO01008594.1:14105-25127 GCA_013400135.1 Rhinoptilus africanus | reverse complement strand
GGCTGGGGATGGCGCGGGGCTCTTGGCTGGGATGGCGGCTCCCGGCCGGCCCGTCCGTGGGGAGCAGGGAAAGTGGTGTTTCCAGCACAGACCAGACAAGGCAACAAAATCTTTGGTATCAGACGTGATTTTCAAATCACAAAAATTGAAAACTCAAGTGAGGTAGCCTTTATTCTCGGGTTCTCACTAGAAATGTCTTTGCATCCTTGAGGGCCTGTGGCATTTGCTCTTTTTTTTTTCTTTTTTTTTTCTTTTTCTTTCTTTTCCTTTTTTTCCCTTTTTTTTTTTTTTCCTGTGTGTTTTTTCATTTCCCAAACCAAGGCCCCCTTCCTGGCTTTTCAGCCCTTGAATACTACTCGATGGGGTTCAGGAATCCACCACCATCGTCACCACGTCACGACAAGACAAGAAGAAACAACATTAGGGGAAAAAAATCAGTGGCAGGGAGCGGGGTCCTGGGGGGATGAGATTCGCTTTGCCATTAGTTTTTGGGGTTGTGGTTGGCAAAATACACTGCGGCACCTGCCCCTTCCTGCTCCATCCCTCTCTCCCCAGCAAGAAATTGGTTTAGTTTGGTGTGACTGTGTCCAGTGCGACACCCCCAACCCTTCCACCGCCCACCTACCCCAGGAGCTCTTTGGTTAAAGACGTCCTCTAACCCCACCAGCGACCGCGGCCGGTCAGGGCTTCATGTGCAGGGGTTCGTTCTTTCTCTCTTTCATTCTTTTGTCCTTTCTTTCCTCTTTTTTTTGGGAGGGGGGATGCTTTTTTGAGTTGCTTTTCTTTTTTTGGTGAACGCATACACTTTTCTTTCTTTTTTTTTTTCCTTTTTTCCTTCTTTTCAACAAGGTGCCTTCCTGTTACACAACAGATCACTCTCAAAGTAAAGTGAATCGAAGAAACCATAGCGCTAGAACACAGATGGTACTATTTTACCCGCATAAATTCAGTAGTGTCCCTTTTTTGGGGGTTTGGTTTTTTTTTGGTTGATGGTTGGTTTTGGAGGATTTTTTTCTTTGTTTTTTTCTCCAAGTAGTGGGGGACCTTGCCTCCCCCTCCGTCCCCAAGCCTCTCCCAGCTCTCCCCTGGCCTCGGTGGCACCTCCTGCTCCTCCCGAGGACATCCCAGGCTGGCAAGGAGCCTGCAGAGCGGCTGGGATGAGGGCTGATTGTAAGGGTTTGGCCTTGTGATTGCTTTTTTATATGGCACAAGTCACCATCAAGAGCTCAGAGGAAACGATCATTTTGAAGCTAGTACCATTGCTCCAGAAATTCATGTTTTAAGGCAGGTTGTTAATTGGCACAAAAAAAAAATAATCTGTCGTCTTTTTGGTAAGTTGTCGGTCTTTGCGTTGAGCTTGTTTGGTTTTTCTGTTGTTATTCCATTTTTGGGGGGTTGGGTTTTTTTTCCCTTTCAATCTTCTCAGGGAGTTTTCCCCCTTCTCACACCCAGGGCTGGATTTCACCACCAGATCCCTCGGATTTTTCTTTTCCCACTGTACACCAATGTTGGTTCCCAGGAGGGAATTTTTTGTTGTTGTTGCATTTTTGGTTCTGTAATTTCTTTGGTAACGGAGATGAAGAGGGAGGACAGGAGGGGGCAATAGTGTGTGTCAAGGGGTGGATGGGGCGAGACACAAAACCAACAGATCTGCTTTGTCTTTGTCCATTCCTCAACCGCAAAGTGAACCAGAAATCCAGTGGTGAATGGTGGAGCCAGTCACCAGGAAAGATCAGATCCTTCACTACAAGTCTCTCCTCCCGTCTCCTTTTGAACAATTATTAAATACCCGATTTCTGTAGTTAAATGTGCTTCTTTGACCTGCTCAGGCGCCAGGCGACGCGATGCAGCCACGGTCCCCCTCCAGCTGTGGCGCTGGCGGATGCTCGGGTGCACGGAGGCGGGCGGCCACGGCGAGGCGTCTCCTTTGCCATGGAGTTTCTCTGGGAGGGATCTGGGGATGGGTGCTCTTGTGGGTCAGGCTGCATGTGTGCAGGAGGGGTCTGTGGGCTGTGGGTGCTCTTGGGGGAGTCCAGACGGGGGGGTTGGAGGAAGATGCCAGTGGAGGTGACCAGGGCTACAGGAATGCCTTCAACCAGGTTTTCAAAACTTTCAAGGGAGAGAAACACCCGTGTGTCAATGGCAGAGAGGGTCTGGCTGCCGTGGGGAACCCCCCTGCACTTCAAGGAGGTGGGGAATCTCCATCAGCCAGAGACCTGGGCAAAAGCCCAGTCACCCTCCAGGCACACGGGGAGCAGGAACCCCCCTTTGAACCACAGGGGATTCGGCCCTGGTTTGGTGGGGTTGTGCCAGAGCCCAGCCCCATGACTCCACTTCTTGTACCTCCCTCACCTTTACCCCTCCACTGCAGGAGCCACAAGGGTGGCTGTGGCAGAGACTGAGGCTGGGGGGGGGGCTAGGGCATGCCCCTCTCCCCAAAGACCCTGGTGGGCAGGTGAAGACAAGGTTCTGCAGTCCCCAAGGAACAGGGATGCTTCCAAACAGCACCTTGCCCTCTCCTTCCATCCCATGTCATCCCTCACTCCACATGGGATTCCTCCAAGCCCTCCTGGGGACAGAGCTGACCTGGTTGCAAACCCTTTCCCTGCTCCGTGAGCTGGGAGGGTGTGGCAGCAGGATGTGGCACGAGGCCCATGTCCAGGGATGATGCCCGGCTGAGGGTCTGGGACGCTGATGGACTTGCAGCATCCAAAAGCACCCACCCCAGTCAGCTTGGGACATGCATGTGAGTCTGGGGTTGGCTTTGTCATGAGGAGGATGTCCGGGAAGGGGCAGGGAGTGCTGGGGGACATCATGCTTTGGAGAAAGTGCTTGTAGAAGAAGAAGGAACTCCAGGGTTGGTGCCTGGCTCCTCCTGCCAGCGGTTCATACACCGCCGGCGGGCGTTCATGAAGAAGTTGCTGACAGTGTTGAGCTCCAAGCCCAGCTGCTGTGAGATGGTCATCTGCATCTCCTTGGATGGGCGCTTGTTCTCCTTGAAGATGGCGATCAGGGTGCGGCGCTGGAGGTCCGTGAAGACCAGCCGCTGCTTCTTGGGCTGCAGGCTCCGGTCTTTCTGCTGCTCTTGCTCTTTGCGTTTGCAAGCTAGATGTTCAAAAGAGAGAACAGGGCCATTAATTGGTGCTTACCACCCTGGCCCGCTTGTAGGTTGCCTGGCTGCCTCCCAAAAACCAGGCCTTTCCCTCCAGTAAACCTGCTGGCTTGTTGCCCACCACTCCCTAGGCTACTGCCATCCTCTTCCTCCCTGTGCCTCCTGAACATCTGTGAGACAACAGCCTCTTGCGTCATCAGTATGAGTAAGCCCTGGGTGAAGCCCATCACCTCTTCAGATGCCCAGGAAGAGTCTCATCATCTCCAGCTGACCCTGGAACTACAGACTGAGGAAACTCCTGGGCTGATTCTGCTCCCACAGCCTGGCTATTGGGACCTGATCCATTCCTAAATTTTGGGGGTTATCCATCAGCCTCCCTCCCTTGCTGCACTCTGATGTGGTCTTCCTTGCCTCCTCATCACTTCTGTGGATCTCACTGGAGGACTGAGGTCCTGGGAGGCCAGGGCTGAAAGCCGCTGTCGCAGCGATGGGAGGGCATCTTGGGCCCACGGGAGAGGTATTCCCCTCGGCTTCACTACCTTCCTGCTACACAAACTCACCTCCATGGCCAGCTGAGTAAAGGGCAGGAAGCTGCGTAGCCAAGGAGTAATGTTTGAAGTCATTTCTTCCTCACTAGAGAACAAGTAAGGTCTTCCTCTGATTTTTCTTCAGCTGGCCTGCGCTATGAGTGCTCTTTACATCACCTTGAACTAACAGAGAAGGATGATTTCCACCCCTTCCACCCAAAGCTGGGGAGATCTAGAGCTCAGTGAAGCAATTCATCCAAAAAATTTCACCTTGTTTCCCCATCTGTTGGGCTCAGTCCTTGCCCCGTCCCCATGCGGGTGGTGGGAACCATTGGTTCTGCTCCCTCTGGGGCAGGGGACAGGAGGCATCAAGCTCTGCAGAACCAACCGCACTCAGCCAAAATCCCTGGTAAAGATGGTTAGTGGAGAGCCTTCCCCTCCCCTTCTCCCCCCCAGGCAGGTTTGGCTGCAAACCAGCACCCTTAGGGACAAGGGACAGTCTGAGCCCTGTGGTGCCAGGGGGACCCTGTCCCAGGGGTACCTTACTCAAACAGCCAGCAGAGAACGGTTTAGTGGAAACCTACCCTATGACCATCAGATGCTTGCAAAAAGAACAAAAAAAAAAGTCTTTATAGAAAACTTGACTTTTNTCCATGCGTGCACATTCGGAGCAGCATGTCTTCACCCTGCTGGACCCCTCACCCACCCACCGTGTGCCCTCCCTGTGTCCCCCCTGGTGTCCCCCTGGTGTGCTCGGCTCCGGTGGCCCTGTTGGACACCTTGCATGCTCCCTGCGAGCACAGCTTTTGCTCTGCACAGATGGCACTTACACTATAGCCCGCTATCATATATACACCAGGTACACAGAAATATGTGTAGGTAAATACATCCAGACCCCCCCCGGGATGCACCGGGTGCCGCTCTCACCCAGCTCTAACCAGGGATCCAGGGTGTCCTCTTGCTCTCCTGCCTCTTGGCACCTATTCCCACCAACGGTGCTGCACAGCCAGAACAAGATCCAGTGTTTCAGCTTTTTAACCTCACATTTCCCCCACCCCCTGCCGCTCCTATTTTTAGGAGTAATTACTACAAACCAGTCACATATTAATAACTCAAAGCTCCGAGGCAAATGTGCACCAGCAGGGTCTTGCTGGCAAAGCTGTGATCCAGCATTAAAACCAGTGCCGAGTATTGCTTAGACAGAGGTGACATCCTGCTCTGCACCCCTCGATCCCCCCGTTATTTTTGGCAGGCTATGCCGGTGGTGGCCGCATCTCACATTTCCTGTGCTCCTGTGTTTATTTATTAATTTCTTTTTCTGCTGACACAGCCCAACACCCCTCTTCCCCAGTTCAATCTAATTACAGCTCCGCATAACAGAAATCGATAGTGACGCTGGTCAGATCTATTTACGGTGGCCATCAACCCCCCAAAGAAGGATCTTTTTCCTATTCCCCATCCCCCGGGCGCTGCTTTCCCAGGCAGGCTGGCGGTGGCTGTCCCCATGTCCCTGCAGGCGGTGGGAGCTGGGGATGGGGATGCAGCCAGGGGCACAGCTCTGACTCCCACCCAGGTCAGCATAGGATGGGGGTTTTTCTTTGTGCTTCAAAATCCCTTTTTTCCACGTCACAAGCTCCAAATAACTCATCCTTGGCTTAATGCTGTTCTTTGGTCACGTCCCTCCAGGGTCTCTGGGCCTGGCCACAGTCCATAGGGACAGGGACACACTTCAGGGCGCTTCCACCCCTGCCTGTGCGTTATCTCTCCAGCACTCCCCAAAAGCATGGGATTTATTCCCTAGCTTGTCCTGCTCCTCCTGGGGCACAGGAGACCCTGGTGGTACCAGGACCAACAGTAGGAGAGATGGATTGGAGTCTCCTGTGGCCAGGGGGGATGCTCTGTTGGCCATGAAGGGGTTGAGCTCACCCACAATGGGGGTCAATCTCTCCGTCTCTCAGCTCATTCTCATCCCTGGGGGTGTGACTCACTGGCCTGGGTTGCCCAGAGCTGCCCCATCCCTGGAGGGGTTCAAGGCCAGGTTGGACGGGGCTTGGAGCAGCCTGGGCTGGTGGGAGGTGTCCCTGCCCAGGGCAGGGGGGGCACTGGGGGGGCTTTAAGGTCCCTTCCTACCCAAACCAGCCTGTGATTCTCTGATTTCACAACTCCTGCACCTCCGAGACCTACACAGCTCAGCCAGGCTTGGCTGCAACCAGCCCGTGAGTGCAGAAGTGACAAGGCCAGACGCAGCAGGACGGGGTGACTGCACAGAGGCCCGTCCTTCCAGATCCCAGGCACACAATCCTAGCAGTATTCCATCCCTAAGGTTGCTGACCTGGCTGTGAAACAAACACAGGGAGCAAAGGAAAGGAGAAACCCCGGGGGGAAAAGCACCTCTGGAAGCAGAGGCCTCCCACCCGCTTCCCTCGGAGGATTTCTGCCAAGGGTTCTTGCCTCTCTGAAGACTTACGTCAGAGGGAGCGCGTTTTCCTTGACTTAACCTTGACAGCTCAAAGCAAAATATCTCCCAAATCATTTCTAAAGGGACATAATAGAGACAATCAAATGGCTGCTGTTCAGAAGCTGCGATTATGCCTCGCAGCGTGAACTCCGCGAAGCATTTAACTAATACCTGATGGCTTTGCAGGCTTCCGCAGCCTGCCAGACACTGGTTTCTCTATTATACCCGCAAACCTCTGTTTTCTCAGCCCCAGCATGTTCTCCCTCTCCATTCACTTGCAATACAACCTGTAATTTTCTGCCCACTTTGCTTAAGTGCTGGTGATTTGTTGAAATCACAAAAGACAGCCAGAGGCCTTCAGAGCCAGCATGCTGGCTGTAAGCGAGGTTAGGGGGAAAAAAAACCTCACCAGCTTTTCTCTTTTTCTCCCTGTCAAATCATCTCACAGCGGTGCAAAGGGAGCGAGGAGGGTTTAGGTGCTCAAGGGGAGGTGGAAGAGGGGGACCTGGACAGGTCAGCCAAGTTGGGACAGGTTTCTTAGGTGCAGAGGCGGGACGAGCTCTTGCACTGGTGGGCACCGAGTGGGAAATGGCCCTGAGCAAAGCTGACTCCTCTCCATGCCTTGAGATGGGTCAAGCCCCTGGGCTGCCTCAGTTTCCCCCTCTCCTTGAAGGAGTAGAGGGATCTCAACCTCTTCCACAGAGAAGCGGTGGGCTGGGTGGAGGGTTGTGCAATGCATGTTGCTGGCTCAGACCCTGCCCTGATACTTCGTAAGGTTTCAGGAGCTGCAGCTCTGAGCAAACTGGGATGAGCCCAGCACCTCCCACAGCAGGGCAGTGTCTGATCCTGAGCTGAATTAGAATCATAGAATGGGTTGGAAGGGGCCTTAAAGATCATCTAGTTCCACCCCCCCTGCCCTGGGGCCCCTAGACCAGGTTGTTCAAAGCCCCATCCAACTTGGCCTTGGACACCTCCAGGGATGGGGCATTTGCTCCCACAAATTTGGAGCAGAGTCTGGACCAGAGACCGGGGTGCTTCACCTGCAAAACAGAAACCCTTTGGTCTGCAGCTGGGCTGGACAGGGTGCTCAGAGCTGGGCCAACTTAGTAACTGCAAGAGGTTTGTCTGACATTTCTTCCCACTGTAGGAAAAAAGCCCCAAATGATTTGTCACAAATAGCCTTCTCCATCAGAAATTCAGTTATTTTCCATCTTGGAAGACTCAGTGCTGACAGGACAGTCAGTAGTGTACAAGGCAGGAAGAAAGAGTGCTCAAAAACCAACCCCCAACTTTCTTTTTGCCTTTTCTTTGTTTTTTTCTGAAACCTCATTTGATTCCAAAGCCGAAAAAACGGACAGGCAAAGGGGATGCAGTGTCAATCACATGGCGGCTGGGGCAGAGTCTGCCCTGCGCTGCACATCCCTGCAAATGCCACCCTGTAGCACTGCTACCCTGCGATCCCCCAGACTGCAGCAGCATGAGATAAAAAAACCAACCTTCCGGGCTCCAAAACCTGCAGGATTTTAACAGCTGTGGTCCTGCAGCAACCAATACGCCGCAGTAAACACTACTCAACTCTAGAAACCCACAGCTTCATAAAACCATGCGTAGAATCATAGAATCATCAAGGTGGGAAGGGATCTTCCAGATCATCAAGTCCAACCACCAACCCAGCACTGCCAAACCCACCCCTACCCCACGCCCTCAGCACCGCCTCTGCCCGGCTTCTAAATCCCTCCAGGGATGGCGACTCCACCACTGCCCTGGGCAGCCTGGCCCAGTGCTTGACAACCCTTTCGGGGAGAAATTTTTCCTAATATCCAATATAAACCTTCTCCCTGGGGCAACCTGAGGCCATTTCTTCTTGTCCCATAACCTGTTCCTTGGGAGAAGAGCCCGACCCCCCCTGGCTCCCCCCTCCTTTCAGGGAGCTGCAGAGAGCGAGAAGGTCTCCCCTCAGCCCCCTTTTCTCCAGGCTGAACCCCCCCAGCTCCCTCAGCCGCTCCTCACAGGACTCCTGCTCCAGAGCCCTCACCAGCTCCATTGCCCTTCTCTGGACTCGCTCCAGAATCCATCCAGAGGCCAAGGGATGCAGTTGGAAGCTGTGACGTGCCTGAGAGCTGCAGCCTCATGGTCCTGCTGGATCGGAGTGACACAGTCTGGCAAGAACTCCTGGCCCCATGCATGTCCCTGTGCCACATGGCTCTGCCTTGGTGGGGACAGGCTTCCCTGATGGTGTCCCTGGGAGATGCCAGAGGATAAGTCCCGAGGCCAGGCACAGCCCCTGGTCATTGGTATGCAGCCAGCGCGCTGCAGGGTGAGACGCTTCCCTGAGCCCAGCAAATTAAATCTTCCTTTGAATGCTGCAAATGAGGAGATGAGATGAGACAAAGTGCTCGCCTCTGCGTTGCCGGCTGCATTTTCCTTCCCTTGAGAAGGGTTCCGGTGACTTGTTCCAGCCAGCAGCTCCGATCGACCTGCACAGGCCTGAGGCATCACCAGCCAATGTCCCTGGCCCGTTCCCCAACAGCCCAGGGGTTTCCAGAGCAGTGCAGGCCGTCAGGCGGTGGGAAGGGACTGCAAATGAAAGCACCAAGTCCTCGATCCTCTGCTCTGGTGACGAGGGTCTCCCCTGAGAGAGGGCTGGGACTGGTGGAGGCCAGAGGAGACCAGCAGAGCCACCCAAACCTGCTGTAGAGTGGCAACGCCAGCCCCGTGGGACACCTTGCTTTGCCTCTCCTGCACTTCTCAAGCTTTGTCTGGTTTTTTTTCACAAGGCGGCATTTCCAGCTTTTCCAGTGCTGAAGCAGATGAGTTTGTCTGGTCTGAGGGTGGGTGAAGGGAAACAAAGAAGTGGTGGTGGCTGCAGGTCTGGCTCCATCTCTCCACGTCTGCCCTATTTTTATCCTTGTCCTTTCCAGGTAAGCTGCTACTGGCCTCACCACAGACAGCCTTGGGCTAAGCTGTCTGTATCACACCCCTCTCATGGACACAGAAATAACCAGTTTCAGATAACTTAAAAATATGGGGGTTTTGTTAAAAGCATTTCCTTTCTACAGAGGTTTGATTTCTCATGCACTTTTTCAGAGACTTCTGTAAAGGGACACCTGGTGCCCTGCTCCACTCTTTCCAGCACCCGGATAAACTGGGCTCAGCCCCAGCTCTGCCACCACATCTGCTGCCAAAGCTGCTTCCCCCATTTGTCCCATTTCCTTCCTTTCTAGGTCTTTTTTCAGACCTTTTGTTTCTTATTGTCCCAGTGACCACCACCGCCATCCCGAGCTGCTCAGTGCTCACGCTGCCGGCACAGCACGCTGGCCCAGCCACCTGGTGCGAGGCAGGGCCGGGCAGAGGTGCCCAGAGTCTTCCCGACTGCTCTGTTCTCCCTACTCTTCCCCGGAGTCACTGCCACTTAGTGTGACAAGAGCAAATTGGTGCTAATGAAGTGCAGGAGTCAGGCAAGGCGTCAGGCAGAAGCCAGCAGTGCCGCGAGGGATGGCAGAGGCAGGGGAAGGTTGTCGCCTTCCGGGAGAGAGGGACGCAGGGAAGAGAGATGGAAACCCTCCAGTCCCTGAAATAAGTTTTCCTTGGAGTCAGCGACACTTGCTTACACTCATTTTTGGCACAAGAGCCCCAGCTGCAGAATCCATGGAGAAAAAGGGAGTTTGGGGTTCAATTTGTGTCACCACAACAGGGAGAACACCAGGCAGGGAGCCTGCCCCAGGAATCTGGGACAAGTGACATGCCTGTCACCCACGCGGCTGGGGGTCCTGCACAGTCCTCCTCCATCCTCACTCCTTCATGCAGGAAAGGAGCAGCCAGGATCTCGCTTTGGCATCAGCACGGGCTACTGCTAAGTGGCTCTCATCAGCCGGCTCCTGTCAGGCTCCTCCTGCTAAACCCCTGCTGCCTTCAGCAGCTCCCAGACCTGGCTCTCTGCGCGGCGATGATAAACAAATTCAGCAATCAATAAAGCGTATTTCATCGGAGCATGTGTTGCTCCCAAGCCATTCTCAGTGGAGAGATGGTGTCCAGAGAGGGCCCAGAGCCGCTATCAGCCAAGGAAGAGTGGCTGGAGAGAGGGAAAAAGCAATGGGGGGATAAAAACCCAAACGTTTTCTGCATTTCCTGATTAAATCTGGTCTCAGGTGGATTTATCGTGTGTGAGATGGGAAGATCCCTTAAGGGTCTGGCCAAGTCATTTCTCAGACAGCTGCTGGCTCTCTTGCTCTGTGGTGCTGTAGAACGTGGGAAAATCTGTAATCCTCTGGGTTGGGGTATTTGAAGTTTCCTTTGTCAGGGTTTGAGACCCTCTGAGGGAGGGCCTGAACAGGAACCCTGTTGCTCTCAGGTTACCCCTGAGCTCCAGCAGCACATCGCCGGAGAGACCTTCCGGATGTGAGCCCTTCCCTGCCGCCAGGCCCTGCTCTGGATGGCCCCGCTGCTCTGAAGGCAATTCCAGACAATCACAGAATGGTTTGGGTTGGAAGAGACCTTAAAAATTACCTATTTGCAACCTCCCCCACCATGCACAGGGACACCTCCCACCAGCCCAGGCTGCTCCAAGCCCCGTCCAACCTGGCCTTGAACCCCTCCAGGGATGGGGCAGCCACAGCTTCTCTGGGCAACCTGGGCCAGGGGCTCACCCCCCTCACAGCAAAGGATTTCTGCCTCACATCTCATCTCAATCTCCCCTCTGCCAGTTTGAAACCCTTCCCCCTCATCCNCCACCCCTCAGCCCCGTCGCCATTTTGGAGCGCGGGTCCCGCCCGGTGCCTCCCCCGCGCGGCGGGGAATGGTTTGTTCCCTCCCTCCTCCGCAGCCACAATGGACTGTCCCCGCCGCGCTGGCGCCACCCCGCGGATGGACGGGCGCATTTCCCCCCCCCCGGGGGAGGGACAGTGGTACAGCTCGCCCCGCCCCCC
>VXBO01008593.1:160193-377539 GCA_013400135.1 Rhinoptilus africanus | reverse complement strand
TTCCCCCCCACCCCCAGCCACCTCGCTTTTTGGTGTCTCATAGTTATTAGTCAGACAGATATTTTTTATCTCTTGGAAAGACACTTTAGCCCATATCCAATGTAATCATCTCAGGGGCTTCTACTTTAGTCCCCACAGGCCTGGAGAAATGACATCTTTTTTACTGATTAACAAAAAAATACAAAATGCTAAGAAAAATGGCTTTACCCTCAACCTTTTATTAACTCCTACTGTCCCTGTTTGATACGGAAGAGTTTGTTTCCCAGTTTCAAGCCTAGCTACAATAACTTTCGGTTCTCTGGCCCAAATAACGCAGTTATTTGAATGAATCAATATTTTATTTGTGACCCTAACAGATAATAGCACGGCAGAGTCTGCAAGATAAAGCAGTGCCGATGTCCCCATGCCCAGCCCTGCTCAGCGTGAGCCCTGTCACAGCACCGCAGCTCGATGGGGGGGAAGTTAGACCTGAGCCTAAGCCAAAAATGAACACAGCCATGTTGATAGTTCAAGAGCAAGTGAAAATCCCCAAAAGGAAGGTCTGGAATTTATATGAATTCCACCCTGTCCCTGACAGCACAGCAAAGGGAAGTCATGCTCGGAGCAACATGGTGTCATGTCATGAATGACACACGGTGCAAATATCCTGCTCCACGATTCCATGGACTGAAAGTAATGGCGTGACGTTGCACTTCAGCACAAGATAAAATGGGTAAATTAAAAAAAAAAAAAATATATATATAGCAGCCCATACAAGCTATTTAGACTTCCCATCCCCACTGCTAGCCAGCTCCTCCAGCAGAATAAGGATCTTAAGAAAGGGAAGAGGAATTTTACAGGGGAAAAAGAGGAGAAAACAGGTATCTAAATGACAGCACATAAAAAGGCAGAGTCACTAAGATTTATTCTTTTGTCCTGAACCTGTACAATGGGGAAAGCCTTGGTATCAAGAGCCCATAACTACCAGTGAGAGTGAAGAGGATTTTAAGAGCACGAAACAGGCAGTTGGGCTGTCTTGCTTGTTTTCTTTCTTTTTGTTCATTTGACACAAGACAAACAATGACCCAAATGGCTGGAATAATCTCCTTCCTCCACTCAAGAACCTGCTTTATTTTGTTAAGTGTTTAATTTTTCACTAAATTTAGGTGTGATGGCCCCAGTGGAGTCCTGTGTTTCCTTATGGAGACAGTCAAGAGTTTGCAAGGTGTGCTTCCCTCATTGCCACCCTACAACGATTTTCAGCCTTTGATCAGAGTTGTAACTTAGGGATCTCTTGCAAGGAATGGAGCCCTTACAGAGGCGCTTGGGAATGGGATGGCTCAGCTAAACTTCCCACTGGGCACTTCAGCACCTTGAGAGCTGCCGTGTTGAGGCAAAGTGAAGCATACAGTGATATTCGTCAATCACAATGTCCAGGAATATTTCATTCTATAAAAAGATATCTTTTTAAATTATTTTTTTTATTTTAGTTCCTGGGGAAAACAGATATCAAAATATCCAACTTTCTTATCAGACAGAAAATCTATTTTCTCTTCACAATACTCTGGACCCCTGAGTATCCGTCAGATGTCTTTCACTCATAACTAAAGATGGCAAATATACCAAAAGAGATTTGTTAACATGCAGGTCAACGGAAATCATGCATTTCTTTCAAAAAAGAATTCATAAGCGTTTGCATGTACCTTCTCAGGGTAGTCAGGTGGGTTGTTTTTTGAACAGTCTGTGCCTGTAACAGATAACTAAACTCTCTTCCACATCAACTCAGTCTCCTCTGTTGCCATCAGTTCTTGCCAGCAGTGGTTTGCATGTACCTGCATACCCACGTCTCACTCTACATCATTGGAACAGGCACAACACTTCTTCACAACCCCAGGGGTGCTGTATTCAGTACTGTCTGCATCACTTTTCACACTGTGCTTAGCCAAATACACGGATGGACTAATCACATCCTGATCAGGAAGGGCAAGATTTTTCACTCGCGTACAGTCTTTCAAAAGCCTTCACCCAAACTTTATGAATTTTCCACCAATTTCACACCAAGACAGATTTTCCCAAAAGGCTGAACCGCAAAATTTCATGAAGGGAGTTCGTGGTTTGTGATGGTTGTTCAAAGAAGTATTTGTCAATTATTTTTTACAGCCTCTGAGAGGGTTTGTCCCCTAAAAAGCCAGCCTAGCCTTTACTCGAGAGGTGAAAACCTTAACAGGTTTAAGAGGCTCAATATATAGTTTATTTTTCATGTAGCGGTTATGCTCTGGAGTCCCAGTAATGGACAAAGACCTTATTGTACTAAGAAAAAAACCTGCAGAGGTGTGTTGGAAAGTGCGTGCAGTCTAAAAGACACGACTTCTGCTCTCCTGACCACCTTAGACGCTACTGCAGTTTCCTAAGGAGCAGGGCCAGCATTTTCACAATGACTGAGTAGTTGGGCACTGCAGCGCTGTCTCATCCACAGCGGGGAGCAAGCTATAAATAATCTCTCTAATTCTCAATCTCTCCTCCCCTTAGGAGATCTCCCTTTTTCTAGATACTCCCTCTTTTCAGAACTTCTGCTGAAAATTCTGTCAGCAGGGGTCAAGACTTAAAATTTTATTCCTAGATTTATGAGAAGAAAGGGTAAATAGTTATTTGTGGCTCTTTAACAGATAAAAAAGTAATGAGAGTGACAGTAGAATCCACCAGGCACCCTTATTATCAACATATGGCCTTAAAAAGAGGAAAACTGGCTCAGGAAAGCAGAGCAGTCACCATCCAGCCTTCCTGTTGGGCTGGAAATCAAGATTTTTTACTGTCCCCACAACAAAACTTGGAAAAGATTAAACCATTAAGCAAGATTAAAATGTCTTGTATGTCTCCTCAGAACTTTATCAGCTCACCAGCGTATGTTACACTATAATGAAAAAATACAATGTGGAAATGGAAAGTGCGGCACTATTGAAATATATCCTAAAAGCAGAAGCGAAAATTCCCGCAGACCTTTTGCGAAGGACTTGTTTTGACATGTTGTTGTCAAAATTGTGGATCAAACTGATACATAGGAGTGTTGTTGAAAGGAAACTCAGTGCTGAAAATGACAAGGAAGTTTTAGAAAGTGTTGTGAATTAGACTACAGGAATTGGGTTCCAGTCCCCACCAAGCGGCTCCATGAGCTTGAAGATCTTCCTTTCTATCTTTTATGATCTCTCCAAAGTTCAGGCTGGAGCAAGGACCTTCTTTCTCATGTCTCTAATCAGTGCCTACCTACTGCGATGGCAATTCTGTCTTGATTAAGATTAACCTTTAGCTGTAAATCATATAGTAAACCCTAATATTACACATGCAATCAAATACAGTCCCTAAAGAGATATTTAAACCTGTGGTGGTCAAGAAGGAATATTTTCTCTGGTTCATTCTTTAAATCACCATCTTATTCCTGGTGAATCATGCCTCTGCACCTTCTGCTCAATAAATAGTCCTTTTTTTCCATGGAATTCAGTTCTTATCTTTCCAAATCATGCCGTTATCCAAGATGCCAGTTTAAGCCAATTAAAGTGATACATCTGCCTGCTGGTACCTGGACTCCAATCATTAGTCATCAGGTTGAAGAGGACCAGCACGTTGCCACCACCCTCACTGGTCACATCCAGGACGTGGCTGTCATCACACCTTGGTCTCATGCAGAAAAATATTCTCCTCCACAACCGCTAATGCAGGAGTTTGATTTTAGGTGCTCTAAACTGTACGCTTAACTATGCGTCAACTCAAAGCCTGATGTAGCCTCTGTTAGCAGCGAAGATTGGCCATGGCATAGACTCTGTAAAAGCTGCAGAAAGCTGCTGTGTCCTTTAGTACTGGATTTATCTTTGGATGATCGGTGTGGACAGGCCCATACAAATAATGAATCATGAATTAAATGGCTCAGTAAATAAAAAATGGACTTATCAAGGACACAACAACCACTACTGTAAGCCAGACCCTCTAGTGCAAAGAAAAGATTGGTACTAATGTGCCACATGCTTCATTTGTTTCTTCATTTACAGAGGGAGCCATAAGCTTTAAGAAGGAATGACATTTATATTAAGAGAAAGAAAAAGCAAAAAAAAAGTAAAGTCTCCTAAGGAACACAGCAAAAAATATTGCCAACCTTGAGCAGTCAAAAATGGAGAGTAATCATCTAAGAATCCTGGGCTAAAAACATCATAGGAATGGTTTGGTGCTAACTCGGTGGAATTTTTATTTTAAAATAACAACACCTATTGTTTTTCTGGATTTTGAGACTATAGAGGGTACTCATTTTATATAAACAATCTGTCCTACACAGCTAGAAAGCTAAATAAGTTCCATTTTCTTTTTCCCTTTTCCTGTTTTCCTTTTTCTTTTTTCCTGAAGCTGGAGCTCTAAGGAAAATCCTAAAAGCTGCAGAACTCATTGTAAAATTGCAAAAACACACGTCCTGACACATGTCACATTAATTCTCTCGCACAAGACAGTAGCTGCCTCTGTGGACATCAGACCTGAGAAATGCAAAGGCTATATAGAGGGAAAAACCAACATGATCCTGCCTAGAGATGGGGAGAGCAGCTCTGTTCCTGGTATTTCCTATGAACCTCTGTCCGGGATGGACAGGGCGTGGCAGGGCAGGAGGGAGCCATTCCGAAATAAACAGCGTTCCTTGCAAACCGGCAGTGTTTTGTGCCAGCGGAGAGCACGCAGAGACAAAGCACTAATCCTGCATCTTTCCAGCTGCCCGGGCTGCAAAGGCTGTTTGGGACATGGCTCTCTCCACCCTCAGCCAGACCCGGAGCGGGAGGGAGGATGGCACTGCCCACAGGTCCCGGGGCTGGTGGCCGAGTGACGGGCTCCAAGCTGCCTCCTCTGAACCGTGTGTCCTCACAGTCTCATTTCCGAAGGGTGTTATTTCACTGCTGCCTCCTAGATAATGTAACTGAATCATTCAATTGAGCATAAAATAGAAATTTGGCTTCTTATCTGCTGGGAAACCAGCTTTACTATTTTCTTTCTGCAAAATACATTTTTCACTATCTTATCTTCTAATAAACAATCCCAGCTCTGCAGGCTGCAGAAATGTTCTGAACACATTTAAGAGACATTTTTTTCCCCCCCTCTCGCTCCCCCTCTCTCCCTCCCCCCTTATCCCCCCTTCCCACCCTTTAAAACGTCTGTTTTAAAGGCATATTTTTAAAAGGGATCCAATTTGTATTCCATCTTCCTTTGGTGAAGGTATATATTTTTCATAAGCCTGTTCTCTGCTTTTGAGGCCTCTCTCCCTCGGTTTAATTTTCATTCCCGTCTCCCTTTCTTCCCTTGTACAGAACTGAAACACCAACTCCCCCCACACCCCTAATGCTTCCTCTTGTTTTAAGAAAAAGGCAATTCAGCCTTAAAAACTGCCCTCCCCTTCCCTGGACCTGCCACACAGCGCTTGCCTAACGGAAACCAAACGTGTCAGTGAAAGGTCAGCTATGAATTTTTAAACCTTTCTATCTCACTCAGGCTGACATCAAAAGCATTAGCCATAGCACTAAATCAGGGAGCGAGGGGGAATTAGAATATGCAACAAGTCCTGCCGCAGAATGCGACATGGCAGAAGATATTGAGGGGCCCCTCTCGGGATGGGAGAAGCTGCTGTGCCAAAATTCAGTGTCAAGGCGTTGATTTCTTGCCCGTCTGCCCTCCTTCTTGGGCAGCAGCTTGCTGCCTTTTGCAAGGGATCAGTGAAAAACGGGGACATGGAATGAAAATTCGAGAGATGCATCATGCATTGGTGTCATTGCTGCAAAGGAAAGCTGATCTGGGAAGTGATTTCATGATCCCCCCTTACATATGACTCGACAGCCTTCTCAGATCCCACAGCTGTCCTCTGAGGGATCCTCCCTCCAGGATAAAAACTTTCTGGCTCCAGAAAAACAGAGGTTTTCCTATTAAGAAGAGCAGCTGAAGAAAAATCAGTGTAATTCCTGCAAAAATGAGTAATTCATAGAAAAGCTAAAGCTACCATGTCCCAGCAGCTCTGTCCTACAGTGCACCCAGTTTGTTGGGGGTGCACAGAGTCCCACCCCCGCTCTGGATCTTCACTGGCAGCCACCCCTGGGGCTTCACCTCTTTGCATTTTCTCATGCTAGGCAGATAGCCATGTCTCTGGGCAGATTAGTTTTGAAGAGAAGATATCTAGACAGGCTAGACCAGCCTGGAGAAAAGAAGGCTCCAGGGAGACCTTATAGCAGCATTACAGTATCCGCAGGGGGGCTACAGGAAAGCTGGAGTCAGACTTTGTAGAAGGCATGAAGGGATAGGATGAGGGGTAATGGCTTTAAACTGGAAGAAGGTAGATGTAGACTAGATATTAGGAAGAAATTCTTTACTCTGAGAGTAGTGAGACAGCTGCCCAGAGAAGCTGTGGCTGCCCCATCCCTGGAGGGGTTCAAGGCCAGGTTGGACGGGGCTTGGAGCAGCCTGGGCTGGTGGGAGGTGTCCCTGCCCAGGGCAGGGGGGGTGGAACTGGATGATCTTTAAGGTCCTTTCAAATCTAAACCGTTCTATGATTTTAGATTCGCAGTAGAAGGGATGCAAAGCAACAGCTACACAGCAGAAAATTGTCATTTTGCTACCGCTTTGCAGGCTGGTGCTGAGTCCTCATAGTTTGTGTCTCTTTTCCATAAACAAATGAGCTGCATCCAAAGGTTAGAGTGCACAGTATCACCCAAAACAACAGAACATGGGCACGGTTCAGGAGGTGATTTATTATTCATTGATCATTTAACAATTTGGCAGCTGAAAGCAGAACTCACCCTATCAGGACTCCTATGTGCAAAGCAGCCATTCATATGGCATGGGCATGTTTTAGTTGGGGAATAAAGGATGCTACCACTGAAAGGGAAAGTCAAGTTAAAAAAAACAACACTCTGGCACACAGAGCCTGCCTTGGCCTCTCTGCAAATCATTAAATTGGAGTGCAGAGATGTTCAGGAACATCATCTGGAAAGCCTGGCACTAAAACGCTCGTGGTATCTGGTCTGAAAGCCTTCCTTCCCCGTGCTGGGACAGGCTGATGTGGCGTATGGTTTTCCATTAGACACTGCCAGCTTGGGGTAATCTCCCAGCTGGTCCTGCTGAGCCTAATAGCTGTCACCAACTGCAATGGGACAAATTCTGAACCTTCAGCACTGTATCTCTGACACCTTTCCACTATTTCGTCCCCTGTCCCTTTTCAAGCCCTCCACCATCCTCGACTGGCATTTTTTAAACTATTTCTTGATTCCTTTAGAGGAGGATGCAATGATTAGGAACGGAAGACTTCTGCTTTCAAAACAGAATACATGTTTCTCATTGTTCGCCAAAGTGTGACCACATTTAGTTTCAGTTTTTTATTTAATGTCAGCCTTTATGTCACAGAGAATATTAATTATGGCATGCTTATATCTAGCATTTCTAAAATCACAAATAGATTTCATGTTGCATTTCAAAGTTTTAAAATTATTGAATTATGTCCTTGTTGCTGAAATAACTGGGGGAGTGTGGGGTGTGTAACATTTCCATTCTCTTAAAAAATGCCAACATAGTGAATTTTTTCCCGTTCTGAATGGAAACAAATTCCAACATGTCGCAGTTGAACAGAAATTCTGTTTTCCAAACAGCTTCAGTTTCCATCTGTCCATAGTGAATCACTGTCCATCCATCCACACAATCTTTCAGCCTTATTCTTCATCCAGCTTTTTTTCTGTGTTTACATCTCTCCATCTGGCTACCCGTATGCTCCTTGATATCTCCATTTACCCTTCCATGGAGCTAATTTTCTACCAGCAGAACATCCACCAAAGACTTGGAGACCAACGATGTATTTTTTCTGAGCTCAGAAGCGAAGTGGCAGAGAAAAACATTTTATGCAAGTTTGCATCTTTGACTGAAGAACAGCAGGAATGATGAAGAAAAAAAACTAGATTCTGAACTTCAGGGATGCCTGATGTTTGTTTAACATGTTTAAGGAGTGGGACAAGGCATTTAAGGAGGAAGAATTATGCAGGCATCTACACGTTCCCACTAGAAGTACCACAGTCTCTTTTGATAGTGAGATATCATATCTGTTCGCCCCCTTGTTTCTTCTGGTTTTCATGGCACTTTGGCAGAAGGCCTAGCTTTTCCTAGCTGAAGATGGCCATAAAGCCATTGAGTACCCCATGTTGTTCCATATTTAAAATCCACATCAGATCATTGTAATGGTCCATAAAGCCTCCATAAACCTGTGTAATGAGCTATAGCAAAAGACACGGCATCTTGTTCGTGGATGGCATAAGGCCAGCCCCTGAAAAGACTGCCAGTGTGGTATATGTGTCCTGTGCACCTTCACGAGAGTGTCCCCATGCAGCCACCCAGGTGACATGCCCAGCTGCTGACATGCTCTCTCTTGTATTTCTTTCCTTGCTGGCAACGTAACCCAAATCTTTTGCTCATACATCCATCTGCAAAGGAATAACTTGACTTGAAGACAGTGGTGCACTACAAGATTCAGTGAGTTTTATGTGAGTCGTCCTCAAAAAAAAGCCTGGAAACAGTTCCTGCTGCCTTTCACCCAGTTCAGAGATATATATAAGTCCTTGATTTCAGGCCTTTTGCCAAACTTTCAAATGATCCCCTGTCCCCATCCATAGTACAGTTACTATCCAGTTAACTGGACAAAAACTTATAATGCTTTGCCTCGAGTTGTATTTCATTGCACAATGCTCTGTTGCCCTGTTATCATTTAAAGAGAAGTTTTCTAATGTGAGTAAAGGACCAGGATAATCAAGGATCCTAGTGGATTTAGAAATTTGAAACTCAGTGAGACAGTATCTAACTGCATTAAACTTCTGTCAATAATCTAATCAAGAATATCACAGAATTAAACCTTCATAGAGAAGAAAAATCTTATAGGAAATAAAAATAATAAACATTTTTTTTTCTGAATTCCACTTGTTTGCCTCTCTTTTTCTTTGCATTTTCATGTCCTAGAGGTTGAAATATTGGGGGTAATTCCAGTTCTTGTTCACTTGCTAAAGATGTCTACATTGACACAGCAACACTTTGTATTTACTTAATAGTGAGAAAGTCATGTCTGTATTTGCCAGCTAACCAAATTATGTTCAGGCAAAATATGATTTTAAATCTCAAAACAGGGAAAATTAGGGAGAAAAATGTCAAGTGCTTAGGAAGCAAAAAGGATCTATAACATATATTAATGTACAATCCTACACAAAAGGGCAAAGAATATCCAAGAATACATAAATCAGAGAATAACCCAAGTGACAAATGAGTTTTCCTTTCACTGGATTGCATGTTGGTGAGATATGATCTGGAGCATTATGTTCAGTTTCGGCACTGCATTTAGGGGAAAGGTGGACAAAGTGGAGAGAATCCACAGCAATGAGAATGATGGAAAAATCAAAGGGGAAAGACGGAAGGGCTTCGGGTTGCTTAGCAGAAAAGATACAGGAAGAATCAGGAGGTAACTTCTTTACAAAGAATAAAAGGTTCAAAGAGGAAGATATAGGGCAAGAAACACTGAGCTTAAATTGCAGCAGAGGTATTTATCGTAGGTTTTACGAAAACGTTTTTTACGTTCTGAGAAAGGAAGCAGTGGAACAGGTTGCTTGAGGATGATATTGATCCCCACCACAGGAAGTCTTTGAGAACAAGGTTAAACCAAAGGCCGGAATAGGAACAGTCTGGCTGATCCTGCGCTAGGTTGGGGAGCAGAACAGGTAGCCTTTTGGGATCTTTTCTCTCTGTGCTTTCCGGAAGTCTGTGACCCATAGACCTTTAATGTGGTCCACGTGTGGTTTGTCAGGGGTACCTGAGATGTCAATCACTTTGTGTTCACATCCCCAGCTCTGCCCAAGCTTCCTTTCAGTTGTGATTGAAGCAGGAATTCTGGATACTCTCCTGAAAGGCTTCTAAACCCCTGGTAAACACAGAGCATGTTGGGTATCCCATTTGGCTCTGACACTTTTTAAAAATCTAGTTATTATTGAAAGTTACTGTGCCAGCAGTTGTATTATTAATATTATTATTTATTATTTATGAAGTGCCGAGTGTGTGCTAGATGCTTATATGATTATACACTGAGTTACGCTGGAGTTGCACAGTCTAGTGAATTACGATGTAATGTTATTACCTGCAGCCTTTGCATGAGAATGATATTTTTCATTTACTGTAGTTGGCTCCTTCATCATGTGATGGTCTGAACAGGATCTGTGAATTTTAAGTCATTAATGTACTAGACCTGACACCAAAAGGAGACAGCGAGGGAAATGGTACCCCTATTTTACAGATGGAGGTTAATGCTGGGGCTCCAAGGAAACTAAACATTCTGGTGTCACACAACAAAGCTCTCAACCCATTGCAAGTTGCTGGTTATTTTTACTGACTCGAATGAGATAGTTGTGCTTGGAAATGGAAAATCTTCCTTCCCTTGGGGACTCAGATCTTGGCTGAGATGAGATCCTGTAGCAATGACTCCCATAAACTCGTTACATATTAGATCCAAATGTATTCCCTTTCACAGCAATACTAT
Organism: Rhinoptilus africanus; assembly: GCA_013400135.1. Lineage (NCBI taxonomy): Eukaryota > Metazoa > Chordata > Aves > Charadriiformes > Glareolidae > Rhinoptilus > Rhinoptilus africanus. The sequence continues at coordinate 366,993 of VXBO01008593.1, read as the reverse complement.
TTCTATGACCATTCAAGGCAAAGATAGACTGTTCTTCCACGAGACAGAAGAATGCGCGTTCTAAGATTTTCTGTATTCCATTCAATACTTGCCACTGCATTGCTATGCAATCGCTTGCACAGTTGTTCTAATGGGACTAAGTTTTCAAGTCTTTTGCTCTCTCTTTACACAATATTTATTCATGCTTTACACAGTGTTAATTCATAGTTTCATAATTTCCTATTTCACAAAACTTTGGAGGTGCACCATTGACTTCCCTGCAAAGGCCAGGTGGAATACACAAGATCTTAACCTATCAGCAGTCAGAGAGAGGCACCTTTATCCATTTAAAATATGAATTACATTTTTTTTTTTAATCATCATCTGATCAGCTCCTGTATCTACCTTATAGGAGCAGGTCACTGCTATGTCCATACCTCCAATTGCAGTTTTAATCAGAAGAAGGCTGCTCTCTGGTTTAATGAAGTAAATGAGACCTCTGGTAATATTGTCTGTGTAATTGACGTAGTTCTCGGGGAAACATTACACTTTATAATGAAAATACTGTATATAATTAGGATCTAATAGGAAGAAAATAGTAATTAGGCAGAATTAACTGAACAGAAGCAATCAAGCAAATAAAGGTTATTCTCTGGAGAGGACCCTTCAGGGTTCAAATGTCTACATCCTATGATTGTAAAGAAGTCACAGTAATTAACAAGCGTCTTTTCATTGCATAAGAATAGCCTAACATTGGCTACTGGAATGACCCCTGCAAATCAGAACGTGTTATTTCAGCCCTGTGCTTTCTCAGGCGTTAGGGGAAGGACATTTTATCCAATACGGAATGTGCTTGCACAATGGCTTTAGCAGAGGTTCTGAAGGCCTCAAGACCTTTAGTTCTGTTCTTGCCCCAGCCTTTGTGGACCCCTGTTGCTTTTCACTTTCTGCTCCTGCTCATCAGAGTTTCCAGAGCAGCTTGCTGCACAGGAATTTCACAGAAACACTCATCCACGTAAGATTTCACAGTAACACTAATCCACGTAAGATTTCACAGTAATAAACAGATGACACAACAGTCCAGGAATTTTCCCCCTGGAATTACTAGAGTAAGTCTTACCAGTTAGGTACAGGTCTGAGTTCATCCTCACCCACATAGGAAACCTCCAAGCCTGTCCTATGAAACTCCTCAGCTCCAGTTCTGGAGCACGGCTGTGGCGAGAGAATGAGTGTTCCTGCAGTCTTAGGAGTATCTCAGCTTCCCATCCATGCGATCGGAGCAAGGGAGACCGTACAGGACCATGCCTGTTCCAGCTCAACCCATGCAAAATTACCCTGCGAGCAGCCCTTGCTAAACACAGCGTGGCCATTTCAATCCCATACCAAACCCAACAAGGTAGGCAGAAAGCACACAGACCATGGTCCTGAGCCTGTTTCTTATCTAACCATGTAGACAAAAAACAAAGTGGATCCCATTTTGCCCAAAAGTAAGGAATGCAGCAGTGTAAAGCTTCTTGAGCTTTAAGACTTTTCCACCAAAAAAGACAGATAGCCACCAGACACCAGTACAACATGGGATATTCCCAATAGTGAAGCTCTTAGTGCAATGGTTACGTGAACATTATATCGACAGTCACTTTGTGCAGTAACTTGCACCTCTCTCAAGCCACCCACCTGCTCTGGGACAAGGAAGCTTGCCCAGACACCCCCGCCTGAGCGCATCTCCATTCCTCTGTGAGCGTAGAGTCTCATTGCATGTGACAGCTTCCCAAGGATTCCTTCTGAGTCATCTTCAGAGGTTGATAGCAATGGCCAGACTAAAGAAGACAGCAAAAAAACACCCAGGGACCAAAGAGGCAATGGTGGTTTTCTTCCTTCCTTCCTCCCGCCCCTCCCCATCTCTGTACTGGAGTCAATCAGGGACAGAAGAGAAACACCTGGATTTTAGGTGAGCACAAGAGGCTGAAGGCAAACCCACTGATGACCAGAGATCCGTCAGGAGAGAGCTCAGAGAAGCACATAACATGAAAGAGGATGAATGCAATACTTCTTTTAAGCAGAAATCATAACTAGACAAAATAGATGAGCCCAGGACTTGCTTTAAAGGAGTTCCTATTGCATAACAATACCCCTTCCATTCCTATCTATTTTTCTGCTTTATTTATCTGAGCATTGATCTTTCGAGTAAAGATTTACTACAACTATCAACATAACACTTAGCATAAATTAACAACAAGAACAGCTTCATGGATTTTTTTTTATTCACATAGATCAAAAGTGAAGTTCTCACTCAGCTCCCGACTTGGATGAGATTTTCTTAAATTACACAAACTTTTCCTGATGAATTTGCTTCTTCAGCCACTAACACACGTGGAACCAACCAGAAACATTTCTTATCTCAAAACTTCTTATTAGATTGGGAACAATTTTTTAGCCTTATCCCTTCACAAAACATCAGGTGGTGTCCATTAAGAGGGTAAGTAAAATAAGTTTCATTAACGTGATGCCCAGCGTACCATTTCACCTCTAATCTTTCAGCTTCTCTTATTGGAATTTAATTCCCCATTTATGCAGATGTAGAGGCACTGATTTCAGTGGGAGATACTTTTTTTTTTTACTGAAATACAGCAATACTGTATTTCAGTATAGTTCTGAGCGAGAGGATTTCAGCCCATTACCCTAGTATTCAGGTCCATCAATTGTACCTGGTTAAAGCAAATCTTCTGGAAAGGAATCCAGTACCTACCTGAAGGCTTTGGGATGGAGAATCCAGCATGTCTGTTAGCACTGTGTTCCAATGGTTAATTGTCCTTATTGTTACAAAATATGTCTCTTCTAATTTGAATTTGTCTGGTTTCAGCTTCCAGATGATGGGTTTTATTACACCTTTCCCTACTTGATTAGAGTCCTTTAGCACCCAATGTTTTCTCCCAGTGAAGATTTTTACACCCGTTCATCAAGTCACTTTTCAGACTCCTATTTTGACAAGTGTTTTTGGGAACTGAGGTTAAAAAAAGCTAACAGCAAAGGACACAAGTAAAACTTGTGGAATTTATTTTTTTTTTTTAATCTGAAATCTCAGCACAGAAAGAAAAGAAAGGGAGAATTTTAATTTAATTTTTCATCACTTTCTTCCCCTCTTTTTAAATTTAAAGCTTAATTTTTTCAAATAAAATAGTATTTCTGATTATACGTTTGGCTTTTTTTTAAGGTGGAAGATGACTGAAATGGCACTATTTTTCCCTTTGCCTACACCTTTTTATCTAGCCACTTAGATCTCTGTTTATAGTCCACAAAGTAAAGCAAATGGAACTATCACAACTTGTCTAAAGGGAGTGCTTAAAGAAGATGAGGCTGGAAGAGCTCTGCAGAGCAGGGAGGTGAAATGGATGAGTTGTGGGTAATGGGGTGTCTCTCAGAGGCGACACACTGCTCCCTGCCCAGAGGGACAGGCTGTATGTTGGGGTCTCCTGTGCAGTTGGGAATCACTCTCGCACAACTTTGGATTAGGTGGGAGTGGGGAATGGACTCACAATTCATTCCAGGGAAGACAAACACATGCACAAGAATGATTGCCCAGAAAATCTTTGTCAAACCAAACAAGGTTTTTGGGTTTTGGGGTTTTTTTTTCTTCTTTTAAAAGTACTTGATAACAGGAGAAAACCATGGGAAGGAGGAACCCATGGAGTGAGAAATATGTTTATGAAATCATTTCATTTAAACTCACTCAGATTAAATTTTATGTTCTATTTGTAGGACACTTAATTCTTGAAAGAAACATTTTTCTGGTCCTTGGTCAGCATGTTGGTAAACACGCAGAAGAAAAAGCCATTTTAGACCATTGAGGTGTTATGTTTTAAGCACATCTCAAAGAATGCTTTCTCTTTGCTTCAGAGCATTTCTGTCCACTTCCTTTTCTTTTTTAACAGAACTATGCACTCAATTCAGCACAATTTTGTTGCTGTTTTTAACCCAGATGTGAAAGCCCTTTTTTTCCAACAAAATTGCCACGTCTTTAAAACTTTAGATCAACCCCTAAAAAATTATACTACCCCCCACCCTTCTGTGACATATTTGAGACTGATACATTAAAAATATCCTACGGCAGCTAAGAATTAATGTTATTATTGTTCTCTATTATCATGGGAAAAGTATGATCCAGGCAAGTATCTAACAGCCACTTGTGCACACCAAAAGTAAGATGAAAAACCTCAGCAAGTTCAAAGTTTGTAGTCCAATTATGTTCTGTCTTGCGGATGCTCTATAGGGGGTGAAAGTAATGTCCCTCAAACCACTCCATATCATTGCAATATCTAACAAATCCTTTGGCACTCCAGCAAGGAGTTCAAAGAAAAAGCATCCTCAGCTCGAATAATTACTGCCCATATTAAGTGTTTTAATATTGCAGATGGATGTAAAAGGCAAAGGACAATGGCTGAAACACAAAGAGCCTAGCGAAGTACAACCTGGGGAAGGCCACAGATATCCAACACGTTGTCCTTTTCCCTGTTCTGTTCTCTGCAATATTAAACCACTTAATCTGTAATTGCCCAAGCTTATGATGCCTTTGCTTTGAACTCTCCATAAGAGTACCATAGGATTTGTCAGATGTTTCTAAAACAAAGTCTACCAGGAGGCTGAAAGGTCTCTTAGTAGCTATGACAATGGTTTAATGGAATATAATTTCCAGTAAAGGGAACTAATTTAATATTTTCACATATCATGTAAGCAAGGCGCCAGCTGAGAGAATGGAATGAAAATTATAGCAAGAGGCAATCAAGATGAACAGAGCTGTAAAATCATACCTCACCCATGTGCACTACGCTTACCGCAGGAACTCGGCTTAGATATGATTCACGTTTTCCTCTTAGTGAGGACAGCTCAGTTGGTGAAAAGACACATCAGTCTCGGAGCCTGGAACAGCTGGTTTTCAAACCAGTCATGCCAGCGATCTCCCAGATGACACTCAGGAAATCGCTGCTTCTCCTCCGTGCTCCCTTCATATCGTTTGTCTTGTCTTTTAAGAGTGAAAACTCTTTTCTACCATGGGCAGTCCCTCACATGGTAGAGTGGCTGAGGTAAAGACTTGGGTTAGAAGGTGCTTGAATACACAGAATAAACATGCAGAGAAAGGAGATACGGGCTATTNAGTCGTTCCTCATAAGGTTTGTATGATCAAGTCTTCCTTAGTTTGTGGCGAGCAGAATCCTGAGGTACGGTCCTCTTCCAGATGTGCCACAGTTTCCTTTCCTTTTATTCCTGTCCATTACTCTTGATGCTGGTGTGCTTCTGTCAGGCAGGTCTTAGTCTCCTCCCCAGCAGCAAGCACATCGCAGACAGGGTGGAGAAGCCCCCTCCATATGTATAGAAGTAGATTCTGGAGAATCTGAAGAAAAGTCCACCAAAATTTAGCATCCGTCCAGCAAAAGAGGATAGATGATGGAGATATTTATTATATGTTCCTATGCACTTTTGACCACATGCTTGTAGGGCCTCATGTAAACTCACGCAGGAAGCAGATATGATGAAAGCATTCTTTTCCAGTCAGAAAATCTGTCACAAGAAGAGGTTTATTGGTGATGTGTCTCGTGGTTTGGGTTTCCTGTGTTCAGGCAATAACAGTCTTGCCACCAAAAGAAAAACTTGTTATTCCCCTGTTATTTTTCCCTATTTATTCCTTGGTTGTGGTGGCATATGTTGCTTCCTCTTGTGTGAAATGCTTTCTACTCTCAGATCGTTTCTCTGAAAAAGAAATCTTCCCCGTGGCATCTCTCAGGAGCATTTGCAAAAGTTCACTTGGTTTCAGAAGTCTCGAGTGCAGAAGTGTTTAGTATGATTCGGCTGCCCAACTAAATAATTGCTTTTCGGCATTCTACAGATGTCCCACTCCCATTTCTTTGAAGGAAACATGCTGAATTATTGAAATGAGATAGAGTCAGAATTAGGAGAGGAAGTACCATCTTATGATTAGAGCATTAGCCTTGAATTCAGGAGATATACATTCCGTTTCTAACTCTGCCACAGATTTTCTGAGAAGCCTTAGGCTTATCACAAAAGTTGAGATCCTTAAGCTACACAAAATTTTTAGAATAAGTAAGTTGCCAAGGCTCCTGCTACAGTCAGTGGAGTGTGAAAGAGATCTCCAAAGAGAGCTTCACCCCACCCTATAATAGATGACGAAGATACGTGAAATGATTCACATTCTGGAGGTGTTTCTCTGCTTTATGCTAACAGGGATCTAAATGATGAAGTTGGCCTAGATACCTTTTAGATGGCTAAAATTAGGTGAGATGATTTCTTCCACCCTTTGTGTCGCTCTGTGCCTCAGTTTCCCCCACACACAGAGCTGATGGCAATGCTTCCTTCTTCTGGCCTTTTGAATTTACTGGATTCTAAACATTTCTTTTAAAGAAATAGCAAAATATTGCCTGACTTCAGCAGTGTTAGTAATACAGTTCTATAAATAACACAAATACTTATTTGGTATTCTAGTAACCACAGCGTCTGAGCTCCACAAACACAGCATACAACCAAGGGGTGGTGAGAGAAACAGGGTTTACTTGATTAAAATGTTAAGAGAAACAGGTGGGAAATTATCTGGCTGCATTCATTAAACATCTGAGTTATCTCAGGAAAGTTGGATGAAATTAGAACAAATTATTAAAATGCAACCACAGATACAACTTTTATGACAGTGAATATATGTGCAGTAACTCATAACAGGAGCGGGTTGCAAAATGTTCTGCTGGAATTTTTTTTCTGACAAAAAAATGACATTTTATTGAAATCAAACTATGCTGAGGAACATGTCAATTTAAGTGCGCTCTTTTTTTTTTTTTNTTTTTTTTTTTTAAGAAATAGAACAGAACAGAAATGTTCCAAATAAGGTTCAACTTTATCAGAACAGAATGTTTCAAATTTTTGGAGGTTGAAATGACTCCGTTAGAAATATTTTATGCAGATCGGTAATGCTTAAAATATCAAAACTGGAAGAAAGTACTTGGCATTGAGCAAAAATAGTGCACTGAATAACCACAGATTATGTTTTTAGAAGACTTCTTTTGGAAGAATTTCCTTTCCACCTCTTAAAAAAAACCAACCCAAAATCTGAAAGGGTGGAACTCAAATAGTATTCAATATTGCTTCTGCTCTGCTGCATGAAGCATTTAACTGGAAGCAGATGTATCTCCATTTTTATATGTCACCCACTGTTTTAATATATGAGTAAGAGAAAGAAAACAAAAGCTTGTATCATAAGCATTTCTGTTGACATGTTATTAACAAAACAGCTACGGAAGATCACAGCTGCCACTGATATATCAGACTATAAGAGCCACCTTCAGAGGCAGAAAGATTATTCTTGTAATTCCTTCAGGGAAGAGTCTCTCAGCTTCCTTCTCACAAGCAAATAAATCTGTTCAGTCTTCTCCTTCGTGGTGTCCTGTTTAATGTACCAGATTTCTACAGTCTCCTTTTTTAAAAGATATATGTAGCACATCAGACTCCCAGTGTTCCCTGCCCTTCCCATCTTGGTGATTCCCTGAGGATCAGTCTGTTTTTCCTCTGTAGTACAGTATTCCCCAAGGTTTCTAATTCACATTCTCCTTAGTGAAAGCCCTGCAGAGCTCAAGCAAGAGAGAGCTCAGGCAGCTCCTGAACTCCATGTTTGACAGACTCCAAAGACTCATTTCATCATCCGTTAATCTCCCACAATCCTCTAAGCTTTATCTGTTAAGACCGAAGCAAGCAGTGCAGCTTTGCCATACTTTAGACTTGTTATTAGTTTTCATAATTTTTCTCAAAAGAACATAAGACTAAATCAATCTCCCATCCCTAATATGTTGATAATAATTTTGAAATATTTAAAGCTTCTCTTCTGAAAGCTTCACTGAAATAACCATCTCATCTCTCCCCTGGTGCTTTCTTGGTTCTTATTTTGGTGTTCCCTTTTCCCCTATCAGACTTTCCCAGATTGTTCAGTTGTCTCATGGCCAAAGACTCTCCTTTCTACTCCTGCTTTCCACCCTGGGATTTGCTTCAAAATTTTCTTTTTATCATTACATTTCTCCATCTGTATTTTCATACACGGCTGACTTCTGAGGCTCCGTGGTCTGGGTACCTACCTACTACAGTAGTTGCCTAGTACTATAATGACTACAAGGCAAATCTTATCAGTTGGGCATTCCTGCATCAAATCCTGTAAAATTAGAAATGTCTCCCCATACTGCAGAGATCCCAAGTCATGCCAAGGACTAGACTTGCAGCAGATCCAGACCCCTAAGAGATGTAAAATTAAAACAGATGTGGCTTTGACAGCAGTGGAACCACACTGCTCTGACCTGCAAAATGAAAGAACCTTCTTTGTTTCCGGAGTTTACTGAACCACCCTCATTACCTACACTTAACTTGCGCTCAACATTTGCTTGCTGTTTTATCTATCTAGGTTGCAACTCAACCTACTGTATCCATGCAGAGGTGTTAAGCCACATCTACTTCGGTGTTAAAAGAAGCTCTCACAGAATTAAGCTGGTTTGACTGACCTATGGGATTGAAAATAATCTCTGGACAAGCTCTAATGCCATTGCAGCATGCATTCAGTGCTACTGGACCAGACTGTTTACCTCAGATATTTATTTTTCCCTGATGTGAATAAGCATGCAAGATAGGGAGCTAAGTCCCGTGGCACTGCACCCCTGATCCAACGACGTATTGAACCCCCATGTGAAGTAATAAGAGCTGAAATTGCTCGGCACCTGAGATACGCAGGCCCCAGATCTCTGTGTGGCATCCGCCTGTTTACAGAGATCAAGGCAAGCAGAAAGCAACAAGATATTTAACAGAGGAATCTCTGCATCCCATTGCATACTAATTAGACACTAGACATAGATACATCAGGGGAAGCAGAGGGAGGAAGGAGGGGAAAAAAAAATCTCTTGGCAAGACAATGTTGCATTTCAATCTTTCACCTTCAGTGGGTAATGGGATGTGATGGAACATTAAAACAAACAAACAGCTTTTGGTGTTTACAAGAAATGTTTAAATGGGAGATCACGAGCCAGAGGTGCTCCACAGAACATCTGGAGTACTGGAAAACAATGCGATTACGCAGATGAGTCACATTCATTAGGCTATAAAATCTCCAGTAATGAATGTACGAAAGGGACTTTCATGTAGATTGTCATCTATAGCTAAAAAAAAGCCAACCAAACCCCCAGACAATAAACTTGGCAGTTCCTTCCCTGCCCACTCCCTTTTCCTCCTCCCCTTTCAAATGAGATTCCCAGTGTAATTACAAAGCTTCGTACTTGCAGCTCAAAACCCATGTCCCAGGCACAGATCAATGTGTGGGCATTAACTGAGGAGAAAGGGAAGCGGGGGTACGTGCGTGGGTGTAGCATTGCTCAACTGTCACTGGAATGACACATTCAGCATCTTCATTTTCCCCCTACCCTTAGCACCAGCAGTGGGTACTTCTTGTCCGCATGTCCCCCTCCAGATGATCTCACTGACAGTGCAGACATCTCTTAGGCAGGAAAAGACCCAACATTTGGGGCATCTAGAGATGTCTACTGAGTGGCAAGGTGGGAGGATGGCAATCAGTTGTTCATTGTTTCTTTGAAACTAGCAAAAGATGAAAACTGAAAGGACATTTTCTGCACACGATTTGTGGTTCAGCTGTGGAACTCCTTGGCACAAGACACTGTGGGTGCTGCAAGTTTGTATGGGTTTAAGGGGAGTCTGGGTGGAAAACTGGTCTTTTGGCAGCTAGTGAGTATGAAGAACTTGCATCTAGCCTAGAAAGGCTCAGAGCTGCAAATTACTGGCTACAGAAAGGGTGCAGGCAGAAGCAGCACTATGAGATTCCTCTGTTCTGATAGTCTCCCGGTAAGGCTACATGAGAGACGGCAGCGGGCTGTGTAGGCATTTGGGCCAACCTGGCCTGGCACTTTAGTGCTCTATATTTCATCTGTAGTGACTTGTTAGACCTGAATATGCATCAAGAGTGAAAACTGGACGCTTGTCACTAACTTACTCCACATACACCACTGGCCAACGAAGAGTCAGACATTTCAGTCATGGCCACAGGACTATTACGTAGCAGCTCGAGGAGAAAAGATTCCCTTCACCAATTCTAACAATCTTAGTGGGATTTTTTTGAAGAGATCCCCTAAATGTCTGGGCTGCCTCCTTCTAAGCTTGGCCTTAGACACATCTCTGTGGCCAGCAAGTCAGTGATGGCAGAATTTTCCCCAAAGCAAGGTTAGCAATAGCTTTGACAGATGTTTCAGGATCTTTTATCACATTAGAATTATTGGATGTTGTCAGCTAAACTGAACAGCATCACAGCCCCCCTTTTTAGCTCATTCTTGAACAGAGATGTTTTAAAATAACCCTCTTGTGGGTTTTATCCATTGCTGCTGCCTGTGTAACATATCATCACTTCTTGAAAGTCCTCATTACTCAGAGGATTTTTTTTCTAAAGGCCCATTTGTAGAGTTGGCACCTTTTTTTCATTTCCAGTAGATCTGCTTCCCCCTGGACCATGTCTGTCTGGGGAGATCTCATTCAAGGACAATTGGGCTTCAAATTGGGAAATCAGACTGCTAAATCCCTTAGTTATCTTTGAAAATCCCATCCTTGAAGCTTAAGTCAGATGAGAACTTCATCTGCTTTCTGTAATTTGCTGGTTTTCAACTCCATTTCTGGAAGGATTTTTTTTTCTCCTGGGCATAGGACTGTCACCTTCATACAGAAATGAAATCAGTTCAACAGAATAAACAATAATTACATTTCCATAGGAAAATATATTTTCTGTTTTCTGTTTCTGACTGAGGGTTAAATAACTAAATCGTTGCAATTTCTTTATTTTCTTTGCCTTTTGAGGGAAGACAGAGTTACCTGAGCTGTTTACATTTCATTCACATCACATATTATATTTGTTCATTCTTGGCTCGGTGTCTGGAGCAGCACTTGGGGAATTACGAACCTGGGGATCCTTCCCCAGCTTTGTCCCTCAGTGGCCACATCTTTTATCACCGCTTTGCTTCTCACCAGTTCAGCCTTCTTATCTGTGAAACACCAAGCATGCATTAATTAATATTTATAAAGTGCTTTGACATCTTCACGTAAGTACAAAGCCTTCTGATAAGAGAGAGGATGCAAATGTCACATATGTTACTTGTACATAAAGGCTTGAAAGATCTGCCAGTGCTGGGTCCGCAATTCCCAGCAGCATCGTGTGATGCATCAGGGCTCAGAGCAGAAGCACCACGGTAGAGATCTCCCTCCAAGATCCACAGACTGGGTGCGGGTGGCTGCAAAATTCCTATCCTGCATCAGCACCGGAAGACTGGAAGAAATAAAGTAAAGCAGTCTCATTTTCAAATGAGGGCAAATCAAGGCACACGGCAATTTAAGAGTGGAGTTACTTGGAAGGAGGCTGGTCCTGTGCTATGAGTATTTCTAAGGTTACAGGGATGAAGAGTGGTGTGTCGTGGTTTGGTCCTTCAGTGTGAATGAAGACGGAAATTTGAGCCTGACTGTGAACAGGGGAGGAGAATGGGTCAGATTGTTTCAAAACCAGGTATTTGTTTTGCTCTTCCTATGGCTGTTCATTACAGCTTCAAACTGAAAAAAAATAAGAGTATGTTTTTGTTCACAAAGTATCTAACTGGGACAATTTTGACAATTTCAAAATGTTTGGAACAGTTATATTTTTAGTATCGGTGAATTGAAAAACTTGTCAAAATGGCTATCTTCCTGGGGAAAAAAAAACCCACACCAGCGTAAACAAACCTGGATGCTCTCAGTTTAGCTGTCACCTGTACGTATTCATACAGCCCCTATACAGCGCTATGTTTCTCCAAACGCCTACCTGCCATTCCCTATGGAATATTAATATATTCATCACAGAGTAGCACTTGGAGGGATTAAGTAGGTCTTTCCCACATATCCAAATATAATCAGGAGTGTCTCTTGGACAGGAGGTCCCTGGAGGTGTGTGCGCATCTCCTTCCTGCCTGGCAGCAAGCACAAACCACCTGGATCTTCAGCTACCACTGTGCAATGGCCCCCACAAAAAGCCCTACACCCTCTTTTCTGTAGAGAAAAGACCACAAGGTCACCGCAGACCATGGGAAGAGGTCCTGGACCTCCATTTCCAGCCAGTTTTTTTCCTAAATTAGAGTGTCAGAGGCTGCCGTTGGAAGTGGGTACTGAGGAGGGAGACTCCAGCCTCCCCAGGGCAAGGGCTCCCATTCACCCAGACACGGGCTCAGCACTGCCACAGCCTAACAATGTCCCAGCACTCCCCGGGATAAGGGACTTGATGGATTTCACACGTTAAGGCTTTTGCTTTGAAAGAGCCCCAGCTTTTATCTTAGCAAAGTACAGCTTTGTGACCTAAAAATAGTCCGCCCAAGCTCCTTCCATCGGAACGGCAGAAGATGAGCTGGCAACTCTCAATTTTTGGTGCTTCTCTATCAGAAAGATGAAACATTTTCCCTGTAATCCTCCAAAATGGAATGTTTAGGGTTTCGGAGGTTACTGGAAATTTCCCTGGCAGCTGGTCAAATATGTGATCCCATTAGAGCTTCTTTGATGAGGAAGTGTAGCTTGACTCAGAGAGAAAATTAGGATGGGAGGGGGGAGCATGTCAAGGGAAAAAGAGAAGGAGAGAGCGAAAAGGAAAGGAAAAAACCTCCATGAACCAAGAAATTTAATCTAGCAGAGTCTGTGTCTTCCTTTCACAGAGGAAGGCAAGAAATTGCATCCAACTGCCCAAACTCTGATTATGAATGGCAAGAAGCAGCTCAGCTCTCTCTGCGTAAGGGAATGAGATCATGGGGATGCCCTTTCCGTTCTCTGAGAGGCCGGGGAAGGCCAGGCATTGCTTCTTTCCCGCTGGCAGGGCTTGTGGCACCAAGTGTCAGAAAGCACTTGGAAACCTGGGATTAAAAAAAAAAAAAAAAAGAAAAAAGAAGCCTCCTGCATCCCAAGCTGTGTGCTAACTGCTTGTCCACACGCACCGCAAGGTGCAGCCAGAGCCAGAGCAGCTCTTTTTTTTTGTTAGCAAGAGAAAAGGACAAGGAATCATGTTTTACACGCTCCATTGTGAATCCCTGAATGGCTTCGCAGTACATAATGCGCAGGGTTTGTTCAGGGCGTCAACAAGCATCTCCACATCCTGGCAGTACAGCCTCTCCGAGCAGCCGCTCTAACCCGGGGTGGAGCGGAGGGTGCGGGTGCTGTGTGGTGGGTGCTGCGGCCGCGCTGCCCAGCCCCGGCTCTGCGGCAGGCACAGGAACTAAGCCCAAGCAATGGGCTGCGCTGGCCCCACGTGCAGGAGATCCATCGCGGGCATGCACGTGGCTGCTCTCCATCAGGAGAGGCCTGTGTTCCCCACAAGTCCAGCATGCTACAGTCAAGGGAAAGCCAGATCCTTCCCTAGGAGGGGTGTTGAATTCCAGCAGCTGCCTTTTCTATTTTTTGGTATCAGACTTACCCACGAGCCAGAAATTAAGTTCTTAGCATTTCTATTAGAGTGACAAGACATCAAGACTGCTTCCAGCATCATTTTTTACCTAAATGGATACTGATCCTCTGCTCTAGGGTATTAATGAGGAATCATTTGTCAGTAAGAGTAGGCAGTGCAGGTTTAGATAAAATAAAAAACTATTTCTGCCCCCTCCCGCCTCCCTGAGGGTGACAGTCTGACCTGCTGTCCTGCACACAGCTGAACTGGGATGAGGTTTCCCCCTAATAACCACCCCCATCCCCACCGCTTTCAGCAGAGTACACCCCTTCCAAACATGCCAGCATAACTGCACATCTAATCGCTTCTTAAACTGGTTTCTTCAGGCTGGGGCAAGATGGAAAAACCTCCTACCAAAATTGACTTAAGTGTTTGGGTTCTGAGAAGCAAGGAAGGGTTTGGGTTTTTTTCTGCACTATTCATGATCATCATTCATAAAAACCCAGCTGAGCAAAATCTAACTCCCCGCTGCATCCTTCCAGCTCTGCTGTCCTCAGGTAAGCAACGCTAAGCCAGATTCATCCCTCCAAACAGAATTTTGGGAAAATGGGGCAGATGGGATGCCAGCTCATGCTCCCATCACAATGGCAGCTCCACAGTGCTACAGGGAATCAAAAGCGCTATACATTTGTATTAATTAGCAGCAAAAACTGCTATGACTCTGAACACCCAGAAGGAGTGGATCTGATGAGCGAGTGCAGGCTGCTTCTGCATCATCTCATTTTAGATCAGAACCCCAATTTAACTCAGAGCCAACGGGGTACTTCATAATAGCGCCAGCCCGCACAGGTTTAACTAGTTCAGCGACATGAGGAATGTGCAAAATGCTGCAAATAAATCCCCAGCTTCAGGAACAGGGTGTCATTCCAAGTGGCAAGCCCTGTTCAGCGCGGATTTACGACCCCCGCGGAGGCATGCACTGCCATCTGCTTTCTCCAAGCCCCGCCAAGCAGCCTGCACGAGCCGGGCAGACTTGGTCCCTCCGTTTGGAGCCTCCCGGAGCGCTCAGAAGGCTTTGCACCAGGCAGGCTGCTCCGCTTGGTAAGCTCAGCAGCTGCAGGTTAAAAAAGGATATTAAAGTGGGTTATGTCTTATGTTAAAAGGGGACTGGCATTTCCTAGGAGGAAAAGGGCTAAACACAAGACTGAAAATAGTCATGTTTTCTCAAGTCTGTATGTCAAAAGTCTATCTGCATGTGAGATCACGCATGCATCTTATACATTGACATAAACCCTTATCTGTGTAAGTGAGACTTTCTCTATATGTGTGTGCTTGCATCTGCTAAAGGACCGAGTTTTAATGGCCAGATTTAAAATACACTAGTGAATTTCTGTAATTGTAGGCAGCCAGTTTGGGGTGCCTCATTCACACCCTACCACACTTGCACCCTATCACACTCATTCACCCCCCATCACACTCAGTTCTATAAATAACAGCATCACCACGGCAGGAAATATCTTCTAATTAGCACCCCAGACACAGTCTCCTGGCTCGCTTACACTCCTTCCCATCGGCACGGAGCTGGTGTCTCTTTTATTTTTGCTTGCGACATTCACTTAAAGACCCATTGATGTCTTGTTGAGACCATTTGCAAGAAAAGGCATCCAGTGGAAGGTGTCAGATGGTAGCTGGAGATATATCACAAGGCTTCCTTCCCCTGACCCGCTACTGAGCACCGCTGCAAAAACAGGCTCTGAAAACCATCAGGTTCATGGCTGTTACAGCTGGAAATGACCTCTTAGATCATGCGGTCCAGCTCCCTGCCTCTCAGGACGACTCCCTGGTGTACACTTTATGCTGTTTTGTCCAGCCTAATTATCCATCCCTGTTGTTAATGGGATGGAGCACCAAATTCTTCCGACTGACGCCATCTTTCAGGGATGCTTTATTGTTCTTCCCTTTCTGGTGGTTTCTATGGTTGAGTGTTGAGAGGACATTATTTTAGGCGCTGACACTTTAGGCACTAAAAGACAAGAAGTGTCCTGATGGTCTCACACTTCAGTGAAACGTGGAAACTGTAGCTTGAATTTGGAGATCTTTGTGACTTGTAACAAAAAGCAGGCCTTTTGGCAGAGATTAAGTTACATGCTACGGAAAAGGTTTTGCTGTTCTGTGGTTTGAATTTGTGACTGGAGGTTTCTCTGTCTCATGAACACACAAAACACACACAAGTTCATGCGTGTGTCTACAAATACACGCATAAGAGTACACATACATACCCGTGTTGCAGGTGTACCTATTTATTCGCACGCAGGCTATTGTCTGTACACATGTGAGCATGCACATAGGCATGAACACATACGCTGGCACAAAGTCTCGACTGCCACATCTCAGCCTGGCAAGCAGCTTGGTTTTTCTCCTCCCATTTCCTTTGTGTCCAGAAACCGAAGCAGGCTGAAAGTCTGTCATGTCATGGCAAACCTCTCATAATAATTCCAGCCTCGTCGAAACTCCTGTGCTGTCCTCCTTGTGCACTGAGTGCCTCTGCCCAGGCTTTACATTATAACATCTGGCATGTTTCTCTCATTTCTAGCCTGATTTCCAAATGAAAGGAGGCTTGTGTCTTCTGTCTCAGGCTGTCTTTTTGCCAGAGCGGGCAAGAATATGAGGCTTTGATGTGTTTCATGAAAATAAGTCGTCAGGTAAAGGAGAGAGTGTTGTTAATGAACCTCAGCCCTTGGTCAGCATGCTCACGGAGCAGGGATGCTGCAAATGCACCCATCTCCGGAAAAGAGTCAAGAGTCAGTCCATGAAACCTACCTATTGAGACCAGGCTCCCTTCAGCCCATTGCTGAGCCATCTCTGGCTTCCTCCAGAGCCATCTCTGGCTTCCTCCCACCAGACTAACAGGCTCAGCTCACCCTGTGCCCCCGGGGGGGGCAGCCCTCACCCTTGCAGCGAGGAGGGAAGATCCTCATTCTCAGCTCAGGTTGCTCCCGGGACCCAGAGAACATCCTCTCCTCCTGCCATCCCCACTCCAATTTTCCAGGACACACGTGTTTCCCTTGCGTCAGGAAGTTCCCCGCCATCCCCCTTTTGCTCGGCCTCCTTCCTGGCCCACGTGCATCTGCTTCCGCATCTGTGTCAGGGCTTTGCTATAATTACGGTCTCCTCTGCTCCCACCCCCGCTGTCTTTCCAAAATTCCTCGCTTCAGACGTTCATGTAAATCTGTTTCACAGTCAGGCGGTGCTTCAAATTCAACTTAGAAATGTTTCTTTTTAGCCTTTAACTAGTTCCTGCAAGAGTCACGTTGCAGAGCAGGGGCGCTCCCCGCTGTTTCAGGGAGCCCCGTGGCGTGAAAAGACAAGTGGAACTTTTCAGGAGAGCGGAGGGAGACTCTGCTCTCCATGTTCAGGACTGATCCTTCCCCCAGGCATCCATCAGTTCTTGACTCAGGTGTGTGTCCCGCCACACAGGTAAACTACTGAGGTCTTCCCTTTGCTAAGCTCCATTCCTGTGGTCACAAAGGAAGCTAACAGCCTTGCCTCCAAGTCCTTTCTTTGCATCCTTAACAAAGCAAAACTTTGCAATTTTGACTTGTCTCCTTAAAACACGGGCAACTACTGAAAGTGCAAAACCTTCAGCAATTTGCACTCTTCTTGGGGAAAGAAAATAGAGAAACAGTCTGAGTAACAAGCAACAGACAGGAAAGGCCACCACTTTACATCCCAATGCTCTGCTAACACCTCTGAGACCTCCACACCTGAAACTGCCCTGAGGGCAGCTGGACCAGCCAGTGCCTTTTCCTCCTTTGCCATCATGCTGGTGGCTTTCACCCATTGCTGCCAGGAGATGCCACTTCCAAACTGAAACCACCAGCAAACCTCAAGCTGTCAGCCACCTGCGGTAGAGGAGATTGTGCTCACACAGCAGTGCAAAAGAGACAGGCGGCACCTAGCAGAGACTCCCTGGCGGCAGGCAGGAGCTGCCCTGCCTGCAGGGCTGCAGATCCCAATGGAAGGCACCAGCTCTCCTGGCTGGTCCTCCTCCATCCCTGGCTGAGGCAGCAGGAACCATGTGCTGAGTCTGCTTCAGCTGGGAATTACACTTTGCATATCTTACATCTATCAGTGTAAAAATAGGATGTATGAATAAAGGGTGTTAAAATTGCCACCTCAGTCTGATTTCTCATGCTCTGTAATATAACATATGGCAGTGACTGAACTCCCAGGGAAGCAAGCAGAGACAAAGAAGTTATTTAACCATTTTAGTGCCCTGGGCAGGCTCTGCAGTTCTGCAGGAGGTGTTGGTGTGGGCTAAAAGAGGAGCAGGCACAAGAGAAAACGCGGGCAGCACTGGCAGTCTCATCTGCACAACAGGCACGAGACTGAGGGCAGCGCTGCGACCCCCGCAAGCTGGGCGACAAGTGCCAGGCTAATTGCAAGAGCACCAGAGTGCAGTGTCACCTAATTTACCGTCCTTCACAGGTTGGCTGCTTTTGCAATTGAGAGCTGCCCCCTCCAGAGCGCAGAGGGTCTGGGCAAGCCTGCTCTGCACATAGCCGCTGGCATCGAGGGGGTTAAAAGGAACAGTTGGGCCATCAGCTTTGCAATAATGAATCTCATCAGAAAGGGGTTAGGACAAGGCAAATGCTGCTGCTGTTTGACTTGCAGCTGCAAACTTGGGATGAACCTGCCAAAACCCTTCCTGCAGAGAGCAAACACTGAGAAGAAGGTATCTGGGTGTGCGGATGGAGGGTGTCAGCAGCCATTCTGGGCCAGGAGGGCCCTGCTTTTCCAGCGGGACCAGTTGCAGTCATTGAGTTTTACAGGAACTGCCTGACCAGTGAGACTCCGCATGCCTCAGCACTGCTTAAAGCAAAGGCGTCAGAGGAGGGGACATAGTTGCTCAGATTCAATCAAATCCTTAGGGTCGGATCGTATGTCTTAAAGCAGTGTTTGATGGAAAAAGGTAACAACGAGACAACTTTCAGTAGCACAGTGCCCTGCCAGCCACCAACTGGATCATCCCCTGGGCTCTGCAATGAAGGGAAAAGCATCACTGGTACTGTGCTCCACATGAAATGGTTTTGGACACAGGTTGTCATCATCCAGTGAAGGAAGTGGGCTGGAGGCATAAACTGTGTGCTGAATACCCACAGGAGTCTTCAGCACATTGGGCATGGCTGGGACCCCGCACAGGAGCAACCAGGGGTGTGCAGAGGGTCTGACTGCTCTTCATGGCAGTTCTGTCAAACTGGAGGAAGAGTGGAGAGAAAAACCATGAGCAGCCCGTTCCCAACAGTGCTTGGATCTTCTCTGTGTGAATGAAGTTGTTCCTGCAACCAGATCGGAAAAAAGAAGAGAGGATGGGGAACTTTGGCCCAGCATCACGTTCCACACTGGCTTGTGGGTTTCTTATTTATTTATTTTCCCCTCTTTGATTTCTGCCTTGTCAGGTTTAATCGGTAGTGTTTGTAATTCAGGTAGCAAATTGATTTTTGAAAGTACTCTGTCCCTATTCCATCCACGTTACTGTGGATCCTTGCATTAATTATGCACTGATATTGATGGTTTTGTCAGACAAGGTCTAATGTCACTATATTCAGAACTTGCTGCTTCCTTGTTAAAAATGTTTCAGAATGTGGCCTTGGGAAAGATACTGCGTGTCACTCCCAGGATCAAAGATAACACAGCAAGGAAATATTCTATTAGTCCTGAAATTCATGTATTTTTTCTCCCTGCTCTACCATCTTTCTTAGAAGGAGCACAGCAAAGGTTGGAGAGGAGAGAGAGGGGCTGGAGGATCCTCCAAGGAGAATTGAGCCGTCAGCACTGTTTAAGCTAATAGGAACAGACAACAGTTTTAGGATGCACAGTATAAATGGAGACAAGTAAAAGCAATAGTTCACACTTCATGGTCTGTGTAACGGCGTCCTGGCTGCAAATCCACCTTTCATTGAGTTGGGAGGAATCAAGGATTTCTCTCCAAGGGCTGCAGGTTGTCTTGCACCTCATGGGGAAGAAATAGGTATGTGGTAGCGCTGTTGGAAGCCATCTGGGATTCTGTGTGCATCCCAAACTCAGTGCAAGTCAACATGACGTCCTTGTGGGGGAAAAAAAAAAAAAAAAGGAGCCAGATCTCATTTTGGAATAGTATTAACAAGAGTGTCGTATGAAAGGCACAGGAGGTAATTATTCCGCTCTATTTGCTGCTGGTCAGATCTCAGCTGGAATATTGTGCGCACTTCTGGGCATCAACCCACAAGAAAGATGTAGACAAACTGGAATGAGTCCAGAAGAGAACAACAAGAATGATTAGATGTTTTGAAAATGTGATTTAAGAAAGACTGAAAGAAGCAGGTTTGTTCAGTCCAAGAATGAGAAGACTAAATTGGGAACATGATAACAGTCTTTCATTATATAAGAAGTCATTAGAAAGAAGATGTTGTTTAATTTTACATACTGGGGAAGAATAATAACAAATCAAAATAATGTCAGATGTGGGAAAAATTTTACAATTTTGAAGACAGTGAAGTAATCAAGCAAGTATGTAAGGCAGTCAAGAAGGTTTTTTAGCATCAGATAAACAAGCATCCACCATGTATGCCCATAGCATGCTTGAAGCTGCCTCCATTAAATGGAAGAAAGAAGGATTAATTTCTCTAAGTTTCTTCCAGCCCCAAATTTCTCGGTCTCCATAGTCTGATTCTTGGTTACTTTGACATGTTCTGATGAGAGTCTCAAAATCATTTCAGGACAGGATGTGCTCATAGCTTTCAGATGTTTGCATATTGTGAGGACCAGGTTGTATAACCCAATCTCAGTAGTCACTGCTCCCTTGGCTCTGGGCTGGGTTCAGAGAATAGGTTCAGAGATGAAAGGTAGTTCATTTATTTAAACCAGGAATCAGTTTTTGTCAACTGTTGCGTTTTCTAGGTCTTCAAAATTGGGATAAACCTGGTTCATAGGTGGCAGAACAAAGCAGTGCCAAGAGACATATTAATTACTTATTAAAGATGGAAGCTTGTTGCGTTTTGTATCTGCTGAAGTAGTCATAAAATCCCAGTTTAATAACCACATACCTGCATAATAAACACATTTGCAAGAGCCGCCTCTGGAAGCTGGCGACTGTGGAATATTTTGAAACACTTTTTTAGACTTGCATTTCCCAAGGAGCTTAGGCACCTGCCTCAGCATCCAGTATCAAGACCCGCAATCCTGTATGTAGGCCTTCCTGTCAATGAAATCTCATTAGCATCACTTTGCCAAATTAAATGGATTAAAGTTGGGAAGCAGCTGGAGCGCAGAGCAGTCACATTGACTGTTGCCTTAGGTTAGACTGAAATTATCTGGCTTTGGGCTCCCTGTTGCATTTGACATTGCCCGCAGTAGCCAGGCAGTACTGTGGCTTTGTTTCTGCCGCACAAAGTAAAAAGGCTGAATCTGTGTGGAAGGAGACACTTCATGGTAAGGGAAGTCATATGGGTGATGGTCACACATGGCAAAGATAAAAAGAGTAGGTGTCTTTTTACAGAGATCTTAGATGGCTTTTTCATGCCTAGGAAAAATCTTTCCAGCAACTATAAGAGAGATTTTTTCATCAGGACTGCTAAATGATTCACAATTTCATGTATGCTCCTTTAAGTTAGGGTTTTCATCCTGTGTACAGGAACATTACTGCTTTGCTTGGCTAGAAATTTGTATCAAGTATTCCCATCAAAGCTTCATCTCTCCTGGCTAGCTCAGCTGTTCCAGGTGAGAAGTATTAAAATTTTAATGTTTGAAGGACTCCAGGGGCTGAATTACTCAGAATGAATAAACACTCCTTTTCATGAGGCCATGGATTTGGGCTGATAAATAACAAACACTCTTTTGCCATGTCTGCAGACAATTTCAGGCTGCGATACAAAGCCAAGGACAGAGGAGTAGGAAGGGAGAGGGGGAAAGGCAAGGGGAGATGGGGAATAGTTCCATTAATCCATCTGAGTAAAGGACAGAGAGAGAACACGGAGCCTCTAGAATTAGCACAAAGGCTCAAAGGGACATGTTCAGATGGCCTAAATTCTACCTAAATCTCTAAGTCCCTAAGCCTAATGTTTCCCTATTGACTAGGGATATGTGAAGGCCTAGAACCAGCCAATAAGAAAGGCATAAAGGCTTAGATGGAATTTAGGCCACCTAAATATATACAAAAATCTTCATAAAGATGCCCTTGATCCTATATGGACACCTCCCTCACCTTTTTGCTCTAGAAGGCAGTGAGCATTTGCTATCTCTTGATTGGTTGCGAACACTATAAGTGGTAAATCATCAAGCCTATGTCTCATGCAACATTTTTTGGAACAGGGAAGGATGTTGGTCTTAGGTCCTTGTGTCCATCATTTCCTTAACAGGTTCCAAGTTCAGAGACATGGTCTGGTTTCAATCTGGGTATCCCCAACCTCTACTTGCACACCTTCTGCAATTGTGATTCAGTTTTAAGTATGCCCAGTTGGGAAATTTGGATTTAAATGCAAACTTCCCGAAGTCACAGAGATCTAGAAGTTCTGGGTAGTTCCATCTCTATCCTTAACTTTCTTCTGGGGGGGGATTTTTTTGGCTTATTCTGTTTCATTCATGCACATGCTTCTACTATGCTGTTTGCATCTCTTATTACCACGAATTTTACAGTTGTCCTCCAACAAACAGCTCCTCCATATACTGACAATGCTCTATCACCTTCACAAAACGGTCAAGGTGGAAGCAAGTGAGGTTGTAACTCAAGTTAAAGGTGACACTCTCTGTATTAGAGGAAAAGGTAAAAAAATGGGGAAGATCCTGAATGCTAAGGTTTCAGAGTATCTTCTGGGGCCTGCATTTTACCCAGTCCTTACCTGAGCTCTGCAGAAGGAGTCCAGCCTGTAGTAAATAATTTCTCACCGCAAGCACAGGGTCTGGCCCTCAGCAAGAAATCATCAGTAGGCCTCTTTCCAGCTTTCATCTGTTGCATCAGGGAATAAGGATAGAGAAAATGTTCCTGAAATTAATACAAACAAAGACACCTCTCCTCCCCTGGGGACATTTTCATCGCTTCCTATTCACTAGACTTTGTGGACAAAGAGTGTGAAATTGAATTCAGGAGCCCACACTGCAAAACAAGGGCAGGGAAGCTATGTTAGGGGAGTATTAAGAGATAAATCTTTCCTTCTTTTTTAAATTTTTTTTAATGTAGAGTCTTTCCCTTCAAACCGTTCCTAATCCCTTGACTTTCTGTTCATGAATAGATTGAATTTTTCACTCTGACATTGCCTAAAGACAATGAGCGATTTCACAACAAATGATTTATGTACTGGAATCTAGAGAGATTTTTGCTCATAAAAACACTCCAGCCATTTATCTTGATCTCCTGATATATCAGAGCCACGGCTGTATGTCTCTAAATTAACTGCAGATTAAACAATTCAAGCTGGTTGAAAAGTGTAAATGCAAGAGAAAAGCTCAAAGAAGAAGTTCAATCAATTTCCATGATTGGATTCTTATCAAGACAAAAATGTGAGCAGTTTCCATTGGCCATTTCGGGATAAACAAGCCAGGAGGTAAATAGACTCCAGGCATCTGTGAAGCTATATCATGTGTGCAAGGGAGTAGGTTTAAATAAAGCAAACAAGCTTGAGTTTCCGTCAGGGTAGGCGTCTGCGTCTGTGATGCTGAGCAAAGTTAGTTTCAGAATGTTTTGAGGGCTTTTTTTTTTTCTTTTCTTTTTTTTCCCTGACAATTGCTGGAAGATACAAAAAGGGAATGACTGCGGCAATTCAGAAGCATGAAACACAAAGCAAGAAATCAGAAGAGAAACAAAAATGGGGGCACTGCAAAAAAAGAGGAAGCACTACACAGTGTACTCCAACTCCTCGGGAAAAGAGAGAGAGAAAAAGAAGCTTATTTCTGCAGAGCTTCAAACAAGCTTTCTTGGCATCCAGGGGCAAAGTGAATATGCAGCTCAGCTCAATTTGTCTTTTTAGCTCAACAATTTTGAGCCTTGTCTATGAACAACTCTTTTTCACTCATTTGCATTCGACACGCAGCAAATGCACACACGCTCGTGGGTCCAGTGATAAATTCTGCTCCCACCCATGTGAGCCCACACTAATGCCATTAGTTTGGTTTTCCTCTGGCAACAGAATACCAAGGTGTGCACCCTCTCCAGTCACTGCTGCTTTTATTAAAGTGCTGCCTAGACGCAGGGAAAGGCAGGGAAGGCTGGACATAGTAAGTGCACCTGAACCGCTCACAGCCTTCCAGCTTTGTGAACTTTTTTTACCCTATTAAACTCTGATATAAGCATCAGGAGAGATGTGGCCTCTGCTCTGTTCAGTCGCACAGAGCGGTGCTCTTTAAAGCACGGTTTTGCAGAGGAGGAAGTGCAGCGACTAATTTTTCTTTGCTTTGGCGCACGAGGGCTGCAGTCTGATCTGGCTCAATCAAGTTCAGCTAATTTGGAAATGATGAGTAAGATGGAGCAAGCTGCAAGACAGTGTAAGTAGGTCCCAAAGTGGGAATTAAGGTACATAACTAATAGAGGCATGTAATCCATACCAATATGGCGTGAAGGTTGAAAGGGACTCTGACACCGAGTACAAGGGAAACACAACTGGAAGAAGACTGTAAGGCAAAAAGGGCTGGTTTTTATGCCGTGTTTCTCAGCTGCTTCCTGCCTTTAAAGTCATTGGGGTTTGCACACAATTTCTACATCCCTCCAGGAGATGAGTGAGCACCAGAGAGGCAGAGTTTCCCTGTGCACAGGCAGGAGTGTGCTGGTGAGTGGGAAAGTACACCAGTGCCCTCCACAGGAGAGCTTTATGTGGTGTGGACCATGGGGTCATGGGGTTGACTAGATGACACCACATCCGAACCTATCTTAATAGGGTTCCATTCCTGGTGGTACCTGTGAACTTGGACTTTTTCTCACCAGCGCCAGGCAAGGAGCACGCTCAGCCCCACAGCTGGAGCCAGGTCTTCGGTTCTGAATTCCGGTCTGGTTCATCTGCTAGTGGCTGTGATGCACAGCAGAGGGACAACCATGACATTCCTAAATGTTTAGCACTTTCTCCGTGAATATACATCCCAGCTTACATACTGATTCCTCCACCTCTGCCAGCTCCTGAAGGAGTTTGGCAAGTAAAAGTCATGAGACTGTGGAGGCAGAAAGGAGCAGGGAGTTCAGCAAGCCACCAAAAGAAAAGGGACTCCTGCCTGGGAGATATTATGCCTTCCTTTCTGTATTACTATTCTCATTTATCATCATGGAGAGGTGAGACGAAGAAAGAACCTCTTTGCAATCAGCACTTCAGGGCCATAAAGCCATGCAAGATGGTGCTAAGGTGTGAACCAAGGTGTTGGATTTGGCAAGAGCAATGAGCATGTCCAACACTGGGACAGGCAGGTAGGGTACTGCGTTAAGAACCTTCACTTCTCAGGCTGGATATTTCTCACCTCCAAGTGTACAGGTTTGGCAAGGCCAGGCAGCAGATACCCAGCAACGCCCTCTTGGCCTCCATAGGTTCCTCTCCTCCATAGGTTCCTCTCCTCCATAGGTTCCTCTCACCTGTGGTCCTGAGCTCAGGTTTGAGGCCATAGAGCCAAGTGGCTGAAACTAGTCATAGCCACAGCGAGAAGGCAAAGCCTTTCTATGCCCAGTCTTGAAGATCCAGCTGGGATTCTCCAGGAGCTAAGGCAGCATGGAAGACAGCAAGGAAATGTAATACTGTAGACATGGACTATACAGGTCTTCAGAAGGCATTGCCTGCAGCAGGTATGTGACCTGCTGTCAGAGTTGTTTCTGCCCACTGAATCACAGAATAGTAGGGTTGGAAAGGACCTCTGGAGATCATCTCATCCAACCCCCTGCCAGAGCAGGGTCACCCAGAGCAGGGGGCACAGGAAAGCCTCCAGGCGGGTTTGGGATGTCTCCAGAGACAGAGACTCCCCCACCTCCCTGGGCAGCCTGGGCCAGGGCTCTGCCACCCTCAAGGGAAAGTAAACTGGGAGCCAAACAGTTGTTCATGACAGTGAGTGACTCGCAGGCCCATGTTTCCGCAGTTACTCTGCATGCCATCCTCTGTTCCTTCTCCTCTCCATCCCCATCTTGGGTCTTACGGTGTCTATACAAATGATATGCTTCATGCTAAGATCCAGTTGCACACCTAAGGAGGTTTTTTTATTATTATTATTCATGGCTCAATTTAATATTTAAGCATACTTTTTAAAAAAAAGAGATGTGGCTCAGGACTGGCAGCAGCGTGTCTAAGGCAGAAGAGCTGCAGGCAGACACTTGCCCTTGTCTCCTCACACTTGACATTTCAGGGGGCAGTGCTGGAGAGTTTGGGGTCTACCCCGATCCCACTCCCTCTCCTTCCCATCTGTGCTCTCCGAGGGTTAGAGCTGTCACATCCCATCGCTGCGGGGCTCCACGCAGCTCACCTGGCTGTCCCCCCTGCGACCTGCCTGCTCCGGCCTTGCTCTTGGTCAAAAACAAGAGCACCCTGACCTCGGTGCGGGAGGCTTTATCTTCCATATGTTTCTGCGTTATATCAAACAGCTTAATGATGCTTTTTGTGAGTCCAGACAGAGAGCAGAAATGCCTTTAAAGCAGCAGAAATGACCCAGGGATTAAAGCAAGGGTGCTTTCTTCTTTCTTTTACACTACTTGAGGATGGGTAATGGACATTTCAAGGAAGGAGCTCAGAGGGAATTAATCACTGAAGGCAATTTAAAGCCAGCTTCACTGTGGGAAAGCTGAGACTTAGGACTCAGGCAGGAGGGACCACTCGGCTTCTAGGTTGGTGGCCATGGGTGCCTCCCAGCACTGGCAGAGAAAGGGTTAACCCCTTTCCACCAGCCAGGAGAAATTGCCCTCATTGCCCTCCTTCCTAGCCTGGCTGCATCATCAGGAGAGTAGCTGGAGAGGTGGGCACTACAAAAGGGATGTGCTTCAGGTGGCCAAGGTTTGCATTCCACATTGGAAGCAGCGGTGGGATGAGCTCCAGGGACCGACTGGGACAGGGATTGCTTTCTCTGCAGAAAAGCTGAGTATGTAACTTCCATCTAGTTGTCTTGCTGCTTTACGTATGGTGTTAAGGAGGTGAGATAGCCTTCATTCGATTTCACATTAAACCTTAGCTAAACGGTGGTTAGATGCCTCCCGGATGGAGAACTTTTTCCTGCTCTTGCAATAATGAGGAGAGCCTGGAGGCTTGGGCTGATGGGGGCTTGTATTCCTATGCCAGGACCGAACGCGCTGTCACCACGCTGGCTCTGCCTGGGTGACGGCAGCAGTGTGGTAAGGACCCAGCCGCAAAGACTCAGTTGTGCTGCTCTTCATTTGGGTTGTTCGTGGGAGCCCAGGGAGCTGCTGACTCACAGGCAGAAGCTAAAAGTTGCAAGAACTGGATCTCTCTGCCTGAGTGCCAAGATACTGGGGGAATCGAGGGGTTTCTGGGCAGACTAGAAGGCAGAAAGGAACATCCCTGTCTAGCAGAAGGATTTTCCTAGACATTTGAGGTTTTCAAGTAGCATCAGACTAACAGCACCACAGAAAGAACAGCAGTAACAAAGAAGAGTTTATTTAAGCATCAGCAAAATACACAGTGCTGAGGTTCCAGGAATGTTTCCCTTAAGTTCCTTCTCCTGTAATCTGCAAAACATTATTGCAATTGTCACATTTATTTAATGAAACACCAGGTTCTGTTTACACTTTAAAATATGCAGGCTTTTGTTTAAAAAAAAAAAAAAAAGAAACCAAAAGGTTGTATGCCCCAGGAGTCTGACTAACACAAATGGAAATAGCATGAGCCTTGCCCATTAGCAAGCGATTTTACTGCAAACACAAGCAGCACATTACGGGAGCTTCAAGTAATTCTATGCTCAGGCTTATACTGAGGAGGAGGAAGACAGAGATTATTTGCAGGATTGGGGTTTAGCTCTGAGAAAAGTGAACTCAGGTGAAACTGAGCCGGGCTGATGAATAAGACCTGATAGTAGCAGAACAACAAACTACGCTCAGAGGCTGTGCTATGCACTGCCTTATGGTGACTTGATTTAATAGGACAGTTTAGGATTTTTCCGAGAAAAGCCCAGAGCCTAGCCCAGAAGGAAACAATAAAATAAAACAAGGGAAAATCTAGTTGTTGTGTTTTGTTTTTTTTTTTTCCTTTGTGCCAGAAAATAAAACCCGAGCCAACACCATAGCAGGATCTGGCTAGAAACTGTCCAGTGATCCTGCAAGGAGCATCCCACAGCCATTGCACTGTCCCCACTGCCATCCTGGCCATGGGTCAGGATACAACTGGCGGGGCAGTTCTGGGTCTGCGCCAGGACCAGGCAGGACGACTGCGGTAGACCTTGGGGCTGAAAGAAGATCTCCTATAGCTTATTCAGCCTCTCTGTTTCTCAGAGCCTACATAAAAACATAAGCAGCTCAGGGGAAATCTTAACGACCGTGTTTAACAGAAGTTTTTGGATTGCATCCTGCTCAAGCCCTGCATTTTGCATTCTGCTGCCAGAAGCGGGATCAGCACTGCATCTCCCCCAGCCTGCAGGTTTCAGAGCCTTAGATCTCCATCCACCCACCTCCCACAGCGGACCTGGGTGCTCTCCCCAGCCCAGAAGGATACAAAAGGCGACAGTGCCTCGAAGTGCTCTGAGCAAGGGATTCCCATCTGCATCGGCCAGCGAGCTCAGAGAAAGGCCCCTCGGCAAGGAGGTCCCATACCTGGCAGGAACACGCTGCTGCAGCCCTCTCGGGTGACGTGGCCATGCAGAAGTGAGGGACTCCTCTCCCTTCCCCTTTCCAGATCCTGTCACCTTCAGTTGGTGAGGGGCTTGGCTGAGCAGCCATGCCTGGGGGAGCAGGAATGGACTTCAAGGCACCTTCAGGCTGGATGCGTCTCCTCTCCCCAGGAATTCGTTTATGGAATAAGCAGAGGCCGCTTCCGAGGCCTGTGTTCCACTAAGTGAATATATAATGATGCAGTCTATACATTTATACATCATCCCCTGCAAACAGGGGCCTATTTAGGACAAGATCAGACTATGCTTCTCCCTGCAGGGGTTGCATTAGCAATTCATTTCGTAGCATAAAAGGAGTGTACGGAGACAATCATCCATAGCCTGAATAAAACACTGGAGGAGAAGCCAGGAACCAAGGGAGGAAAAGGATGATTCCTTTGAAAGAAAAGTTTAAAAAAGAAAAAAATAGAGAGAGAAAATATAGCTGCTCTGGAAGCCAAAATCTCATGGAAAAGTAATCAGAGAGATGGGAAATCTGAGCTCTTTATTACTCTGGATGGAAGGAGAGGTAAAGGAGGAATCAAGCATATATTTCCTCTCGAGATTGATGGAAATAGGACTAGCAAACTCAAAGAAAGTATGAAAAGAGTTTGGGAAGGAAAGGTTATGAGGCACATACAAATGCTTCTGTGAGTGTGTCCACACAAAGCCTGGAGGTGATCATAAAGAATCTGAAAATAATAGGATTTAGAAGTCCAGAGATCCTGCCTGAAAAAAATATGTTATCTACCTCCAGGATACACAGTCTGGAAGATGAGAAATTAGGGAAAGTTGAAATGGGAAAGTGGGAATATGTGAAAGAAGGAAGGGCAGAAAAGGAACTGACAGAGGATAGGAATGGTAAAGTGAGGACTTGTTTACCCTCTCTAATATCCCAGGCCTTTCCAAGGTGCACATGGGATCACTCAGCCATTGAAGGATGGAGCTTTCTGAGACAGAATGAAGCGTGTGCCCACCAGAATAATTTGTCCTTTTCTCTATTTAATGGCCTTGTTTACATGAGGGACAACTATTTCAGATGAAACAGCTCAAGTGGGTTTAAATTTGTTGCTGTCTGACAAAAAAGAGAGTAAAGGTCCCCATGAGGCTTGGGGTGCTCCGTAATCTCCTAATAGAAACCTCTTTGAAACCAAGTGGCCACACACAAAAGCAATCCAAAGTCACTGGTGACCTTCTCTAAGTTTCCTTTATGGCATTTCCCTGCGTCCAAGAGAACTCAGCCCGGCACACCCAAAACATCGCACCAGCCCTCTCCAAAGAGCTTTAACTTCTGGTTAAGGTGCTGGACCCGTCTGATGCTGCCTCTGCGCCAATTGTCAACAGGAACAGCTCCAGCATTTAGCAATATCAGTATACATCCCTCCTTCTTCACAAAGTGACTGAGAATTTAGAACAAATCATTCCCCACCACAACCCTCCTCTTCTTCAAAAGTACCTCTCAGAATCACTTAGCAAATGATGCTCACAACCTCTGTCTTTTCTTTGGGTTATTTGAATCCCACCAGCTTGCGGGGGCTTGAAGCACCTTGTAGATAGCAGCTCACCCCCCCCCAAGCAGCAGGCAATAAAAGAATTAAGGGACTTAAACCAAAGGTCTTAGTCTTACATTGCAACCCCCTGCGTCAATGCGATGCTGGCTAGCACCGCTACCTCGGCATGTCTTACTAATAGTGCTCACATCCCTCTTCCCCAAGACAGAGCAGATGCCTGTTTTACAGCACCGGTCCTCTGCTACGCCGACATCAGTGCTGCAAAGCAATATTCGGTCTAAAGACTCTTCTCATTCCCTCCGCTGCCGACCTGAGCAACTGTCACCCAAGATTTCCTCCAAACAGACCACACAGAGCTGCCTCTCCCCGGTCCAGCCTTCATTTCTCTCTGGCCCTGGTTGTTCACGCCAATGAGTCTTCTGAGAAAGCTGCTAATTAAAGGCATGCGATAGTTAAACTTTTGCTAATCAAGACAAATGAATCAAGTCTCGAGTGTATGATAGTGCAGCTGAATCGTCCCTTCCCTCATGCTAGTCAGCCTTCAATTACAAGGCTCAGATATTATCATGAAATATTTCCCCCGAAGCCCCATTCTGCAGCTCTTGGTTATGGTTCTCCTGATTCGTGGTGTTTATTTAGCGCTATGGGGGTGTTTTGTCAGCAGAACATGCGACCATATCCAAATGTTAACGAGCCCATTAAGGACAGACAAGATGTAATCGGACCAGTCACTCTGACTGACTGGCAGCAGGACAGACCAAAAATTCAGGGGAAAATTTGTTCCTTTGCCCAATCGCAGTGACAGATAGATTCAGGAGAAGAGCTCCAGGGCAAAGGACATAGACCAGACTGGGAGCCTGTCCCAGAAAATTGTGGTGAAAGAACCAAGGGAACCACTGCCTCTTTTTAGAAACCTAAAAATAAATAGGGAGAAGACTCCTGGAGGTGGAAGGAGGATTGGGCCCCATTTTCACCCTCTTCAGAAATCAAGGGACTTTGCAAAATGTAGATAGCATGAACCAAAGCAGAAACTGAGCTACTGAGTTGGAAGCAAACTATCCTGACCTCTATTACACTTCCGAGTTGTTGATTTAACTGCTGTATTTTCAAACATCTAATTTGCACCCTCAGGTCACCAATATAAAGCTGCCAGACGGAGGCAATTGGAAAAAAAAAGAGAGTAGTCTGGGCTGGAGCAGTGAGAGGGAGAGAGTTAGAAAAGTAGCAAGACGTGCTGTAAACTTAAAATCTGCTTGTGTGTGTGACCCGTGCCGCTGCTGAATCAGTGCTTGCTTTGATTTTTTGTTACAAATAACCTACAGATCATATTTTTATGGCTCCAGTATTTATGAATAGAGCAAGTAAGTGTGCCCGCGTAACCATGACCTATCCCTAACCTTCTCCCAGAGCAAGGTAGGTTTTCTGCCTGCCCTGGACCGGGAGCAGGCTCATCTCCTTGCAGCACCCACCCACCCCAGTGGTGGGATGTGCCCTGCCAGGGGTATCCGGCTGCTGGGATGTTGCACGAGGCCACCGTTGTCCTTGGAGGCAACACAATCGCAGGCGCGGGCACAGCAATCTGCCGGGATGTTGCTGCTGGGAAGTCGGATGCAAAGTGGGCTACAAAGACGTAGGGCTACCAAGATGGTGAGGGGACTGGAACACCTCCCTTATGAAGAAAGGCTGAAGGATTTGGGTCTCTTTAGTCTGGAAAAAAGATAACTGAGGGGGGATCTTGTCAATATTTGTAAATACTGACAGGGTGGGTGTCAGGAGGATGGGTCCAGGCTCTTCTCAGTGGTGCCCAGGGACAGGACAAGGGGGAACGGGCACAAACTTGAGCACGGGAAGTTCCACCTAAACATGAGGAGAAAGTTCTTTCTCTTGAGGGTGGCAGAGCCCTGGCCCAGGCTGCCCAGGGAGGTGGTGGAGTCTCCGTCTCTGGAGACATCCCAAACCTGCCTGGAGGCGTTCCTGTGCCCCCTGCTCTGGGTGACCCTGCTCTGGCAGGGGGCTGGAGGAGATAATCTCCAGAGGGCCCTTCCCACCCTATGATTCTATGGCTCTCACAGCATCAGGTCTCTGTGTGGGCCCTGTCATCAGCCCAACTGTCGCTTCATCAGCTTGTCATGGTTTTAATGCTGTTGTCTCGCCCTTCTTGGAGTTCACCAGGGAATGCACCCCATCATCACTGCTTCTGATGCTGCAAACATCTTTGTTCTTTGTGCTCTTCAGTTGAACCAACGCGCTCATTGTAAACATATTTCAGCCACTGGCTGGTCCATGGGCTGTTTGGTTGTGAGTAGCCACCAGTTATCAGTTACTTGAGCTGCGAGATCAATCAGGCAGTCACAACTAAACAACTTCTGTTTAGTTACCAGATCATTCACATTTTCCTGTTTTAACCCTCCAGTCTTGTAAGTCAAACCTGCAGTTTTACAAGGAAATGAGGACATTCATCTGAGTATGCAACCCTTGTCCATCTGAAAGACAAATGGATAGTTACCTAAATGAATGATCTATCAAACCGTTCATGCAGTTTTAGGCAGCATCCAGACAGCGTGAGTTTGAACTGGTTTAAAAAGGGACCATTGTTTTGGAGAAAATTGAATAGAGGCAAAACCTCCAAGAAGTTTTGAGGAAAAGGAAATAGGTTTTTGGGTGAGCCACCTCAGTGCTGTGCACATTGGCATCTTCAATGTACACCGGACAAAAGGATTGTGAGACTCATCTGAATGGAGGCGTCACGTTAGGACACCATCACATGGCTCTCACCGCGCAGCACGATCCTGGAGGCTTTAAATGGCACAACCAAGCCAGTCACCAAAAAGAACAGTTAGTGCCACTAACAAAAACAACTCTCTTGATCTCCTTGACATCGGTGCAGCAAACATCCCACTCCGGTGCATCCTTGCATAAAAGAGAAGCTTCTTGCTGCTCAATCACACTGCTTTTAATAGCTTTCTGAATGCAAACATCCGCAGCTTTTATTTCAGTTTAATCTGCCAATTTTTCTAAGTCTTTATCACACTTTATCAAACAGTGTATCAGTGTGAGTTATCCAACCCCCTCCCCTCAGGCACCTCTGAAATTGAAATCCCAGGAAGACAGCAGCTTCTTTCATATTTTAATTATTTTAACATTTTCCTTTAGTGGCCTCTGTATTATTATGACTTGTTTTTCTCTCTGGAACAAGGCTGTGATCCCACACTGGGTGGGAAATTTGTTTGTCTAGAGCAAAATAGCAGAATGCCTCTAATGCATTAGATATGGATTAGAGAAATTGTGTTTGGGAAATATATAATCTCCTGGTAAAAAGGGAAAAATAAAAAGCCTATTTCATTTTGGCTCTAATTTGTTTTTCCCCGATTATAATTTTTAATGAAAAAGTGTGTTTTAACCACATGAGTGCTGCCTAATGTGCCAAGTGCTAGGTATAAAGTGCATCTCCAATAACGTCTCCTCATTCTTTACCATTGAGGGCTCTGATTCAGGAAAACATTTAAGCACATGCTTAAATCCATCCTTCCTGTAAAAAACACTCATGCGTAGAATTAACTTCAGGTACCCTGGGACTTGCTTATGCGCTTCAAGTCTGAGATGCTGAAATATTTCTCAAGTTTCAGACTGTCTCCCATTTTAGGACTGGGTGATCTGGTACAGGAGGCATTAAAATTGACATCAAGACTCACAGCAGATTTGCCAGGTGCCAGCTTGGCCCTAACACGCCGCAGGAGTTGTCACTGCAGCCCAGGCACAGTGTCCTCACCGTGCCGTGCTGGGTGGAAGCAGGCGGAGGAGCAAGGCTCATGCCCAAGCACAGATGAGGATCTTGCTTATTACCAGGATTTCTTTCACCACACAGCGTTGTTTCCCTTGCCCTGCATGATACACACCACTTATTGGACAGGCATTGCACCTGAGGAGAGGACAGTCCCTGTCTCCTGTGCTGGACTCGGACATCGTGAGGGGCTGGTGGTCACACCATGGTCCTCGTGCCGTGCAGGTAAGACCCTGCTGCCTGCAGGGGTCCGGGTGCTCGCAGCAGCGCTCTTCCTGTCTGGTGTCTGAGCCCCGGCTTTTCTCCGGCCCGGTTGCTTCATTGAGCCATCTGATCTGTGTCACTGCAGGCTGAAATGCACCTTAAAGTCTACACTTCTATAAGGAGAGTTGTGCCTGTGTCTAGAAGGAAAAGGAAACTATTAGGGCAGCAGGAGACTTACCTCTCTCTCCCACTAATCCTTTTCCCAGAGCACCTGGGAATAACCAAGGGGAAGCAGAAGGGCATGTGTCTGGGTTCAGCTCCCAGCCCCATCCCTGTCTGAACACCCCACCTGGAGGTCTGTGCGTGCCTTTTCCCATGGTTGAGATTCTCTTCTGCTGCCTTGTTAGTAAAGCCATGCTCCTGGCCCCCATTTATTCACATGTGAGCCAAGATGCGCTCAGCAACCCAGCCCCCCACCCGCAATTCCATCCCTGCAACTGTCTTGAAACATCCCTCAGGTCCTCAGTTTTGTAAAAATACCCATAAAAATAAATAAAAATAACTAAAGAATCACCCCTATTAGGCAACTGATGTGTGCTGGCCCCTTGGATCCTCCCTAAGGTAGGTTTTGCTGCATGTCATTCGTGAAAACTTTCCAGGTGAAGTGTAAAAGAAATTTAATTTCAGCTTTTGGAGCAGGGTACTGCAAGTCCAGTCATCAAAGATCACTGCAGCCCTTTGATTCTGAACACAGAGGGAATCCAGCAAGACTGGGCAAACAGCGGCAGTCCAGGAGGATGTCAGACGTGTGTGAGTTTTCTCTTCCATGTGCTGGTACAAATGAGAAGTGAGAACACTGAATCATGCTGGACTTACGTGCGTGCTAACCCAGGTAGGAGAAAGTTGGGTCTGGGATCCTCTAGACACCAACCCCAGAGGAGCATTGTGGTTTCCTCCAGCCACTTAGGTTTGTTTTCATCCTCAAGTACCACCATATTCATTTAAACAGCCTTTGATTCCTGTTGTAATGAATTGTTGAAAAACTGTCCTTGTTCAAAAATTCCAGCGTAACCTGAGCTGATCCTTGCCCCTCGTGCGCAGTCTCAGAGCTGTGCCCCCCCTGGCTCAACTCCTTGGGTCCCAGCCGCTGCTCAGGAGGTTTCAGAGCAGTAATTTGCTTCTGTCCTTATCCAGGCTTGCCTCTTTAGCTGCCAGGTTGGTTCGGAAGATCTAAGTTTCAGTGTTTCCCAGGGCCTGATTTTAAATTCCGTTTCTCCCATTTTCCGGCAAATCTCTCCATCTCACAGAGCTTTTCCAGTAACTAGGCATTGTTGGCACAGAGAGGCCAGGCCCATTATTATTGTATTTACTCTGGACCCCAGCTTCTCCTTCTCATCCAATAAATCCATTTGAGAGCAAGGGTTTTGATAGACACTTTAATAGAGCTCTCCTTAACCTGACCATGTTAATGATTTTTGGGGGGCTGGCTGTATGCCAGCTCGTGCAGCTCATTAGTTGTTTGGGTTTTTTTCTTTGTTATGAGATGCATCTTCTTCTTTTTTCTTTTCCCAGCTCCTGCACGGTGAAGGTCACAGCTCCGTGCTGCCCAGCTCCTGGAGACCAGAACCCAGCACTCAGCCTCTGCTCGTGCACTTTGTTGTCCAAAGGCCGTGAAGACTCCTAATTACCTGGCAAAACACCCTGAGCCCCTCTAGATGACAGGAATATCAGGACAGTTCGCCTCTACTGTGCATAATGCGGGTCCCAGCCGCTACTGATTGACCCGATCTTAACTGGTGATGGAGAGGGAGAAGGAAAGGAGATCTCTTCTTCCTTGGCAGGAATCCAGTGCTGAGCCAGGCACTCATTGCTGGCTCAGCCAGAGTTTTCCAGATGTGGTATTTGGGGAACCAGTTGCTGGACTGCCTCCCTGCTGATGAGCCCCTCTAATGGCAGAGAGTGTTTTTTTCCTCATCAGTAGGAAGAGCAACTAAAATTTTCTATTCAAATAATATCACAACTTCTCCCTTTCTACTTTATCCTACTGGGAGAGTCATGATGAAGAAAACAAATGACACAAGCTTAGGATGCTGTGCAGGGACTCAAAGAAAATAAAAATTGATTTTGAAAAGGTAAAATGTTTTGACTTCCATGATGGAACAAGCAATTGTCCATGGATTTGCTGTGCTCCAGAAATGGAACTTCATGCTAAAAAAGAGATTTTATGGAGCTCAAGCTATTATCTGATGATGGAGAGCTCCCAAGCCAGCCCTCATTCTCCAGCTGGCTTCCTAGCAGAGCTGCTCTGATAGCATAATATATCCCGGTCATAAGTATTGAGATTCAGCCATCATCAGCCAGTATAACTACACATATAAGCAAGCAGCATATAGTTCCAAAGGCCTCTACAAAACCAATTAAAGGAGATGCTGGAAAAGCACTGGGATCCCAAGAAGAGTGTTTTCTGCAGTTAGAAACATCTGAGGAGAAACTACAAGGTGCTTCTTTTGTCTTCTGTGCATGGGTCCATGTGTGCAGGAGGTACCACGGTGGTTCCCTGGTGAGCCTGAGGGGACGGGAGAGTGGCCCCACTCCCTTCTGCAGGTGCACAAGGCCCAGCTCCGTGAGTTACTGAGATATAGAAAGCTATGAGCAGATTCAGTATCAACAGGGATCTACTTTTCGGTTGTTTGGGCTGAAAAGCTATGAATGTGAAAGCTAGTTTCGCCAGCGGCTTGCACCTTCAGCCCCGCAAGTGTTATCAGGACCACTAAGCTTTCTCAATACTCAGATATTTCTTTTGGAAATCAGATTCCTCCAGATGTGATCCTGGTTTTCCTGAAGCTATAATCTTCTCTCAATGGCTTTCTTGAGTAGGTGGAGTTTAAATTTTGGTAATTGCTTTCACTAATGTTCCTTTTCTGGCCACCAAGGCTGTGCCAGCACAGCTATAAGCGCTCCAGTAACAGAAAGTCTACAGCAATGCTAGGGCAGCCCCAACGTGAGCCTTCAGTGAGGATGCAAACCAAGGTGTTCTGTGACATTTAGGAAACAATCCATCATTGCATTTCATACACAGCATTTTTGTTTTCATTTCCACAGTGCCTCTATATGGCTGTCACCTGTGGGAAGCATGTGTAGCACTTGGATACACAGCATTCAGCACTGCCACACCGACACCTACCACGGGACTCACAGGGTAGTTCCTTTAATTGGAAGAAGGGGAAATCTCTGTTCCTGTACCAGGGCTTATTCCACCACTGAGTTACACTTACAGTTGCAGGTTTTGCTGTGAAACAAAAGCCTGTATGTCAAAACACAAGGAGGAAAGAAAATGCAGTCTTTCCAACCAGGAGTCTGACAGTTCAAGCACCAATCGAGACGATCAAGGATGGACTTTTGGGACCGGTTTTACGTCTGTGTCATTTTCAAGTGTGCAGTAAATTTCCCCCCAGTAGATAATCCACTTAAGATGCATGTCTCAGCATTCATCATTCCTGGGCTCCCCTCTTGCGTGTTCCATAGGTAATTGCTGCACATACACTTTCTGCCATTTACCTCTCCAAATCATATTTCTCATTCTAATTAAAGGAGCAAGGTTCTATTTTTAATGAGGGCCTTGTGCATGGAGAAGATCGTTTCACAGTGGTATGTCAGAGGATGACATCTGCCCTTCCCAACAGGTTTCCTGCACAGTGCAAGAAGGATGAGCGTTTTAGGGAAAGGAATCACCCAGTTCCTTGCATGCTCCGGTGAAGACAGCTCTTGGGTTGCACCAAGCTCTCTGGTACATCACGGACTTGCAGCTTCTCTGAGAGAGTTTTGCAACTGTGACTGCATCCTTTCTGAACCCATACCTGGAGCAAACCAACAGAACCACAGATGACATCAGGCTCTTGATCTCTTCCAGCAGAAGAAAACTATAAACCCAATATGCAGGCCAATGCCACCATTTCATGTATTTACAGCAGACATTTCTCCCAAGGTTTTTAAGATGCTGTCTGGCTTTTGCCCTCTAGGAAAAAGCCACTCTCAGACATTCCATTTTAATAGAGGGAATTTAATTCTGGACTTATATCTGGATTTCCATTTTCATATTACAGTTGATCTGCTTTTGAGCTACCGCCCCAACCACACTGCAAATTCTGATTAGGCAGTACCTACAGAGGCAGCGTCCTTCTGGTTTACACATTCAGCTCTCCAAAGGGATTCGCAATGCTAATGCAATCCTATAGGCAGTTTTAAACATTCAGGGCATTCCTGCAACGCGGAGCAAAGCTACCTGTCACCTGCAATAACATCTCATAGGAGTAGTGACAAGCCTTAGGCTGGGTCAGACTCTGCCAGTTGTCCCAGAGACCTGGAGGAATCCTGCTGATTTTGTTGAGGCTCAGCTCTGTTTTACGCCGAGGATCACAGCAGAGTTTGGTCCGTTCTAACTTCTGTTGGCTAATTCCACCTTTTCTGTCCATGAGGGCTGGATCTGCTCCAGAGCACCTGTGGTATTTTGATAACTTCAAATATTGCTAACTTCTCATGTTTAAATATACAACTTACAGAGAGGGGCAAAGTTTAACTCACTCTAATCAACTATAAAATGAACGCTGGGCTCAGAGTTACACTTTAAAAGAGGGTCTTTTTTATGCTGATCATTAACTGCAGCAGGGATATTCCTTCCTAGAGATTTGTTATTAATGACTGCTGAAATTACTGATTTCAATTAACTATGTTACATTTATATTGAAATACAGTTGGTGCTGCTCCGGGGAAATATAAATACTGAAATGAGAGCTAGTGCCTCCTCTGTTAAAGAACTGCAAGAACAAACAGGACGTGCAGCACCCCTTTGGTTCTGCACAGTATGGATGCTGTACCCTTTTCCTCTGTTTCCTCTTTTTATTTTTTCTCCCCTTCTCCTTTTCCCCTCCTTCTCTCCCTCTTGCTGTTAAGAGCATCCTCCCTCCCGGCAGCCATCTGATTCTACTCCCTGGAATGACAATGCCCCCGGGGACTCGTCACCCTCCCAGCCCACTGGCTCAGTGCCTTTTGGCTTTTGAGATATTGGTGTCGTCGCTTTCTGCCTCCGTGGCCTTTTTCTCATTCAGGCCACGTCGCCGCTGAGGGACATCCAATGCTAAGCCACCAAAATGGGATTGCACAAACTCTGCACGTTAATTAGTTCAATGCATCTCTCTGCTAGGGAAGGAAGGAGGGAACTGTTGCTAATAGCAGACATTTTGAAGGAGGTTATGCAGAGCTGTGGAGTTCAGAGGAAAGGAAATGAGCGGGAATGGCCCAGCTCTAGCATTTTAAAACTAATTCCAGGCTTCAGAGCCTACAGAGTTTATTATTGAGGGTCTCCTTGCTGTCATCTCTTCTCTTCTCCTGCTCAGTACTTTGTGCTGCGCTTTGAGATCGGACCCCACACTTCTCCCTCTCCTCTCATCACTCAGTCTTTAGCATTCAACAAATCTTGAGTCAAACCCTTACTTCCTACAAAAAATCAGCACCGGCACAATGTGGGCTGGACCACGCAGTACTCTCTTAGCAATGCAGAAGGAAAGAATTGTACAAATCGCCTGGCCTCCCCAAAAGAGATCCTGACAGCTGCACTGGCACTAGGTCCTGAGCTCTGGCTCACAGATGCCTGCCGAGATGCTGGGCAAGGGCTGGAGAATGGAGATGTGGGTCTGTCTCTGTGCCATCCACCAAGCCCCAGAGCCGCCTGCTCAGCTTACCCAGGCAACAGGAGATAGGTGTGTGTGTGCACTGGGTCCCACTGGCATTAAAGGACTCTGTAATTACTCTCAAAGGTTTCTATTATGTGCAAAACTGTCATTAACTCCCAGTGGTGTGATTGCCCTTTATTGATAATATAGAGCTCAGCAATTCACAGCCATGGCTTATTGTGCTTGCTTATCGTGGAAGGAAATGAACCTGCCATCCTTTCTCTCCCAGCTTGCTATTATAGGTGTAACACGCACATGAAAGCTACGCCCACCCTGACCTGCATTTGCCCACAACTGAGAAATCACTCAGATCTGCCTGAAATGACACTCACCAGCTCCGCTTAACTCCTTGGGCACCTCTGAGCTATAGGTCCAGAAAGCTGAGCTGGGAGGGAAGGGCTGTAGACCCCAAGGCCATGGACCACAACCCTGCAACACTTCCTAAAATACTTGTGGTGAAAGGGGGCATGGGACTGAGGGGTGACCTTCCATGGGATTAAGGAAAAACACTTGGCAGAGTTGCATAGGCTGAAATTCAAAGCTCTGTGGTCTTGTACAGTCTGGTGTTCTCTTAACAGAAAATCGTGAAAGTACTGCCTCCATAAATACTTCTCATTGCCTTTAGGTGATAAAGAGGAGCAGCTCTAAGTGCGTTTTTCACCACCAGCCTTGGCCATGCTTTGTGGCTGAGGGAGACAAGGTGGAAAAATGCAGAAAAGAGGATGCTGAGACTCCAATCCTTGCTGGAACCATGTCCATCAATCACAGGGTACATTAAAAGCTGATTTGAACCCAGCTTGTGGCACATACTCCAACGCAGGGACCACAAAGCATAAAATAGAAATCAGGAGCAGAGGCCGCTGGGTTTTGTTGGGACATTATTGCTCAGTCTTGTTTCCAGTCACTGCATCTGTATAGTAACATCACTTCTATACCATGTAATTAGACACCTAATTTATTAAACAGCAACTGTAGTAAGCAGAGAGCAGGAGATATACTTATCTTCTGACAGAGGAAATACATTGTGGGGGAGCGTATACTTTTCTGACTCAGCCTGCGCTGCTTCCTAACAGGGAGAGCACTTGAGGGGAAAATGTTTTCTCAGTGTAGACTTTGGACCAGCCCTCGGGAGAGCCAATTCTGCTTGTGCTGCCCTGCCACAGGTCTGGTGCGTTACCCTGGGCAAGATGCTCAGCCTTGCTGCCCCTCACTTGCCATGGGTAAAATCAAAACAATAATCTGGCTTTTCTCCCATATATTACCTACTTTTTTCTGATTTTCTTGTTAACTTTTCCGGGAAGAAGCTGTGCATCTTGTTCTGCTTCTGTCAGGCTCTGAGCACACGGTGTCC
This sequence comes from Rhinoptilus africanus, assembly GCA_013400135.1. Classification (NCBI taxonomy): domain Eukaryota; kingdom Metazoa; phylum Chordata; class Aves; order Charadriiformes; family Glareolidae; genus Rhinoptilus; species Rhinoptilus africanus. The sequence goes on along the minus strand of VXBO01008593.1, from coordinate 326,159 downwards.
CCACATCTCTTCGTGGTCCCCAATAATAAGCGTCTTTCCTTGCAGCAAGGTCAAAGCAGCCGATTTCGCAGACTGCCAGAAAAAGGCAGCGTATTCTCAGGTTTGAATCTTCCAAGGTGAGAGTCAGAGAAACAAAGCAAATGCCATTGTTCCAGGTCCTTGGGAAGAAATCGTGCCGGTGTGATATTCAGCCAAGAAAAAAACCACAGCTGTTTCTGACAAAGATGAAAATGATGATAGCCTGCTTACTTGCCCGTGGGAAAACACACGAGACCCAGGTCTTCTAGGCTTCATAAGCCTGAGGCTAAAGAAAGTGTTATCTCTTTATTGAGGCCTAATGTACTGACAACACTACAACGTGTGAAGCAAAATGTCCTCCAGTGATTCCCTGGTAATCCCTGGTGAACATCTTGGTTGCTAGAGGCTTTGGCTGGAGCCCCATAAATTGAACATATGGCTTTGCACTGAGCTCAGCGGACTTTAGGAGGATGCTGACACACGGGGATGCTCAGCACCCATGAGTGCAGATATGGCCAGTGAGAAGGGTATGTCCTAGGGGCATGAGAAACCAAAGCTCCCTTTGATCCTGGGTCCTGGAGGATATTCAGAACATAAATCATTCTCATCCCGTCTGCCTATACCGTGTTAGCAGACCTACATGGTCACAGCTGACCATGCTGGGTAAATAATCTAATGTAATTACAGGGTAAAGAAATGGCAAATTCTCTTCTAAACCAGAGTAGAGCTTGCATCTATTATTTATTAGAGGCAACCAGCAGAAGAGAGCAGGTTACGTGGTAATTACTTTTTGACCTCCTGGAGGTAATTGCATAATCATTTGCAGAGAATTGCTATTACAGTTGGGTGAATCCTGCAAGCCATTTTATGTGAATAGTCATTTGAATTTTTAAACCAATTTCCACCTAACTATGGAGTTCTGATAAGGTCGTCCACCACCCCAGTGTCTGAACAGCTTTTTTCCCTGCCTTTTCTGGGGGTTTTGTGTTCTTCAGATATTAAAGTAAATGAGCTAACTGGCATCAATACTCATATCTATTTGGTCAATCGCCCAGATAAGCTTAGCTCAGCCTTTCAGTGGTTGAAAACTGCTCACAGGTTTTAGATCTGGGCAGAGAGACGTGGTCCCATTTCTGCTGGTACTGTCAATAGGTCAATGTGTGTGGAGTTTTCTCTCTGGATTGGAAATCAAAGTGATGAAATTCTCCATGAAAATGCAGCTTCTGATGTGGTCACCTCCCCAGGACAAGCAGACTTTGAAATAGGATCCAAGGGCAACGGGCTTGCTTGGCTTGCCTTTATTGGATGCCCAGGTTTCCAGCAGCTCAGAAGCTGGACAGCCAAAACCTGGGAGCAGGCACTAACAAGACATTTCCTGGAAGCTTTACTAGGCTGGAGATGGCTTTAGCTCTGTCCTGAAACAGGGATTTGCAACACATGGGATGACTTGGCCTCTGGACCTTCCTCTCTCTCTCCATCAGCTAGAGAATGAGCCAAAAAGACTAACTCAGAGCAGACAGACAGAGTTAGGCAAGACAATTCTCACTTTGATTTCTCCTTTGGTCTTTACCTCTTCCCTCAATTTTATGGGTATCCTGGAGCCAGACCCTAGTAGCTCTAATATTGGCTGTTCTTCTTAAATTCTTGAAGCTTTGAAATAACTTTATTTATGATTAAACTGTAACCCTTGGGATTCCATCTGGAGAAACAATATTCAAAGCATCAGGGAGATCGTTGAACAATCTTCAGTGTCATGCAAGGTTTTTTTTCTAACATCCCTCTCAGTCTGCATCTCCCTTCATCTTCCTTTCAGAAGCCAGGGGGACCCTGAGGAGGACATCAGAAACCCTCCAGAGAAGTTTTAGCCCACCTGAAGTTTCTCCGTATTGCTCACCCTGCAATAGTTGAGACCATGCTGTTTTAAAATTTATAGTGTAATTGATTTCTTTATAAATCATTCAGCTCTTATTATTTATTAATTCTTCTGTCAAGGTTAATTTGAAATACTTCTAAATAAGGCTTCCTGACAACACCTTTGTTTATGAGATTGACAGCATGCCAGTGCACGCTTCTCCATCGCTTGCAAAGGCAATCTGCACAGACTCACGTCCCAAGAAAGGTGATCCTGCTTCATTCCAGAAAAAAAGATGCAATGCAAATCACCCGCAAGTCCTGCAGTTGTTTGTCATTAATATTGCAGAACCAGACTTCTGTTGTCTGAACAGGATTCAGATTAAAATATCACGTGTGAGGAGGAGCGTGGTGGACAACTCTCCGCCATAACTTTGCAGGAGGTCAGGCAAACAAGGCACCGGGCATGGATTCAGCTCATCAGTGTCTGAAATTGGAAAGAAACAGTGAATCAAGATTTCTCAGTTCATCTGAAGTGCAGCAATTATGCTTTATTCTGTTGGATTTGAATATAGACAGAGAGACAAATATTCAGCAGGAGCTGCTCGTTGAGAGGAATCACCAAGAAACATGATATCTAGAAACAGCGGAGCTTAAGGTAAAAACTGCAGGTGAGGACCACCAGGAATCCAGAGAGTATGAATATGCATGGTGTCTTCTGCAGATCTGGGTGATTAGTTTGGAATACGTCTTCCTATCTGCCTTTAATGCTGCCTTCTTCTTTTAGCTCTCTTAGCCTGTGAGCTCCAGACAGCAAAGCCTAGATGTCTTTTAATATCTGGGAAGCACCTGATGGTACCATAGGAGCAGTCATAACTGCAGACATTTTGCACCGCTCCATGTGGTTCAGCACTCTCATAAACTGCTGACTCTTATGGCTGCTCTCTGGCGTATGAATAGAGACTCCGGGCTCTATGATTGCATTTAAATGACATCTGCCGCCCGTGTTTTCTTTTCAGCTGGTAATATTTCAGGTTTCTCTGCCGTGACAACAGCTCTGCAGCTGAGGGCTGCCGCCAGGGTCTCTGCCCTTGCGCTACACGTGCCGGGGCTTCGGCAAAACGCCGCCGGAGCGTTGCTGGGTGGAACTCGCCTCTCTTTTTCCCAGCTCTTGCAGGAGAGGCCCATTTGTCTGCCACCTTCGTGTGTGCAGCTTGGATGCTCCCTCTAATGTGTTTTTTGTTTGCTTTTTTTCCTCACTGTAGGGTGAATTAGCACAAAACTCTCTTGGAGTTTCCACTCAGTTTAATAAACAGTTGATGAACAAGAATAGAAGACTGCATTGTGCATAGGTGAGAAAGGGGGGGCTTTGCTGGATATCCCGGTGTGCCCAGGCTGTGGTTATCGATTTCTTCTTCCCTGTGCAGCAAAAGTGCCCAGCGAAGTAATTATTTTGACTTCTAATTCAATCTTCCGCTACTTAAATTCTGTTCATTAGAATGGGATTGTGCGAAAGGTACCACAGCATTACCCGGCATTAGCTGTTGAGATAGATTCAAAGGTGACATAAATGCAGGATTACGCCACGTAGCTGTAAATTTAAATAATTTAAGGTGAGCCCGTGCAGATCAGTGTGAGCTGGCATGCCGTGATGAGGACAGGCGAGGAAGAGGGACAGCATCAGACAGTAACTTGACTGAGACGTGAGGGGAGCAAGATGGTGCTCACAGGCTCCATTTAGGACCAAACTGACACAGTAGGAAAGAGATTCCCATTCAAAGCACTTGAAATAGGGAGGTGGATACCCCTGCCAAGAGGGTGTTCTACCTAGAGGGTCTATCCTGACCCTAAAAACATCCTTTGCCTTCTCAATGTTTTCCTTCAGCCTCCCATATTTTGGGTTTTTTCTATCTGGGGTTTTCAAGGCACACTAAGAAGGTTAGGAACTGCACTCTGTGGGGTGTGCATATCTAGTCCTTTGAAATTTTTGGCCTAAAACTTCAAGGTCTTCAAAGCAGGAAAAGTATCTCACCGTATGTTTGGAGAGCACCAGGCACCACCGTCCCTGGTGTCAGAGGTTGCTGGGCATTGGGCAGCACAAATGAAAAAAAAAATTCAGCAGCAAATGTAGCACAGTGCATTCAGAGATTTGGGAGGTTTTATATAAAATTTTACTAATGCCTAAAATCACATCCTTTTTCCACAAATATTTTATTTAGAAAATTTCACAAAATATGAAACTGGCCACTCATACAAGGCTTTTGCAAGTTATTCATCTGGTACAACTAAGAGCTGAAATATGACAGCATCCAATGAATAAATGATTTGATGGGCATTATCCTGCTAACTCCATGCACATCTCTGCAGAAAAGGAGCTTCGATAACCTTGTGTTTCCTACAATGCTATCCCTCAACCTTCGCTGCCCCCGATTCTTCCCATATAAAGACCTCTCAGATAAGAAGAAGAGATGATTATTAAGATGGGAGCAGGAGAGCCTCCACCAAAGGAATACCAATGAAGCAGTGTCTTGGTGCATACATAAACTGAGCCCTTTTCCGATAAACCATCAGATATAAGCAAAAGAGTGACAAACGCTAAGTGATTCCCGTCATCAGCAGAATTCACATGGGAGCCTCTGGTAATTGGCGTTTTCTCTCTGCAAAAGAAAAGAGATTTAAAGATTTGGTCAATGCCGAGCAGTGGAGTACTGGCAGCCAACACCAGCCAGCAGTGACCTGGACTGGCAGCGGCATAGGGACGGAGGAGAGGAGAAATGCCTCTACAGAGAGTGGAAAGCTTGCCCAGAGAGTGTGAGACAAGCTCAGGCAGGAATCTGTGGTGGATAAAGAGCCATTATTGAGAGACAGCTTTGTAGACTGGAGCCCTGGACCAAATCCAGAGCTACAGGTAAGTGGCCGCAAAGACACTAACATCAGTTGTGTTTCACACCAGCTCTGAATTTAGCTACTTGTCTCCACACAGTAAGAGGGTAAATAGCTTGTGTTAGGGGAGCTACAGTATCACTGGAGTCAGTTTTAATACAGTCCTACTGACAAACACCCACAAAGTCCATCTTATTTATCATAGACAGAGTAGTTCAGATGCCTGAGGAGACAATCCGAGCTCCCAGGTTTTACTTAGGCAGTAGATATACAGCTTCTCTATGGGAAGGGGAGAGGAGCAGACACATCAAGGCAGCTCTGACTCTGGCCGTAATCCCTCCAGTGCCACAGTGAGCTCAGCTGCTTTCTGGGCACAACGTTAGACATAATGGTAGGGGAAGGGCAGGCAAGACACAAGTACAATAAATCAGTAAAATCACTTTATGCTACCACATTTCCAAGGTAACATAGCAGCATTGTTTAGAATTCTTATTTTGCTCTTTTTCATTAAGTGTTATTTCCAGTAGCTTCATTTCATAATGGTTATCTCCACTGGCATCAGCAGTCCCAGCATCCAGTGTTTGTCTGTCTCTCTGTTTATTCTGCTAATCTTTTTTCTTCCCCATTACTTTCTTCTTAAGTAATATTACATGAGGTAGAGAAGAGCTGTCCATCTGAAAACTGACCTCTTTCAACCCAGTTCTTTCTCAGCATTTTAAAATTAAACCAGGAAACTGAGAAATGGGATGACTGGATTTATTTCTCTTTCTTGACGCTGGCTGGCTGCGTTAGCCTGGTCAAAAACTCCATATCCCTCTCCAGTGAATCTGTGACTCTAAACAACCTCCTGTTTGTATACCGCTGTAACAGGAAAATATTCAATAAACCAGACCTAATTGTTTGCATGTACTCACTCAGACTGGGGCTGAGTCTTTACACACCCAGTAAGAAAGCTCATGTACATACTTTGGCTTCAACCTTGAACCTTGCTCATTTCTGTTCCCTCCCAAGCATGCCCACTTTGCAGTTCTCTGTATTCCTAAAAAGACTCTAAATCACACCTCGCCGGGTGAAAAGATCATAAAGGAACAACAAAGGATCAGCAAACATAAAATAGAAGAATGGCAGCCTCCCCACCTTACACTGCAAAAATCAAAAGGAGTTTTCAAACAGCCCCATTCCCAGTCAGCTGGAGATTTAATTCACACAGTAATTTACTGTGTCTGCACTTTTTCTGCCCCTTTCCCCCCCTTCCTTCTTCTATTTCTCTGTAGTTACTTTTTTCTTGGTCTATAATAAGAGGAACCTAATGACCGCATCTTACATGCAAATAAGCTTTTCCCTCCAATGTGTGCTGGGCAGAGGGGGAACGACAGGGGAAACTCATTGGAGGAAAAAAAAAAAAAAGCCATTTATTGCAAAGAGCTTTTGTATTATAAAGTAATTCTAGTATTTCAAGAAAAGGGGACAAGTTCACATAGAAAATTATGCCAACTGAGGCTCTTTGAGGCCGCAATTTTCTTTGCGTGCTATTGGGGCCAGTGATCACTCTGAATTTGTGGGTGTCCGTATCCAGCTCAACACTTCAGTTTTCAGGGCAGCCCAGTAGCAACTCTTGTTTGTTAACTGTTTCCTCCTCTGGTGAGTGAGGTGTTTTCCTGGTGATTTTTATTAGATAATGGCTCAGTGGGAAACTGAGCAGAAGAAACATTTTCATAATTGATGGCTCAATTTCAGTCCTGAAAACAGTCAATGGCTTTTTCAGCCTCACTAACACTGGGAATTATTAGAAATTATAAACTGAGATGTGGCTGGAGCATATCAAAATGGACAAGTACCAAAACCCACAGGCTTGATGGGTTTCCACTTGGGGGGAGGGGACGTGTGCAGATTCTTGCAGAATTTCACAGAATTAAGCATGAGAATAATTCTTTTTTTGGGGGAAAAAAGGAGTGTAGGAGTGCTAAGCTGCTTGAAGAACTGCTTCAGGAGCCATCATGAAGTTGTGTATGTAAGGAAAACTGAAGCTTAGAATAAGGATTATCATCAGAATTTTCAGGAGAGATTTTCCAAAGGAGTTGGCTTGGTTTCCCCGAGACAGAAGATGATTGACTTATCTCTCCCTTCTGTGAGAGCTATGGGTTTTGGTCTCAGGTCCCAGAAGAAGACCCGTGATGTTCTGTATCTGTTCACATGAATAGGGAAGGAGAATCAGGGAAGGAACCTGCTGTTTTGCTCTTGCCCACATGTGATTCTTCCTAAAGCAGTTTATGCTACCCCAGGTGGTGTAGCACAATTAATACATTGACTGTTTTTTATTTTCAAAAGGCTAAAAGAAGGGCTCAGTGGGACCTTTGTGAAGGGGGTGGAGGTGGTAAGACCTAATGGAGATACAGATATTTACTGAACATATGACGATTTTGTTTCCCTCATCCCCAGGACATGCTCTAGGATCTATATATTGTTCTCCCACAGCAGTGTAACCTGGTGTGTGGAGCAGCACATCCCCTAAAACGGTGCCCCTCAAACATCCAAATCCTAAGTGTTCCGTACCCTTACTGAGAAGGAAGAAAGGAAATCCATGCATCTTCCTGAATACTGCAGTCCCAGACACTACCACTTTTAACCTAGTAAAACTTAAGATACAGGTTCATCTTTTGCCCTAACTTTGCCACACTGAATGCTATAGTTGTAGAGGAAGGTGGGTTTATGATCATTTCAAGGACCATCCTCTAATGTTCTCCGCTAGTGGAGATTTAGTGATAAATTCCTGCAAGAACAAATACATTTGGACTCACTGTATAACAGAGCTGCTTTTTCTCTCATGGTCCTTCTGAATGGTGGAACAGCTGAAGAAAGAACACATTTCTACTTTCCGTGCTAGCCCTAGAAGTCATTAGCAGATGCTTGACCACAGCCACTCTTGTACGGTTGCATTTGCTCTGCAGACACAGCTAAGTTTCAAGCTTTATATATTCTGTTCTTTCAAGGACACACAGGAAAGGGAAGCTGCCTGCCTCCAAGCATCCTTTTCTGAAAGGCAAAGGCACCATAGAATACCTCACCATGAATACATCCTTCCTCAAGGCAGAGACTTTATTGCTGCTTTATTAAATTGCCACAGGACAATATCACTGCCCTGAAAATGATGTTAGGAAGGTGTGTGTAATAAATGCACAAGGCAGCGCTCTGCTGCAGTGATGTTATTTCTACTATGCACATGCACCATGCCATTTTCTCATGACTGGAGTCAGCAAGAGCTGAGCTGGTGGAGGTCCCAGGGATGTTTAGAAGAACTTCAAGGCTACTATACTATCAGGAGAAATTCCACCCTGGAAATGGCTTCAGAGCTGGAATCCTCTCAATTTCTGATTTCTCTTTAATCTGAGAGCATCTATTAATCCATCTCACCACCCTGAACATGCAGAGATGAAGCATTAAAATTGTCAAGTTGTGTCTTATTTATGCTGTTGATGAAGGGAAAATAAGGTTATATATTAGATCCTTGGAAAGAGCTACCTTCATGTCTGGCTTCCAGGGGGATGCCTGGCTGCATCGTGCTCACTGGAGGCAGAGACAGCCTCTCCAAAGAACACGTCATGCTGGAAGCCACTGATTCCACCCTCCAGAGCCACGGAGCAAACATAACGGGTTGTAGAAAGACCTGGATTAAACCCTGATACAGCCAACCCATAGTTAATTCAGAATTTTTATGATTAGAAGCAGAACTTTCTAGTTTAGTCTTTCTATATAGGCATCAACTTGAGGGGTCATTGATTACTTTAAAAGCTATGTTTTTTCTTTTTTTTTTTTTTAAGTGGATAGCTGCAAGCTTTGCTTTCTTTTAATGCAAATGATCTTATTTGGACCTGCTGACATTAGAAACCATTGCATGCCTTCTGAATCTAGCACAAAGGCAGAGAAAATAGAATCAGCTCATTTTATGAGAGCTCTTTAAACTGGGAAGAAAAGAAAAAAACAATAGAAAGAAAGAAAGAAAGAAAAAGAAAGGAAAACAACAACAACCATAAGAGAGGATTTGCTGGTTCTCTGTCCTCTGGCTTTCCCCCCTTTCCCCCCCTTCCACTTCCATCGCTTCGGGGACTTACTACAGCCATGGGATTAATGGACACCTAATGCCATCTCTGCTTTACAGCCTGGAAAGTCTCTTGTCTAGTTTACATTGATTTTTCTTTTCTGATGCATTTGCAGAATCTGAGATACCGATGGCGGGAAACATAGATAAAGAGGGAAGACGTGAGAAAGAGATACATCCTCTGCCTCACGCTCCCAGTGCCGAAAATGCTCCTAGACTTTGGAGCCTGCAGATGCTTCCAGCAGCAAATACCCACTTACTCTTTCCTGCCATCATAGAGGACGTAGGAAGGGCAACAGTGATAAACTTGCTCTCTTGTGGGCTGGTGTTATCCGTCACTCAGGAGCAGATAGGGAATGCATTGCCTTACAACAATTCCCAGTGCAATGAGGTCTCTCTTGTGTGATTTGGCACTATGCTCCTTTTTATTGCAGTTCTATTTTTATTATAATTGCTATTAGCAAGACTAAGGTAATTTCCCAGGATCTTCTCCATAAATGAATGGACACAACGGTCATACTCATGAGGAAGCTAATACCTACCCTCCTGGCTGTGCAGAAAACGTGGTGCTACGTGCAGAAGAGCGATGGGCAAATCTCACAGGTCTGAATGATATCAGAAATACTAGGGGAGGGCCAGGACTCGGGGGGTTGTGAAACCAGGCTTTTGTGGAGTCATCAGCCTCCTTGTACACTACTTGGCATCATGTCATCCCCAGTGACTCCAATCAGGGAAGGATGCTGCTCCCTACCAAACCTTACCTCTCTACACAGGGAAGAGAAAGAAAGCGGGATGACAGCCTGCTTCTCTATTTAGTGTATCACTATTTCTCCTAATGAAGTACTGAAGTAAAGCAAGGCTGGGTTACCGTGCACCTAGAGGGTGGAATGACCCTACATGTCAGCAGGTCAGATCAGATCAGCTTTCACAACAAGATTAGTGGGGCAGAAAGAGCTCCATGAGCCTACTCACAGTCCCCAAAACCCTCACCAGTAACACCTCAGTACTTGACAGCTCTGCAATATTTTGTTTATTAGTATCATGCACAGGTGCCACCTATCAGTAGCACAGAAAAGATGGATGATCTTCTAGTCAAGATGCTAAATGTTGTCTGAAGCCGGACTGCTTCTTAGTAATAGTGACAAAACCCCCCAGAGCCAGAAAGAACAGAAAGAAAACACCATCCTGTGACCATGTCCCTCTCATCTTCAGCATCTTTGATGTCAGCTTTTAAACTGTTGGAACAAAAGATGGAGGAAAGGATGGGAATGAAGCTTAAAGGTAATGCAACACCGGCTGCGATCCGTCTTCCACTGGCTCAGTGTAAGTTCTTTCTTAGTCTGTGTTAGATATCCGTGGTATCGTTAGGTATCTTAGAGGTTCCTTAACAGACTGTTTGGACTCCCTGTTAGGCAGAAGAGTCAGAAAGGGAGGACTTTGCCATGCCACTCTCTGCTAGTGAGTGACACGTTGTATTTCAGGAGCAGCAGGAGCCATTTGGCTTTGAGTGATGGTGCTGCTCAGGTGGTTACGAAGGCATCTCATTTCCCTTCAGCTACCCCATAATGCAGTCTCATTTCCACAGCACCCTATTGTATCGTGCATCTCAAAGCAAGTGGGTCACAAGGTTTTTCATCCCACTCTGAGCTCCCGGTTCCAAGCAGTTCTTCTCACTCTGCCATGAAAAGGGGTAAATTGTTGTTCAAACAAGTGTGACCCTGTGCTTTGCTGTCATGAGGACAGCTTTTTACAAGACATTTAATGCTTAATATGGAGCTCTTGACAGAAATGAGATATTCCTTGCTGGGCTCCTGACAGACTGCTGGAGAATCTCAGGAGGAACAAAAGAGATTTATCGGAAAGAAGGTTTTCTACTACAGGCAAGAAAAAAAATAGGAACATGGTCATTAAAAGAGCAAAAAGCAGGAAAACGAAAGGACCCCTGGTGATAGGTCCTGTTTCTCATCTAACTGAAGAAGGAGACTTGCAAACATTCAGATTAATTTTAGAAAATAACTAGTATCTCAAATTTTCATTGCAAGAAATTACAGTGTTGTCACGTTGTCATCATGATTATTTATTTATTTTTACTCCAATTAATAACTACATCCAGGAAATTAAAAGGAAAAATAGCATGCACTTCTGTTGGGAAGACTGTGAGGAAAGAGATCAGCAATCATGGAGAAATAGTATGTATATGTCAACACTATTGTTTCTTTTCCTATGCATATTTTCACATTTAAAGGAACCCAGGTTTGTTTACTGTGTTTTGCAAGGCTGGGTTTCATCCTTTTTTAAGGTTCCTATACAAACATCAGCTGTTTGAGGTGGATCCTGCAAACCTCCAGAGTTTCTTTTCTTCTGCTTTTGAAATTCTGAAAATTCGTATTTTTATTCATTATTCATCTCACCCATTGTTTCAGTGTGAGCAAGAAGAATTAGGTAGTGCTTTAGCTGACTGACTGCACAGTACGAATAGTGAAGACACAGTTTTCCAACAGCCTGAAGTCTAAAATCTTTATCGTCCTGTGGAGTGAATCCTGAAGGATGAACCAGTGGGAAGAAATCTTTTAAAGGACTTGGCTGCCTTATTACTATTCACTTCAATGAAAGTTTGACTTCTAAACTCTTCATGTTTACTTTGACAATTGCACCCTACATCCATGCATTATTAGGTTCAGAAATAACAGAAGAAAGGAATTAAATTTTTAATGAACGTGATTTACTACTATGTGTTCAACAGCTGACTTGCAAAAGCTGTGAGGTAGTCTAAACTCTCTACACTGTGGGACATAGCCACGACAAAGGGTGGATGCTGTAGGGACTCTGAGATAGATGGGCCAATAAATATGGTGCCAACTGCTATCCTTTCCCTGAAGTCAGGAGGATGATGCTGAATTTCATCTGTTAAGAATCTGGCCTTAACTCACCAAAACTTTCTTGAAAAATCCTAAAAAAACCACAGACTTTCTCCACAGGGGAGTATGGGTGTTCAGAGATTAAAAAGTTTGACAATGTTCACAGTCCCATTAAGGAAGACCAGACAAGTCTCAGAGGTCTCCACAAAACTAGACTTAATCTGTGCGGGGTGGGAACGTCCACAGCAAGTAGAAAGGGCTTAGAGGGGGAATTTCTGACAACATTTCATTGCGCAGAGTGCAGTTCATCTGCCTATTGCAGATATAGAGCAGTGGGATAGACCTCAAGGATGCTCCTCACAAAAAAACTCAATGAAGACCATAAAAGCCACCAGTTGAAGCAGTGGATACCTTTCCTTAGGACTAGAGGTTTGTCCCTTCACTGCGTGAGCCCTCCATTCCAGTTCATGCAGTACCAATCATCAGACAATCCAAGCCCAGATATAATGCTCTCTTTATTATTTTTTCCACAAAAGCACCTCAGAGAAATAACCAAGGATCAACACCTTGTCACATTGAGCATCTTAAGGAAAGAGAATAGAAAGGCTAGACTGTGCCCCAGAGATCTTACAATTTAATTGAAATTGCAAGAACACACCCAGATTTGAACAAGGGCTCAGTTTATTGCACTATTCTGCAAACCAGTTTTCTTGTGTTTATCAAGAGCAAAAGTTTTGTTCTTCACCTCTCTGTTCCAAATAAAATCCTACTTTCTTCGTTCCTTTTTTTTTTCCCCCCTCCAAGCACAAGAGAAAAAGAGAATGAAAGGTGAGAGCTGATTGAGTGAGCAACAGCAGGGGAAAGAAATGAGTATTTATCAATGTTCCTCTCCCTTTAAAGCACATCAATTCTGAAGCTGCTGACAGAGGTCTTGCTGTAACTGCTGGAAGAACCTCCAGGAGCTAATAATTTTATGTTCAGGCTTATGTAAAACCAGTTTTGATTAATTATTGATGCAAAGTTAGGAAAATGAACATTCGCTGTGCCTTGGCACAGCCCTATCAAATAAACGAAGCTGCGGCTGCAGCACAGCATGCTGTTCGACCCCCGTTCCTGTCTAGCAGCTCTTCGTTAGCGGGGGAAGTCAGGGTTCCTTGTGGGGGGCGGCACATCCCCTCTCGTTGCATTGTCCATTGTAGAGCTTGTTTTCAGGCTCCTGAAATCTAGGAGAAGCCATGCCAGGCACTACCAGCTTCCCTTATCTGCCTCAGGCAGAAGTGGACCATATTCCCTTTCTCGTGCTCACTCAGATGGGCAAATATGCTTCTTGTTTTTTTTTTTTAACTTTTGACTTAGATTACCGCCTGAAATTTCTGTCTTATTTTGCCATTGCTTTGTGAAGGTGGCTGGGGTTCAACTCAAGGCACAATATTCCCATGTCCAGCATAGCACTCCTGTGGGTTCCCGAACAATGTATCCGTGCACAGAAAGCAGTCTTGACAATAACTGCTTAGCAGATTCAATTCAATTCCATCTAATTAAATAGGTTCAGCAGCACAAAGACTGCAGAAATGGCCGCAATCTCATGCTAGACACGCAGCTGCAGGGCTGCAACACATGCTTGTAAAAAGTGCAAAAAGTACATTTAACCTTATTTTAGTGGAAAGCCCCTTGCAACGTAAAAATCTCTACAGCGCACATACATCAAAGGGCTAGGCTACATTTAAACTTCTTGATGCTGATAGTAGGAGTCAGACCCAGAGATGGATACACACCTCTGGTCTCTACACATCTGTATTCCCACCCTGTGTAAGATATACACAAACCTCATTTCCTCTTTTTTTACCTGGATCCATCTCCACTGGTTCATATGGGGCTGCAGTGGTCTCAGTGGGAGCCATAATGGGGTGGAGAGGGGAATTTTAACAACTGCTTCTAGGTAACCAAACAGCCTAAGTCATCTCGCCCACTAATGAGCATGTCATATAGCCCTGCTCTTCACTTCATCACTTTCGTGTCCTTTCCAGAGTGATGCCATTTTACATCCCGCAGCCTTTTATAAGCTCCTGATGTCCAATACAGATAGTCTCCTCTTATCATCTTTCTCTTTTTCTTTTTAGCACTCCTGGCTTCCCAGAACCATTTTCTAGGGCCAGCTTTTTTACAATGGTTTCAATTCTTAGCTCTTCACTCTTCCAATTGTTCTTCACAGATATGGAGGGTGGGTGACTTAAAAGCGCCCTGGCTTAATTCAGCTCCCCTTGAACTCACTGGTATAGAAAAACTGAACTGCACATTTCAATTGATTTCAACAGGGGAAGAGTAAGGCAAGTACATTGGGCTTTAGAAATTCCCCCCCTTGATGTTTTCCCATCACCCTCTTCCCTGTCATTAGCACGCTTTGTGCCACTGCTCCCAGTTCTGCTATAAAGTGTGCTCCTATTTTCATTCTTTTGCACCTGTCCATCTCCACGCGCTAACGTGTTTGAATTTCTTTTTATGAATTTTGTAGGACTGTAGCCCTGTCTTGTGGAACAATTACCGCTGCTTTGTAATGGAGTTTACACTGAGTTATTCTCAACCAGAGCTTCATTTGCCTAGGAATATATCATACAGCCATATTATGGAGACATCACCTGCAGCTAAGTAGCAAGGTTTTCTTCTCTTGGAGAGTCAACACTATTATCCTCAGAACCAGAAGCAAATTTTTAACGAGAAATTTTCATATAAATATTTGCTTGCCGTTTTAATTAATGTGAACTTCATGTATGCACTATTCTGTGAGAGGAAACCAGATTGAGACAGGTTATAACTGAACTTCTTGTTTGTCCTTCCATTTTCTGAGGTCCAGTTCTGTAGTGAAGTAATGGAGAGTACGTCTTTAACTGAGCTGTGGATGGTACCAGAAGCTTTGTACCGTACCCTCCGAGCAGTGATAACCAGTTCACCCTCATCTCTACAGAGCTAGATCTGTATTCCCAAAGGCCAGCCCGGAGATCATCCAGCAAACTCTCCCTAAGAGATGTGTCCTCAGAGGCACATGGTTTTCCAGCCAAATGGAAGAGTCCAAAGACCTGAAGCCAAACCCTTCAGGCAGTCCCACCACTTTGGTGGTTTATTCACCTTCAGTGTACTCCTATGCAGCAAAACAATATCCAATATCTATCTGGATCTCAGGTAGAAACTTTCATGAGTGTAGAGGCCTGAAGCTGCACCAAGGCAAAAGCCATCATCGCTCCCTTTCCTACTTGCTATTCTCATTGAATATAACCCAGACAGCAGATCCCTTGTCTGAACTCAGGTGAGAACTTATAAAAATGGCTTGTGAGGTCTTATTGATCACTCCTCTCCAGGCGGTTGTACAAGACTTTCTTCCCAATGCCCAAAATTATGTCTGAAATCAGTTTAGGGAATGAGCAAGTCTTTTAATTAAAACAGTCTGTTATGATGAATCTGTTATTACAAAGTCTTACCTATGTAAAACATTAATAATACAAATTTCATTTGTTTATGTCAGCACCAAGCATTAATTTTTAATGGCGAAACGTATGAGTTATGAAAGGCATTAATGCAAAACAAATCACCAACTGAGAAGGGAAAGGAAATCCATTTTTTAGGGTAAGCAGTGGGAATGAAATATTATTGTGGTTCTAACCAGGGAAAAAAAAATATTTCTTAGGGCTCCAAGAGCAATTAAAAAAGCCCAGTGAAGCCGTGGGTTTTATCATCATGCTTAATATTAGTTCTATATCCAGCAAAGTTTGTGTCCATTTCATCCAGCCTGTGCCTTGATGCCATCTCTGAGGAAGCCTTTTACACAAAATTACTCTAATTGCCATGCAACTGCCATGAAAGCAGATCGGATACGTACTGCATAATAACCATCTCGCTGCTGCGAATGAATGAGATCACAGAGAGCCCAGAAGTTAGTCATGCTCGCTTGGTGGGCCAAATTCATCACGGATGTAAATGGGAGACACTCTGTGTGATTTAGGAGTCACTCCTGCTTACACCAGCGATAAATTAAATCCAGGCGTTAATTGCCAACTCATTCTTACAGCTTATGATTATAATTCTGCAGGGTAAATCGATACTGGTTCGTTTTCAAAGCGGTGTAAGGGAGTGGGTTGTGGTGGGCTGAGGGCTCTGAGGCAGAGCTACTGAGAAATTGCAGCGTTTGATAGGACTTTTGCTTCTGCAGGACCTAGCACCCTCGCTGTTAACCCTTTCTCTCATAACCGTTCCACAACAAGGAAATGTCATTAAGCCCTGGGCAGAAAGACAATGGAAAATCCTCAAGTACTTAAGGACCAAGTCTCACTGGTAATGTGCCGGCTCTTTAGCAGGGCTTAGGATGGTGGGTTAAAAAGGGTTGTGGGCAACACAACCCCTGGTGCCTCGGTCCACAGCAGCCAAAAGACCCAACCTCAACTCTGCACGTCCGGAGAGTTTCTCCGAAAACCAAGGAGACAAGAAGTGTGTGCTGGCACCACCCTGGCACAGCACAATTAACACTTCTTTTCACTACCAATCTAGCTATGGCTGTTAAAGGACCGCTACAGAGCTAGCGAATGGGGACATCATCTTTTTTTAAGCTTTAAGGAACCGGACTTTGCCTTTTTTCCCTAGTTAAGACTTCAGCAATATAAGCAATACATCTTGTAGCTTCCACCTCTCTCCCACACTCTTCCTTTCTCTTTTTCTGTCTTTCTTGTCTCAGTCTAAAAGAGTTGCTGATATTAGCAATAAAGCAAGAATTTAATATCATCTTACAGGGTGCTACGACAAACTGCCCCTTGGTTCCATCGATTCAACAGGCCTGAAATATAGGAAGGTATCTAAGGGGGAAGAATACAAGATGAACTTTGCAGATATAAATTCTGTAATATTGGATTTCTCCTAGCACATTTCAGGGCCGTGTTGTGTCGCACCAGCATCTCTCCCTCTGATGCTACAGGATCTCTCTTAGCTAAGCTAACAGGTTGGGAGGCATTTAGAGCAGGCCACGGTATTTCATCTCAACAATAGCCCCGATATTACAGTGTGTGACACATCCACTCCTTCCTGCCTCCGATAGGGACGCACCACCCAGCCTGAGGATACCAGAAACCTGTCTGCAAGCAATTTAAGGTTGTTTTCTTTCTCCCAACATTAGTGTGTGAGGTGACATAAATACAGAAGAGGCTGTGGCTGTGGGAGAGAACCTGCTCTACTGGGTATCAAAGACTTGATAAGAGAAGCAATTGCAAATATTTGGGACATGCGATGCTGTAATCTGTTGTTTCTTTTCCCACACCCACATTTACCCTCCATTCTGTAAGTATCCATTTGGCAAGGTTATAAAATAATCACATCTTAGTCTTTTCTCCTTTAGGATACTTAACAAGTTCATTTTCAAAATTCATGACTTGAGAAATGAGATTCGGTTTACCACACAGCATTGAAAAAACTATCAACTTGCCTTTCCTTTCCTCTTGAGGGGAAGAGTCCAGTTCGCTCTGAAAGGCTTTCTTGTAAGTCCTCAGTCTGGCACTTTTCATACCGTTGCATTCATATTAACAAATGAAGTGGGCAATTGCTTCCATGCCATCCTTTTGCCCCTTGAAATTAAAGTCAGAGGAGGAGCAAACCAGAATAGCTCATTGCATTGTTCTACCACTTTCAGAGTTGGCTTTGACCTTCAACATCCTTTCATTTGAGATTCTGGCTAATTTAAAATTATACAAAAGACGACAGGGATAGTGCCTACACATGGTGCAGAATACAGTAGGATATGCAATAAATGATATTTGCATTCTCTTTAAGAAGGATTTGCACATAATCTGGTTGTTAGCTGTTAGTTCTGTAAGTGAAGTCTCATGGCCGGGTCCCTGAGCCAGGCACAGAAATGATGGGCTCATATTTGTTGCAGGAACAGCATCATCAAATGCTGTCCAACATGATGTCTCTCGTGTTAAAATGATATCAAAAGCCCAGTGGTCAACCGGCAAATTGAAAAGAAAAAAGCATGCATTTTTGGTGCCACTTTCCCCAGAATTCCAAAAGCTTTTTATTTCTTAGAAATGAGAGTGGATGGTGGGGGGAAATGAGCAGTTTCTGGCCTGGCTTGCTCAAGGTACAGTCTTCCTTGAAAGGCAGCACAGAACTGGTCCGTATGTGATGAAGTTTGTGTATAATCAATAAAAAGAACTCAAGATCTACTTGAAAGAGAGAAAGGGTCAGTGTTGATAACCTTCACAATTCTTTTTATTTATTATTAATACCTGCTTGCTGTAACTCCAGCAACAAGAAATACGGAATACTAGACAAAACAGAGACTCCTCTCTCTACTCCCATCATACTTCTATCTACCCAGATGTTTTATTTTTCCTCTAACTCCATCTTTTCCCGTCTATTCTTGTTGAATCTTCTGGGACTGTGCCTGAGAAACAGTGAGTTCCTTGGGGCAGCAAAACACAAGTTTCCGAAACAAGTCGTATTCAAGAATTTTTTTCCAGAACTGCCAAGAGGAACAGCTGTGGTAAGGGCTGGCAGGTTTTTAAAATTTTCTCATCTCCCAGTGTGGAAATTGCCTCCATTCCACTCCATCAGGGCAAAGGACAGGATAAGTCCCTCAGTGCATGGTCTAGTGACAATATTTGTCCCGGTGCTGGGTGCTTGTGGTGGAACAGGACCATGTATCGAGAGGGAGAGAAGAGAACCAAATGTAGGATGTATCAATGTATGATGTCCGTTTTTTTAAGAAAAAGGGTTGAAGCTGTGGTAGGAGAAGGCTACCAACCCCACTAGCAGCCTACCTCCTACTTCTGAGCTCAGACAGATAGTGATACCTCCACATGGCCTTTTGCAAACGCAAAAGCTGCGACTGCTCAGGGCCAACTGCAACTGGATGGTTGCTGCCGAGTACTGAGACGCAGCTCAGTTTAGAGCGTCCGCACAACTGTCTGTTGCCTCCAGTACATCCAAAAGTTTTAGGACCCACCCTGCTTTTTTCAGACAGGTACAAGTTGCAACAAAAACCTGACTCTTCAGGCATAATGAGCTGGGTGCTCAAAAGGTCTCATTTAGCATGAAATGCCCAAAAAGTGGGTCATGTCCATCTATAATAAGAAACATTCTTAGTGGTAAAATAGGTTTTCTGAGGTCCTTTATCAACTAGGAATGTCCTCAGGCATAAGACAAATAAATAAGTACCTTCCAAAATTACATCATTCTCCAAACTCAGATCAATCCGATTGAAAGCTTACAAATGCTGTAGGGCTTTGTTGGTTGGTTTTAATGGAGGTAGGAGAAAGAGTTTCTTGATTTAGAGGGAGTTTTTACCATTTTTACCCTGCAAACTCTGAGAAACAGAAACCAGCCAGGACCACCGACAGCTTTTATGTGAAAATTCTCCAGCAGCTTTACTGCTGGTACTAAGTAAATTGTTTCAAATTTTGCATCAGTCTTACACAATAGTCACGGGTGGAAATTTGGAAAAAGCAAGTTTCCTCCTCATTTGTCCCGGATCAGTACTCCTCTGGTCATCCTCTTGTCATGGCAGGGCAATTGACTCCAGTTTTACATCCTCTACTCTCACTGGTATCAACTACAGATCTAAATTTCCTTCCATCAGCTCTTTCATACAGGAAAAATGCTCCCATGTAAGGTGTTTGCCAATAATCATCTTCATGTTTTCTTCATTCAGTTATAGCCCAGAATGATTTATTATAGTTATTTCAAATGTCCCTACTCTTTGGCTCTCAAATTATTCCCTTTACTGTTTACTATTATTATTCGTATTATTGTAACTTCTTGTTGCAGACCAGAACGAGAACGTGCTTTGCATTTTTCACTGCCCAGACTCCTGCGTGGGTTGTCTCTGTTATTTCACTGAGGGACAATGGATGTATAAGCTGCAATTTTTCCAGTATAGCACAGCTGTAGTTACCTGTGTAGATGCACCACTGAATTCACAGGTATATTCAGTATTTCTTCACATGGATGCTTCATGACATTAATACGAGATTAAAGTGTCTGATTTGAGGCATTCACATTCTGAATTGTGGGGGCTCAGGTATCTCCCTGCCCCCATCTTACAAACCTTTGCTTTTAACACCCCCCTCAGGATTTCTTTTCTCTGACACCCTTTCCTGCATCATGCTAGAGTGTGCTGGGTTGTTTCTTGTGAAGAAAGGAGGGCAGCTTGGCCAGGAGCCCGTTTATAACCAAACCAGCTCCTTGGACTTGTGTTCTCCCAAGACAGTGGTTGCTGTAGACTTCATGGTCGCCTAAAGGCACCCACACCGTATTTCGCTGTGCCTTGAAGTCAACTGATAGCCCTGTGAAATTCGGGGAAACCCCATTGCCTTCATTTGTCCATAGAGCAGACCCTAAATGGAATTGAAATGATCAGCACACAGCTGAAAAGCTGTTTAGCCAACAAGGAAGACACTGCGATACCAGATGCCATTTGCCACTTGAAAACATAAAAAGCACCTTTTCTTTGAAATGTGATCTGCCCATAATGTGATTTCAATGCTGATGTCTATTATTTAGTACTTACTTTTAAGTTGAAATTTTACCAGCAATTTAAAAAAAAAAAAACTATTCCGTTTTAATCTTATAGAAAGTTTAAAGCAATTTTTTACGAGTGCATAACTCTAAAATACCACTTTGGAATGAAGAATTATCTCTCAAGCACTTACTAGATAGGCTTTACTTTACTGTTAGTTAATCTGACAGTATTTTATTAATAATCAGCCCTTTTTGTATTGCTATTATGCATTTTTTTCTATTAACGCAGTTTATATCTCTAGCATCACCATTATAAAGAAGACTGTGAAATATCTCTCAGATATGCTGTGTAGGAACAAAGTAGATAAATATTGCTAACAAATCACAGGCACTATTTTTCGTTGAAATTTCTTGCTTTTAAAGAACAATTAAATATTTAATACCAATTTTAAGACATATTTTTATAGGTGGGAATCAGATTCTGGTATGGTGTACATCCACTGTAAGGGAAGAGGGAGGGAGTGCGTACTCTTGTTTTATGGCTTTTGCATCCTTGTTTACAATTCATTGTTCGAAACCAGCCCACAGCTCACTGCCTATGCTCACCTTCATTTGAGTACAATTCTGTAGCAGGAACAGAACAGGAAGAAGCTTGAATCTGGTCTTCTTCCTCTGTCTTAGATTTTTTATTCCTAGATTTAGTGTATTGTCTTCATTCTTCCTTCATTTAAACCCAGTCCAGAAATTCAGGATAAGTAACTTGATCACGTTGAATTTAATAGGTTTATGCAGGAGGCCTGTGGTAAGCCTGTTAGTTTTACAGAGCGCAACTCAATTTACTTCTCGAGTGATTCACACCAGCATAAGTGAAAGAAAAACAGGCTATGGCAATCCAGTCTGAACATGGCGGCTTTCAGCTTTTCATTAACCCATCCTTCTGACCACGTCAGTGCATCTGGGTTATTTCATTGTCTACAGTGTTTGCAATAACTCCCCTGGAGTATAATCTGCAAGCGGAATCAACACCTTATTTATGCCTTCCCCCTAGTCATTAAGATTGATGTGGAGTAAAAATGGGGCTAATATTGATCCTTTTTGACATTCTGCTGGACAGTGTTTCCAGCCATGCTTACTGTGCCACTTGATTTCTTACCCTTCCTTTGTTGTCCGGCTGGCGATTTTCCATCTCTGTCAATACCCACCAAGCTGTGGAGAATTACTTGCGAGGTGCATCTCACACGTCTCACAGAAACCTAAATAAATGCTCTCTCTTCCTATGTTCATTTTCAGAAGGATCTTGCCCCTGACCTCACATTGATTTGGACCCCCTACTGAGTAATCAAGTGATGCTTGCGCACCTAAATGTCTGATGGGACATCATTTGCTTACAATCATGCATGAGGCCAGGGGAGAGCTAAGTCTCAAGTCGGTTCCCTGCCCATCTGCAGGAACAGAAACTGGGCAGACTCAGATGTAATTGCCAGTCTCTCTTGTTTCCTCCTTTTAAGAGGAGTACCACCTATGGGACCTAATTTTGATCTCGCAGCTTAAAATCAGATGTGAAACAGTCACAAACCATCCCGCCAAAAAAATTTCCCAGTTTCTCTGACAACATCCTAGTGATTTTTCATTATCTAGCAATATCATTAAGCCTTATCTCCTTTGAGGTGCAAGACTATTTCTCACCTAGATGCTCTGTTGTGCCCACAAAGGATGAACTGTGTTATAAATATTTATTTTAAAAGCTGATTCTGCAGAGGCTAATCTACCTGCCATTACCTTCAGTGGAAACCCTCACACTGGCTTCAGTGGGTGACGATTATTAAGACTGAATTCTTACCACATGAGACCCATGAAGCTGTAAACTTTCCAAATCAAGCATATGTGTAAAACCACAATCTGCATCTTGGGAGAATGAGGTGAGTTCTGCTGGGCACTTTACTGCCAAGACAGATAAGTGAAACTATAAATGGCTCGAGCCAACACTTCGTTAAACTGGTGCAGAGATTTATGGACCCTCAAGAGCATGAGGTTTTTTCCACCTTTGAAAACATCAAAGAAAATCAGAGAAATAACTTTTCAGTCTAATCCTCATGACCAAGAGCCCTGCTGAGCAGTCTAAGCAAGAAGAAAACTTATCAACAGAAATGGGAACTGGCTTCTGAAAGGAAGGTTTGATCCAGAGAGCTGGATGATCACCAGGAGAAGCGATCAGTAAAAAGGAATTCCACTGTATTCAATTTAAGTATCCGTTTTATCTGTTCCTTATCAACAGCTCTATTGACAAGGCCTTCATTGCTTCCTAATTGTTTGTCCCAGTTTTTTGTGCTTTTCTGTGAAAGGCTAGTTTGAAAAGAGGAGTTCAGTAGCTTGGCTGTGTTATTTGTAACTCAGCCATCATTGATTTTATCCCTTTTCTAGTTTATTAAAGGGCCTGCTTTATCTCTGTTACAACTCCCTCCACACACACACCAACATTTATTGCATTCTTAAAGCTCACTCTTATTCAGAACTGTCATTAATTTGTTCCACATACTTTGATCTTCCTTGTATCTTCCATTTCTTCACTTACTTTTAGCTTTCAGCAGCCTGGAGAGTGCTGGTGGGGTAAACAGCACAGAGATGAAACCTTCTTCCTAGTGAAAGCACTGCTGCGAGGCTATTACACGTTTGTCCAGCAGAAACTGGACCAAGATGTTCATCTGTCACTCAAAAGCCTTATGGACTCTTCACGGTGTTTATCTGGTCTGTCTCACACAGGACCAGAACGTCTCTTCTTGGGTTTCAGCCTGCAGAGCGTGAACGTCCAACTGCATCGTTGCCCACAACCACACCACTGGTGAAAATCCACACCGGCAAGGCTTGGGCAGGAAAGCCCTCTCCTCTCTGTCCAAAGAGCAGCTCTGTTATGGAGTCTCTGGTACACACGTATGGAGCAGGGTCTGTGACCTCCAAGGTAAGTACAACCACAAAGGCATCAGAGATGGGGCCGCACGGCAAAGGCAGTATGAGAAGAGCTGCCGGCGTCCTGCCCACTGCTCTGGCTTTGCCTGGGTCAGCAGTCCTGCAAGCAATGATGCAACTCTCAATGTAGGACCTCAGCTTTTTATTCAAAACCGTACTAAACAAACAACCCAAAAAGGAAAGCCCTGGAAGCTGGATGCAGAAGAATTTCAGTAGACATTTCTGTATAAACCCTTTTGCATCCATGAGTTGAACGGAAGATGCAGCCTCTGGAGTACTGCTTACCCCAGCTGAGGAAGGACAATGCACAATTACGAGTTCATTAAAGGGATCTGAGGAATTTCCCACATGAAGAAAATAGTTCAGTACAGGGACAAACTCTAAAGGAATATGGGAAAATGATATGAAATGAGAAACAGGCTGGAGAGGGTGGGCTGGGAGCTCTGCTCTCTGGCTCTCACGACAGGAGAACAAAGAGACAGTCGATGGGATATTGAGAAGCAGCAAATTCAAAACTGATAAAAGGAGTTATTTCTTCACACTTCTTTTCACTGCCAGAGGAAACCTCTGAGAATAAGAATTTAACAAGATTGGCTGGAGAGTGGCCACTCACTTGGATAAGGAGAACGCCCAGAACTAGAGCTGTTAACGCTACAAACCCTTGGAAGAGATTTCACACGAAAATGGTGTATATTAGAGAATAAGTTGGAGGGAGGAGGAGATGGATTATCCTAGATCGGTTTGTTATGCAGCACTTATATCTTCTTTAGAAGCACCTGGAGTTAGCCATAGTCATGGGCTGATAGCCACAGTCACAGTCTGACCCAGGCTGACAATCGTATTGTTGCCATTCTCTGATGTCCCTTAGCTGTTCCTCTTCCCTCCTCCACCTGGTTAAAGCTGATTAAAAATCCAGAAATTAATTTCACACAACAATTCAAAACCTTTTTCATCCTGAAAGGTTAAAAATAGACTCATTTTTTCTTTTCTTTTCTTTTTTCCTCAGAAGCTTATGGTGAAATATTTTAATGAAAACATTTACTGCAAACACAGGTGCTAGTAAACACAATATGTCAGTATAGATTTGGAAAATGTTTACAATTCAAGGGTTTAGGGAGAGATTGAATATTTTAATAGAACATTAGCTTTTAATGAGAAATACAATTATTTTTTTTAATAAAGAAGTTTGGTTTGTTATTTTCTTTTAAAAGACCCTGAAAAATCTTGGATCAGCTCAAGGCCCAAAGATGAGTTCAAAAGGCTCTGAAAGGGATGAGCACAGCCGGAAAACAGCGGCAGGTCTCATCCCGGGGCATGAACAGGTGAGCGGGATCTGACAGACTGAAAGATTGATCCCGGGCTGAGGAGCGGAGGAGAGCTGAGGAAGCCAAGGAAGCTCCCGCTGTCACCAGCAGCAGCAGAAAATCCTTTATTGACAGGGGCAGGAAGGGGACATGCTGTCCGCTCCTCCGAGGTGGCTGGTGGGTCTCCCAGGGTTTGCCCTCATCCCTTTCCCATCACCAGCTGTGCCGGGACCACAATGGGAGACAAAGCTCCGCTGTATTCTTGATTAAATTGATGAGATGGGGCTGTTGGGAGCAAACGCATCTCTCTCTCTCTCTCTCTCTCTCGGTCCCTCGGCACTTTGAAATGAGCCGCTCCTCCCTCCGCTCCTGCCGAGCTCCAGAGAGAGAGAAGGAAGGAATAGGCATTAGCAGAGCCTCTAATTACGCAGGAATGGGGAGTACACCCCCGCGGTGCCTGGAGCAGGCTGGGGTAGGTTCTCAGCCATTCTGGAACAAGCTGAATTGCTTAAGGTTTCCTCTGTCTGCTGTTATCTTTGTCCCTTTGCTACACGTTAATTGAGCCTTTCTTTTGCCCCTTTTTGGCTGAAACATCTGCTTTTAATGCTCACAAACAATAAATCCTTTCTCTTTTCCTTGCTCACACGGGATGTAAATCCACACAGAAGGGGCAATAAGGAGCAAGGGAAAAGGGCTGCGTGCCATGCTCCCAGCATTAGCATAATAGCCGTGATTATGGCTCAGTGCAGCCCTGAGCGGCGGCAAGAGGAACCCACCTCGGCTGAGCCAACCTCACCGACGTGCCTTTCGCTTGTCGGGCCACCAAAACACGTCAGTGGGCTCGCAGGGGGGCTGAAAGTTGGCTTGTCCCCCGCTGTCAGTACGGCTGACAGATTTCTTAAGAAACTGCTAGCAGGAGCAGCGAGGATGTCTAACACCTTCCCTCTGCTTTAGGAAAGTCAAATGAAGTAAAATACTCGCCTGTAAAACTGGCTGCAAGCCTTATCTCACGTGCACACCCGACTGCATCTCAGCAAGGCAGCCTCTTGAGAGCCTAAACTCCTGAAATCCAAGCGTCCAGTTGATCCGCTGTGGGCTGTATCTGTCCTTCCCCAAAAAAAAAAAGCCTCCTGGGTGTCTGTACCCATGGCCTGGGCTCCTCCTGCCTCTCTCCCCTCTGCTCGCCTGTCTCATTCCTGGGAACAGGCAGGCCCAGCCTCCAGCGGGGCTTGGGGACCATCACTTTATCCCCATGGGCTGCTGACACACGTCACGAAGTGTTCAGGAGGTACCACCACCTCCAGGAAAGCACCTCCGCCTCAAAGCTCCAGACATTACTTGCAGCTTATTTAGAGGGGAGGAGTGGACGTAAGCATGGCTTTCTCCCTCTTCACACCCCGGCAGCACTCATGCTTCTCCGAAGTACAAGTGCCACCTCCTTCAGTCAAATTCAGCCTCTAGCAAAGCCTGGACGAAAGGTCCTACTTGAGATATGACGACAAAGAAGCAAATACAGGAGCTTGGGTGGGATCTGCTTAGCAGCTGTGCAGGTGAAAGATGAGGAGGTGCGCTCACACTTTTATCTTCCGTTTTGTTAGCTATAGAGTGACGATCTCCCTTGCTTTCAGAGGCATCTGGGTGCCTTTTTCCCCACGGTGCTCACGAAGAAACCCGTTTTTCAGCTCCACATCTGCACAGCCCTATGGCATCTGCTGAAGGAATTTTGCAGCAGCAGGGCTATAGATTTGTTGTTATTATTATTATTATTTTGTAATTAAAACTACCTCTGTGCTCTTTAACTTTACTTCACATTAAACAGCTCAGCACATCTAGCCACCACTGTGAGCCAGCAGCGTGACTTAAGGTCCCCATACGTTTGCCTGTGGCAATACCAAAGTTTACCCTCTGTTAATATCTCAAAATCCTTGTAATGGCAGCAGAGCAAGTTATCTGTGCCCAAGAGTCACCCCCGAACCGCTGCCAGGGTCTGTTGTCAGCCGTGGGGGTGTTATTCCCACCTGCATGCATTCAGGCCACCAAGGGGTGAACCAACAGCCCCCCGCCAGCCTCTGTCTGTGTGTGAAGGGAAAGAGATAAAGGTATTATGGCTGAAGAATACAAACCCACCTTCCAGAGCCACATGCAAGTGAGCCCGCCGCATTCCGCTCTGGGAGCCTAATGCTTAAGACTCAAAAGTCGCTTTAAACTAAATTTTCCCATTTCCAAAAAAAATAAATAAA
Source organism: Rhinoptilus africanus (assembly GCA_013400135.1). Lineage (NCBI taxonomy): Eukaryota > Metazoa > Chordata > Aves > Charadriiformes > Glareolidae > Rhinoptilus > Rhinoptilus africanus. The sequence continues at coordinate 299,449 of VXBO01008593.1, read as the reverse complement.
AAATAAAATAAAGTGTTACAACTACAAGCTGTTTCAGCAAAGCCTCCTCAACAGATAATCGGATTTACATAATTGGGTGCTGGTGGGACTTCAATAAATCATCAACGTGGCAGCGTGTTTATTACAGCCACGCAGCGTCAGTGCTCGTCGCAAATAGTTCCTGGTGCCCGAAATAAACCACGTGCAGCTGAGGGGGAGACACATATATGTGGTTAGTTCTTGCGGACAGGAGGAACGCAGAGAGGCTGGTGTTAATTGCCGCTGAGGATTTATTGCCCATCAAGAGCTGTGAGCTCAGGGGTTTGATAATGGGCTTTGGCTTGACCCCAGGCTCAGATCTAGCCTAGGTCATTTATAAGCCAAGCTTCTAGGAGACGGCTGTTTGTGAGTCAGCTTAAAATCGGTTGCATTTCTCATCTGCATCAACAAGCCTTGTTTTGATCCTTCTGTCTGATCACCTGCGTGAAAAGCACAAATTCCAGAAAGGGAGAAAGAATTCGCTCCTACTGACAGGTGGAACTTCCACCTCTAAGATCAAGAGGGGAAAATGCTCTGCCGTGATGATAGAGGGATATATCTGCATGCAATATTTTATTGATCACCCACCTTTCACCCGCCCTAGGCTTACATGCACTTAAAATGAGCTGTGATCCATCTGTTTCTTCCACATATCTAAAAGCAGGGATAAATCCTTCTCCGGGATGGTAGGGATAAATGTGGGAGAAGGGCAGAGGCTGCCAATGTGTTGCTGCTATCTGTGTATGGATAATGCCACATGCCAGGGACAAGCAGGGAACAAAAGCGATTTGTGAGTTGGGAAATGGGATTGCCAGAAGAGATGGAACAGAAATGAGGTTTTAATCCTCCAGCCCAATCTTCCCTGGTACTGCCTGTCTGCAAGAACAGGATTTTATCAGCGTTGTCCACAGGGAACTTTTCTGACCTTCAGTTTGCTGGAGCCTGGCAGAGCATTGCACTTCTCTAAGATGTGCGAAGACAAGTTTTCAAAATCCACAGATGCTCCTGCGAGGAGCCATAGCAGAGCAGAGCGCACACCACAACACCCCGCGCAGGCTGAGCTCCGCAGGGCAGGACTGCGTGCAGCCTACGGGTCCGGCAAATTCCCAGGAACAGGTACATCAACATTTGCTGCGCTCTTCGTTGCCACTGAGCTGACGAAGTCAAACACCTTGGGACTTGTGTATTTTCCAGAGTAGACAAAAACAGCCTTCCCTATTTGCTTTTGTAGGGCTTGGCAGGTTAAAGAGGAAGAGAAAACTGCCCATAAGACCCACAGCTCTACTACACAGGAGACTGACTTGAGTGTTTGCTTGAAAATTTAGATTTGCTTGCATTGTACAGCCTCCTGCAAGCGTTTTCTATACCCGATTCCCCCACCAACTCACCCCTCTGCCCGCCTGTCTGCCAGGTAGACAATGCCAGCACTAACATTTTCTCAGCTGCCAAAGCACGTTGGCCTGGGACTTCATTTCTCTGTATCACGAGCTACCAGCAGAAACCTTGTCATTGCAATTTTTCACATATTTTCTTCTGCTTTGTCTTTTTTTCTTATCTCTCTGAAATCTGAACTCCCCGGCTCATGGCTGTAGGCTATTACTAGACTGGAACAAAACTTATTCTTAGTCCTAAACAAAATGAATAAGTCAGAAGAAAACAGTCTCAACAAAGAAAAAGTTAATGCTTGGAGTAATAACCATCAGGGTTTCCATCTGCACTGGGTCAGGAGAGTGAGAAGGGACACAGGAGAGGATCGTGTAGCCGCGGTCTGCTCTGCGAGCAGTTTGACTGGTGGCTTTGTCTGATGAACTGGCAGGTGACAGGTACACCAAATTGCTGTGTCCGCAATATTTCTATCTCATATCATGGCAAATTTCACTTAGAGAGGTTGCATCCCTGCTGCGGGCTTGGAATTAGGGCAGCCAAATCCCCCATGGACCCAGGCAGGGGACTGTGAGCACTACTAGATGTCTTTGCAATGAATGACCCACGATGAGATGCTAAAGAGAAGACCTCGGGGCACGGGGCTGAGTTTGACTAATATATGGCACCATTTTTCCATGTGCAATCTAACACACAGCAAAGCAGACTGAGGCAATCCTTCCATTTTCTCCGTTCTTTCCTTCCCTCCTCTTTCCATCCCCGCTTTCCTCCACTCGCCTTTTTTTCTCTTTTTTTTTTTCTTCTCTCTCTCTTTTTAACATTTCAGCTGAAGACATTAAGTTTGTTGTTTCACCAGCTGAGTAAGCTTTGAGGGCTTTAAGAAAAATAAATAGTAAGTCTTGCTCACCAGGTGGGTTCTTCCCCACATCTCAGGTCCAATCACAACCCTAATTTAGAATCTGCAGCCGGTTAATGACCACAGAGGAGACAGAGGCTCAGTGTGGAAGGTCTCTATATAAGCCCAAACGCACACACGCTTCCAGATGTTTCATTTTTAATAAAGATTGGAGCCGTGTGAAAAGAAAGGCTTCAGATTTGAAAATAACAAAGCAGCCCATGAGAAGGGTACTTACTCAGAGCATCGGGGCTGGGCTGGGGGCTTTTGTTTGTTTGTTTGCTTAATCCTGAAATATTATGCAGAATCCAGCCCTTAAAAATTTCTTATTTTCTTGCACCAAAAGTGGTCCCCAAAGGACAGAGCAAAATCTGCGTATTAAATCAAATGTATTTCCCTGCCCACACCCCCTCCCTGCTCTAACCTCTCTCCGCGCACAGACACACAACTGCTTTTCATAGCAAGGCTATAATTTAACAGCTAATGCCTTGCATGAGTACCACCTCTTCCCAAATTCTCCTGCTTTTCAGTTTCTATTCAAATTCAAAGCCAGATTATTTTAGCTCTGCAGCCCTGGAAAAAAAAATGAAATGACAATATTTGAAGAAGCTGCTAGCACTTCTTTCCCCCCTTCCCTTTCACACCCAGGCAATGTCAAGNAAAAGCAGGGATAAATCCTTCTCCGGGATGGTAGGGATAAATGTGGGAGAAGGGCAGAGGCTGCCAATGTGTTGCTGCTATCTGTGTATGGATAATGCCACATGCCAGGGACAAGCAGGGAACAAAAGCGATTTGTGAGTTGGGAAATGGGATTGCCAGAAGAGATGGAACAGAAATGAGGTTTTAATCCTCCAGCCCAATCTTCCCTGGTACTGCCTGTCTGCAAGAACAGGATTTTATCAGCGTTGTCCACAGGGAACTTTTCTGACCTTCAGTTTGCTGGAGCCTGGCAGAGCATTGCACTTCTCTAAGATGTGCGAAGACAAGTTTTCAAAATCCACAGATGCTCCTGCGAGGAGCCATAGCAGAGCAGAGCGCACACCACAACACCCCGCGCAGGCTGAGCTCCGCAGGGCAGGACTGCGTGCAGCCTACGGGTCCGGCAAATTCCCAGGAACAGGTACATCAACATTTGCTGCGCTCTTCGTTGCCACTGAGCTGACGAAGTCAAACACCTTGGGACTTGTGTATTTTCCAGAGTAGACAAAAACAGCCTTCCCTATTTGCTTTTGTAGGGCTTGGCAGGTTAAAGAGGAAGAGAAAACTGCCCATAAGACCCACAGCTCTACTACACAGGAGACTGACTTGAGTGTTTGCTTGAAAATTTAGATTTGCTTGCATTGTACAGCCTCCTGCAAGCGTTTTCTATACCCGATTCCCCCACCAACTCACCCCTCTGCCCGCCTGTCTGCCAGGTAGACAATGCCAGCACTAACATTTTCTCAGCTGCCAAAGCACGTTGGCCTGGGACTTCATTTCTCTGTATCACGAGCTACCAGCAGAAACCTTGTCATTGCAATTTTTCACATATTTTCTTCTGCTTTGTCTTTTTTTCTTATCTCTCTGAAATCTGAACTCCCCGGCTCGTGGCTGTAGGCTATTACTAGACTGGAACAAAACTTATTTTTAGTCCTAAACAAAATGAATAAGTCAGAAGAAAACAGTCTCAACAAAGAAAAAGTTAATGCTTGGAGTAATAACCATCAGGGTTTCCATCTGCACTGGGTCAGGAGAGTGAGAAGGGACACAGGAGAGGATCGTGTAGCCGCGGTCTGCTCTGCGAGCAGTTTGACTGGTGGCTTTGTCTGATGAACTGGCAGGTGACAGGTACACCAAATTGCTGTGTCCGCAATATTTCTATCTCATATCATGGCAAATTTCACTTAGAGAGGTTGCATCCCTGCTGCGGGCTTGGAATTAGGGCAGCCAAATCCCCCATGGACCCAGGCAGGGGACTGTGAGCACTACTAGATGTCTTTGCAATGAATGACCCACGATGAGATGCTAAAGAGAAGACCTCGGGGCACGGGGCTGAGTTTGACTAATATATGGCACCATTTTTCCATGTGCAATCTAACACACAGCAAAGCAGACTGAGGCAATCCTTCCATTTTCTCCGTTCTTTCCTTCCCTCCTCTTTCCATCCCCGCTTTCCTCCACTCGCCTTTTTTTCTCTTTTTTTTTTTCTTCTCTCTCTCTTTTTAACATTTCAGCTGAAGACATTAAGTTTGTTGTTTCACCAGCTGAGTAAGCTTTGAGGGCTTTAAGAAAAATAAATAGTAAGTCTTGCTCACCAGGTGGGTTCTTCCCCACATCTCAGGTCCAATCACAACCCTAATTTAGAATCTGCAGCCGGTTAATGACCACAGAGGAGACAGAGGCTCAGTGTGGAAGGTCTCTATATAAGCCCAAACGCACACACGCTTCCAGATGTTTCATTTTTAATAAAGATTGGAGCCGTGTGAAAAGAAAGGCTTCAGATTTGAAAATAACAAAGCAGCCCATGAGAAGGGTACTTACTCAGAGCATCGGGGCTGGGCTGGGGGCTTTTGTTTGTTTGTTTGCTTAATCCTGAAATATTATGCAGAATCCAGCCCTTAAAAATTTCTTATTTTCTTGCACCAAAAGTGGTCCCCAAAGGACAGAGCAAAATCTGCGTATTAAATCAAATGTATTTCCCTGCCCACACCCCCTCCCTGCTCTAACCTCTCTCCGCGCACAGACACACAACTGCTTTTCATAGCAAGGCTATAATTTAACAGCTAATGCCTTGCATGAGTACCACCTCTTCCCAAATTCTCCTGCTTTTCAGTTTCTATTCAAATTCAAAGCCAGATTATTTTAGCTCTGCAGCCCTGGAAAAAAAAATGAAATGACAATATTTGAAGAAGCTGCTAGCACTTCTTTCCCCCCTTCCCTTTCACACCCAGGCAATGTCAAGTGTCAGTCTATTCTTTCTGCCTCTGCAGATACAGAGACAGTTGGGAGCCCAATAAATACGACTCCAGAACTGGAACTTCCCACTTCAGACATGAGGTGGGTTTTGATTCTCAGCTGAGCACCCAGAGATCTGACTGAAATAGAAAAAAAAAAATATCGAAAAATGCACCCTCTGCATTTACACCACTACAACTGCTCTGGACCATGGCTTGGGACTTACCCGGCTTGACTGAGGCACATCAAGGTCCAATTAAGTTGCCTGTAAGGCAATTAACAGGTAGGCAAGACAGGGCTGTTCTGCAGTGAAGTTCATTCTTTATGTCTTTCTACAGCACCCTGTGCCACGCGTTTTCCTGCCACTATAACCAATAATGGCCCACAGTGAGGGACGTGGCCTGTTTTCCCTCAAATATTGTTGTGCTTAAATAATAGCAAGTGGAAAGGAAGTCCTGCTTAGAAAATACAACCCAGGATACAGCAAGTTCCTCTGCCCCTCTCAGAGCCAAATCAAGAATTTCCCAATCAGGATGAAAAAATTGTGGTTTTGGTTTTTAACACTGAATTACATCAAGGTGGGGAGACTTTTTCATATTTTTTTCCAGCACCCTTTATGCTTTACACGGGGTGTGCCAAACCCAAGCCGTGGGATACAGCAGTGAAGCTGATCAAAATGAGATACGGTGAAGGGAATTAGGAAAAAAAAAAAAAAGAAGCATCATAATCAACACCAGGTGTAGGCCAATTAAACAGCCGTTCCCATGTGCTCACAGGAGGGCACTCACTCACAATTTACCCAAACAAATTCGTGCTTAAAAACTCTCAGGAGTTTCATGGAAAAATCACATTTCTCTTCAGGGCTCTTTAAAAAATATTTGAAAGCACTTTTGTCTGTACACACCAGCTTTGCACACCAGAAACAGCTCCCTCAGCCCGGGAGAACCGATCAGCCTGGATTAAAGTGCTGGCAGATGCTTTTTCCTTACAAAGAAGTAAAAGAGTCCTTCTTCCTACAGCTCTCTTCCTTCGGCTGCCCCCTCTAATCCTCCTCTGACTTTCTTCAAGGGGGTGTTGGCATTTGGCTCATACTTTCAAAAGGCATCTTAGGGCCAGCTAGGTGTTCAAGTCTGATTTATTTATAGGATCCAGGCACCCAGCTCTCAGGCTCCTTTGAAGCCCTCCTAGGATCAGTGATATATTTATTCCAAGCACAGTTTCCCCTCGCTGTCTCATTTTTCGAGGTGTAAGAAGCGGCTGGTCAGAGTAGACAGTTTCACCATGTCCCATCAGCACTGCCCACACTACCTCCAGCCTGTCCAGAGCAGCTATCGATGTCTCAGCTGCTTGCACTGAGACAAGCGCAGTAGCCCGAGCCATCCCTGCCGGCTACTGAGTCAGCCTCCATCCACAGTAACAACCATCCCCACATCCTGCCCGGGTGGACATGCGCCCCGGGCCAACCTCGCTTCCCCTTCGACTCGTGAGTCAACTTGTGCCACCTGAGCGTGGACCCTGGTTACAACCCTGGTTGTGCTAAAAATTCCTTTTCTTTGGAGCTAGTTAACTTGATTTGGCTGGTGGAAACATGAGATAAAACTCGAGTTCATCCGTGTTTTTGTCCATTGTGGCAATCACTAGCGTTGATACAAGATACTTCCAGTCCTCCAGTGCCTTCTTAGGATTCCCTCCATTGGTCCCTCATGGGGGGCTCTCTAGGAGGCTTTCACAATCCACAGAGAAATAATACCAAAGGATTTCCCAGGGTTTTGGATGCCTCTCTCCTCACCTTTCTGCCAAACACAAGCCTTAGTGCTCCTCACAAAGGACTGCAGAGCCAGCAGGAGCACAACACAAAGGTCATTTCTCTGGCATAGCAGGACAAAAAAAAAAGCTGGTTTAGCCTCAGAAGGCACCTCTGGGAGGTGGGAGCCAGACTCAGGAATAGGGTTCCTCCATCCACAGTCCTGTTTTTCAGTTGATAAAATCCTCCTGTGTGGTCTTCTGTTAACTGTAGTTGAACCCTCTTCCCCTTACACTTCTATAACAATAAATCCCGTCATCTCATGCTGACAATTGATTTTGCATGTGTAACTAACAGGCGTGGAGGGAAAAGGGTAAAGTGTCATCCTCTGGGTCTAGACGTGAATTTCAAGGCTGTCTTCAGCTATAAACAGTTATTGATTATTCACTTGGAAAGTCAAAGGCAGAGAGGGATGATGCTAGCCATATAAAACTTGGCAGGACGCTGGCTATAGATGCTGGATTGCCTTCATCGTGCTACCCTGATGGCATCTGAGCACAGGCTAATCTTTGACCTTGACCTTATGATAACTGAAGAGAGGTCCTGGACCCCATCACAACAAAGCAGCAGCTTTGCTTGAGTGCAATAGGAGATGCACACACCCACCCCTCTTTGGATTCCTCCTGGTGTTTGTGGTCCTCAACAAAATTACAGAAGACAATCATCTGGCTGTTGTACTGCTTAATGCTGGTCGTCATCTCTGTTTGAGGTTGTTGATTGTCATCAGGAAGGCTGCGGTTGCCTCTGCCACTTAACATTAGGATTTATCACATCAAATGTCATCATCTTTTTAGTTTTTATTTTCAAGGGATTTCAGCTCTAAGTATATCATCTGGGGGGAAAAGAAAGTGTGTTTAGCATGAATGAAACTGCCTGGAAGCTCTCCTAAGGGGTTTAAATTTTAGAAACAATGCCTGATTAAAGGAGCAGCTCCCTGAGCAGCAGAACAAATGAAGCTGGGCAACTGAAGGATTTACGTTTCAGGACTCAACACCTCCTTAAAATTTTGGATATCTAATAAGGGCTGAGCTGACAGTACAGCCTGGGGTTATTGTTAGTGCTCCTCCTCTCCTCCATCCATCTGTTTTCCTGAAACCCACAGGAATTTATATTTTTTGAGAACTTGACCCATCTGCCAAGTTTGCGTGATGTAAGCTAAAAGGTCCCGAGACTGTTACGTGGGGTCTGATAGATGCCTGGACACTATATCACAGACATCTCAGTTCCCTAGGAAACCATGTTAAAACTCTTGGGTTCAGTCTCTACAACCCCCTATTGCGCCTAATCTTTCATAATACTGTGGAGTGACCATGCCCTACTCCCGCAAAATGCCAACACATTCAGTTTGGGCCAGGGCTGCAGAGCTACCCATCCTGCAAGCACAACTCACCGTTAGCAACGGGCCCTGTTCATGGAGAAGACATTGACTAGATGATCTCTAGAGGTCCCTTCCAACTCTGAAATTCCATGATTCCGTGATTCCATGAAAATGGTACTGGTATAGCTTGGGGAAGATGATCCCTAGGAGCTGACTGCAGGGCATGCTCAGTCGGGCTGTCTCTGCCACTGGGGACGAGCACGGTGACAGATGTTATATGAGGCCGTGGCTGGAAGAGGAGAGAAGCAATATATATGTATATCTATCAAACAGCCTGGCTTGTGCAGCTAATAACACCAGAGATTAGATCAGTTTTACTAATGCGCATTTCTGCCGTTTCCTCAGGATTTTTATATTCCCTTTGGCTGGGAGTATGTAAATAGACTGATTACCTGCTTCTTGATTCTGTTTCCAAAACGCCACCTTGCCATTGCTTTCGCTAGGGAAGAAAATAATTGATGGTGTAAACCCAGTTATATATCTTTTTATTATTATTTGATGGCAGCATTTCCATCATTGTTACGATTGATCAAGCCTTTAAATCCTGTGCAAAACCTACGTCTTTCCTCAGTTCCTGCCACTCTCCATGTAAGTACTAGGAGTTCATATCCAGCAATTCTTTTCTCCTTCTTCCTGCCTATTCCTTTGACAGGGGCTGTCAGAAGGGGTTTCCATCTGCTTTCCAGAGCTGAGGAACCGATTCATTATAAAGTCAACATGACAGGTTGTGGAAAATAGAATGAACACCTTTCCATAACCACTGTATTTATGAAGAGATCAGGCTTCAGTGGGGCCGCTTATTTCTGCAGACGTCCCTGGGCTGGGAAAACAGCATGGACCAGAGACAGTAAAAGGATTTTTGTTGTCAGTGGTGTAGAAGATTGCAGCTCCAGGGGGAAAATTTAAAAAAAGCCCGCCATTAAAAAATAAAGAGCATGTTAGAAAAATTTGAAAAGATTAGAGAGAAAGCGTCTGATCTAAATGGGCAAGAGCAGTGGTGTCCTCAGACAGCTGTCTCAGTTTGCCTAGCTTTGAGTTTAAGATAATTGAGGTTTCATCAATCTGAGACCCTTGGGAAAAAAAAAAAAATAAAAAATAAGCAAGGGAGAGACGAGTTCTGAGACTCGGAGGTCTCCACTTGCAGGGACGAGGTTGTGGCAATGTCAGGTGGATTTGGGATCCCCTACCAGGCACTTTAATTAGAGGCAGTTACATCTCTATCAGGAAGCGTTTTCCTTTTGTAATGTGGCTGCAATGTCCTGAGCCAACATTTGCCTTGAAAACGGTGGCTAAGCAAATGTACATCTGTGGGTGGGCTGTGGAAAAACTGGCAAAACAAAGAGATTATTTTATCTTCCTCTTATCTCAGTAGGTTCTTACTGGCATTGCCCCTTCTCATCTCTCTAGGGCAACACTGCAGTGACCACTGTAGAGCGCAAGTCCACAAGCAGCTTGAATCCATTTTGCTGGAGATGACAAAGGTTAGTAAAACTCATACTAAAACCTAGGTCTGATTTTGGGACCCTTTTCCCTGTCAGCAGACTTTGCTCACGTGTGAATGAGAGGTTAGCACGTAGACAAAGAAGGTTTTTCTTTCTTGCTTTGAAGCATGCCTCCAAACTCGGTGAGCAGAGAGGTGGGTGCAGTGGGGATTGCTCACTTTTTTTCGGAAGCAGAGGATTGCCTGGTGTCTGTCAGGATTGATGGCCTAAGCATGCCGAGCACACACTCCGGCTGGAGATCCCGCTGCCTGCAGAGCACACTGCACCACTGGAACAGGACCCTGCTTATTCAGAGGGCCCGAAGTTCAACATACAGTGAAATCGCAATTTCACAGGGATTTCACAGCTGAAAACATTCTCCCGCTACAAATAAATACGTAAGAGCTAAATCCGTGCACCGAGCACAATGCGCACTTAGAGAACGATCCCCCCAAACTGGAGGGAGGGTCTGTGCACCCATCACGGAGCGAAAGCGCAGTGAGAAATGCGGTGTGGCAGGACAGCCCACATTTCAATAGTGTCACCACATTTGTTCCGGATCCATCTCAAGTTGTTTATATCTGAAATTGACACATTTTATTGGGTCTAAGTAGTATCATAAAAACAATAAAAAGCAGCCCTGACATTTTCTCCTCCCCTGCTGTCTCAGCCGCTGCAGCCCTGACCTTCTCCTGTCTCTANGGAGGGGGGTAAAATGGCCATTGAAACTATTACTTCTTCAGCAACTCCAAAGTTTTAGTTAATTTTAAAAAGAAGTAAAAGGAGATCTTACCCAAAAAAAGAAGATGGGGAAATGTGTATGGTAGGAACATTATCTATCTCAAGAAAACCACTGTGGATGGCCCGTGAAATTAGGCTTTTATCACTCCAGAACATGACTATCTTTATCACATAGGCTTCATCACACGCAAAAGATTTTAGCTAGTGCATAATAAGTTCTAATTCACCCTGTCCTAAATCCCTTGGAAATGGAGAAATCGGCTCTACCTGACCATATCCATGTGCTTTAAAATCTATCCGGTACCACCACGGTGTCTGATCTCATCAGATAGGGTAAGGGTTAGCGCAAACAGCCACCGCCTGACCTCCGGAGTGATCCGAGAGACAGTGAACGGTGGTTATGTTTAGCAAGTGACCACGGGGTCTCTTATCCTCCAACCCATGTCATGGGGACCAATGGGGTGGACTCAAAACCAAGGTCATTGGTAACGATTCCTTGCTGTTAGATCCATCCAGACTCATGCATTGTATAGGAAAAGCAGTCACCTGACACTCCTTACTGCACTCTCAAAAGATGGCTGTTGTCATTCTCCCCTTTTGGCACCTTCTTCCAGTTACAAGCCAGCCGAGATCCTCCGAGACCCCGGTACACTACGGCAGAAAGCAAAAGGCAGTCCCAAGCACTGTGCTCTGCCTGATGGCCTGAGCCCACCAACAGGATCAGCATTCTGCCTCCCTGGAATTATTCATGGTGCCTCAGCTGGACACTGATTTCTTCTTCACTCCCTCTCCTAAATATACTGCGTGGTGAGAGAAATCTCGTTTGCCGTACCCCAAATGCACAAATGGCCGCGTTTCAGCAGTTTATGAAGCAAGCCTTCCCATATCCAACCTGTAGGTCTGCTGGTAACATCTGTAAACACTCGGAATCGTGTTGAATTAAGCATGTCACGCAGACACATCCTTTTAAATCAGTTTCTTTGCACCTATCCCTGTCAGAGACGCCAACAAAGGGTTAAATCAATAAAGCAATGAGGATGCCTATAGGCAGCCAGTTCATTTCCCAGTATCAAAGATATTTATACTTTCTCTGTCTCTGAGTTATTGTGATAAATATGTTGAGGTTGTATTATTAGTAAGATAGTTGCAATCTCATGGAACTACTTGCTGTAATACAGAATTCATGAGCTCCTGGCAACAGACTGCATTAAACCACTTAACAGAGGTCACTTCTCCGAAGTTTAGACATTTACATTCTAACCAGCAGCCTGGCTGCAAGCAGCGATTTATCCCCAGCTCCTCAGCCACCGACCGGAGGCTGCTGGGATGCCGAAGACGGTGGCTGAGTTACTGGAACACCTCACGATGACCTCCAGGACAAAGCCGAGAGGAAGAGTTAGGTTACTCAGACACCCAAAAATGACATTTTATTCCTCTTCTTTAGCAAAATAATAAGCTATATTCAAAAGGTTAGAATAGCTGTTTAAGACAGCCTCCAAAAATAGGAGCAGAGCAAAGGGAAGGTGCTGTAAAGAAGCCACAGGTACTGAGACTTGCAAATAGCATTTAAGTTTTTTCATAAATCAGCATCTTCAGGGACTGCAGCGATAGCCAGGGCACCAGAAACAAAGCCGATAGTGCCACCTACTCCTTTGCAGAGTAGGAGTCAGTCCTGAACCAGTTTCCCGAAACAAAGGCTACCCTGGAAACCCACCTACAGCCTGCTTGGCTGGCAAAAGGAGCTACTAAAGCAAGGGCAGAAAAAGAGAGAGAGTCTCCGTTTTGCTCGCTGCTGTAGCAGGAAGCCTCAGACACAGACACAAATACACACACATACACTTCAGTGGTCAAAGAAACGAGGGCTACAGATTGGTAGTGGCTTTGCTGACTTACACAAGAGTCTGTGTTTCTCTCTGCCAGCAGTTTTCATTACCTGGTCCCCTGCTGTAGATGCCCCAGCTGGGAGAGACTCTTCAGTGGATGAGTTTCCCCCACAGAGCAGTGCCAGATGTGCCCCCTCCAGGTACAACAGCTCACAATCTGCATCCTGAGCATCACCCCCACACAGCCTCTGGCTGCAGGGCCTGAGCCTCATCCAAAGTTGTAAAGATAGGAATGTTTTTTACAACAACAACAACAACAAAAAAGACATCTATTTATGGGGGAAAGAATAATTACGGGGAAGATGGTAGTAATAAACAACCATTTTAAAGTCTGGGCATTTTTTTTTTTTTAAGAAAAGGATTAGTTCATAAAAATGCAACTGGTAAATAATAGGTTAGTCCATCACATAAACACCTCCTAAAAATAACTTTATTGGATCTAAAACATCTATAGTAGCTTGATCTATTTATCATTTTAACATATATCTATAGTCACAATGAATTTATTAAAATGTTATATCCCATAATCTGCCTGATCAAACTCAGATAAATTGTTGTACTTTGAACATCTTGTTAACAAGCAATTAATCATGGCTTCTGAGTGCAGCAAAGGAGCTAATTTAGATATTTACTTTTCTTGGTGGCATAGGTAATGTGTTCTCCAGAGCTCTCAAGTCCTTCTTGTTATCAGTAGAAGTCAGGTGTGATATGTAGAGATGCTTCCCTTCATGCAAAAAAAATTTCATACAAATACCTGTGATACATATCAGCATAAAAAAAAAACCAGCAAATTCCCCTTGCACATTCTGATTACCATGATCTCTTCCCAACTGCTTTAATGCCAATATCCCACCTCACAGCATCACTTCATTTTGAATATGTCCGAGTTAATGTATGACCTATGCAGTCCTGATTCAGTCTTCTCCAAGTAATGTATATACCAAAAATTCCAATCTGGATAACATACAGAAAACCAATTTATTTATAGGATTTAATGATACTGTGGCATGTAGCAAAAATCTCTACTGTCTTAATCCCCAAATACTGCTACCAGCTTAAATATAGGCTTGATGCAACCATATTATTTAAGGTTTTCTTTCCCCCTTTCTATTTTTTTTTTAAATTAAAACCTCCCAGCAATTTCCTCTCTGTGTTCTAATACTGTAAATAATTGATCATACTGATAAAACATTTTGGCTGGACCAAAGCTAACATTTACCCTCAATATCTTCAAAATCAATCAAAGTAACACTAAGGGGCTCAGCATGGATCCAGTTTCACAGGGGCCATTAAACTGTCATTGTGGTCCGGGCATTTGTTTGAATAAATTGTTTGTGTTTGTTATCATTTCTTAGTAAAACTAATTAAGGAACTAATTGATTGTTTTGTTGTTCTACTAATTAACTCCATATGGTGCACATCTCCATGGAGATACTGTATGAGTTATTGAAACTTCAGTGATTTAATGCGTCACTACTGGATATGGGGACAATTCTTTAAATCTAAGCATCCTTTCTACTTTAGTCTCCTTTTCAGATGTGCTTTCTGTCTTTTCCGCCTCTCTCTCTGGTTATAAATATCCTATGCATTCAACTAAATAAAACCAAGCAACTTGAAAGGCAAATCAGCCAAAAAAGATGGAGATGTGGACCACTGCTATGAGAGGGATTTATTCTCTGGATAAATGAGGAAGATGTTGGCAACTTCGCTTCTTAGCTTTTTCCTTAGCTTTAAGACAGCGAGAGTAAAATCTTTAGGTTCACTCAGAAACCAACAGAGCAAGGTAGGTTCCTTAAACCAGTAATTCAACAGCAACTCAGCTCCTTCTCCAGCTTCTAGATAAGCCCTTCTCTATCTGCACTAAAAGCTGAGAAAGATTAGCACATAAATAAGTCCTTTAAGAAATCTCCTGAGTGCCCTTAACCATCACTAAAATCAGGACCTGTGCAAACAAGTCACAGAAAAGCAATTAGTGGTGCTATTTATGTTATCCTACAGGCAACACCTTTTCCAGGGATTCAGAAGATACAGAATCAAATCCTACCTTTGCTACAGTCCCTTCATGCTTTATGTTATGCTTGTGCAGATCGACCATATGGTATCTAAAGATCCCGAGCATCTGTGCAGCACAAGTAATTCATGTTCCTGCGACAGGGAACCTGATCCTATATGTCCCTGGCTATTTTTACCCATTGTAAGTCACAGCCTGATGCCAGTTCTTGGGTCGCAATGGTAAGAAATGAAACCAGGATCTATGATTATAAAAAGCATTAGGTTTGTCTCCCAGTCATCTCTGAAGTTTGAGGGCAGAGACATCATTCTATCAGACTAAATTAGTGTAATTATCCCTTCTGTTGAGAATAAGACAGCAGTTGCTGAGACAGCCCCATGGTCAGCACACACAGACCCAGGTTTTACACACCAAAGAAAGCACACACTGAAAATTAGGTTCAAAAACTAATTTGTACTCCAAAGAATTTTCTGGTGAATAAAGCACAGCACAAGGTAAATATTCAGAGCTCCCTTTAGTAGCCATCTTTGATGAGAGTGGCTGGATAAATCCCTTCAAATTTAATCTGTGGTTGAGCTTAACGATGATGAGAGACTGGACTGGACAAAGAAGAATTGCAGTAGTATTTCAAGGTTTCAAGCTGTCTAGCTCAGATATAGAGGGCTGAGTGCATAAGCACCATGTTAAAATTACTTCCCTGGGGTCTGCGCTTGATGATGCGAGAAAGCTTTTGAGTTCCAGTGATCCTGAAAGCCACACTGGCAGACACTTTAACTTCCAGTAGAGACACCTATGTCTGCAAGAAGGCGGATGAAAAGGCATCTCCTGGTCCACTGAGTTTGCAGTGGAGCACCTGGAGAAAAAACAAGTTTGCCTTCTTACTCATGTCCTAAGCAAGAAAAGGAAGGCGTTAGATCCAAAATGCTAAAAGCCGTGGTTAGGCTTGGTTAGACTTCTCTGTAGTCTCTGTTTTCCCAGTGCTTGAGATATTTTTTTCTTGAACCCAAGCATTTAGGGAGTTTTCTGTAAACCTCAGCTCCTACCTTTATTCCAAGTTTTTTTAGTCATTTTTTCCTAAAGAAATGAGGGTCATGCACTCACTCTGTATGTGTATTCATCCCTTCCCAACAAGGTTGGAACATAATGGCCATTTTTAAGCCAGCTTGACAGAAAGGTAAACACTTTAAAACACACTGGACTCCTGCAGATTTTGTGAAGATAGGTGGCTGATTAGAACGTAGAGACCCTATGGCTTTACTCAGGGAATATCTGCAAAATGAGGTCAACTATGTTATTAGGCACCAGAAAATTCATATACAGCAGAGCCACTGAAGATCTCAACTACAGGGACTCACAGCACTTTGGACATCAGAGAGCCCAATACACACAGTATGGGAAGCGAGGCACCCTCAGTGCTGTGCCTTTCCAACCACGCTCTGGTTTGGTTTCAGATAACTCTCTCACTCCTGTCATTGAAGGAAAAATAAAAACAGAAATGCAACCCAAAGTATTTTCTAAAAACTTGAAATCCTGAAACATTTTTCTGTCACTGTGTATGTGTGACTACATATATGTATATACATATACATCTGTAAATACAAAATCTCAGACTTTCTAAATTAGGTTTATGTTTTGGAGGTTTTAGGAGGACAGTCTGACTGAGAGTTCAAATGCCAGGAGCTGGCATTGTTGGACTTTGGTTTTTGCACGCCTGAGAACATTCTATCCTGAAGCTGCCGTATTCGTATTACCTGGGGCTAAGAGAAGAGGAGTGAGCAGCAAACACTACCTCTAACATATGGAGGACTTGTCTTAGACTCATATCTTCTCCAGTGCACTCGCCTGTAGTCAGTGGCTGCTCCTTCCACCTTTCAGTCTTCCAAGACCCAACAACAAACCTACCAGAGCAACAACAAACTCAACCAGCCCACTCCATCCTCAGTTCCACCTTAATCTAGTCTGCTTAAGTAAGGAAAGGTCCAGGACCACCAGGACATTTCGTGGAGACTGATGCAGAGAGAGAGAGAGAAAGAAAGAAAGAAAACCAGCGAATTGGCGGATACCTTTTTCTTCCTTGTACTCTTTAGTATTCAGCCCTGACCTATTTTAGCCTTAAGCATTGCGTTGTGACTGATGATTGCTCTCCTCTGGCCTTTGTTTTCAGCTTTCAGATTGTTGATGTATTACAGAAATGATGTTGTCTGAAGCACCTCAGCTGATCACTGAGGCAGCAATCAGCTCACCCTTCGATGAGCCATTGAGACAGTCAGGCGAGCGGCCGCATTAGCCTGTCAATTTTGGCTCTTCGAACAGTTAGAACAATTTTGGTGAATTACAAGCAATAGAAAATCACTTTAGCTGCTCATTAGCTGGGAGACAGGAACGATGATAAATGCTCAGGGACTTCGAAAAGGCTTATGCACACACAGCCTCCCTGCACAGCAAGGCCCATTTAACCCTGGTGCTGCTCAGAAAGTAGTGGTAGTTACAAGCCAGATACCTACTAGGCTCTGCTCATGAACTGGCAAAAAACCCAATCTCTAGCAGAAGCCACAGCTTCCAAAATGAAGTATCTGTGGGATATGAACCTCCGTACCTTCCACTGGACCAAAAAAGTAACTCCATCTCAGAGATGTGAGCTACAGGCTGCTATCTTCTATGCAAGGTAGCTAGCTGTGGCAGGGGGACAAAAACACACCAAANTCTGGAGACATCCCAAACCCGCCTGGAGGCGTTCCTGTGACCCCTGCTCTGGGTGACCCTGCTCTGGCAGGGAGCTGGAGGAAATGATCTTCAGAGGTCCTTTCCAACCCTACCATTCTGTGATTCTGTGATAAAGATATTGTATTCCATTGTTTTGTTTATCCATCTGAACCACAGTGATTTCACCAAGCTTATTTTATTCTATACACACACACAATCCATGCTTTAGATGCACAAAGGCATGCAGTGGACAATGGAGTGGAGAAGGTCTATGGCAGTGATGTGATTGCATTGCTGAAGGTTGCTATCTCATGTGGAAGGAGACCACTGTAAATATTAACTAGGAATATAAAGGCCTCTTGCTGCAACTCTTTTGAGAGGACGGAAAGTCCTGTATTGGTCTTGCAAGCTGCTGACAATGCAAGTAAGGGCATGTTGCAATGTCCTATACACAAGTTTTGGAGGTTTGATATTAATAGTTATGGGAAAGTAACTCAATCATCGTTCTTGAACTGGCAGTTTCAGTCTGGGATCCTTTCACAGGTCATATCTCTCAGCCCCAAGAGGTGAATTACTGGATAAATAAAAGAGGAAAGGACGGAAGAAAATGTCAGTAGTAGGGGAAATTCTGGTAATATGAATGTAGAGCTGCAATAATCTCAGTATTTGGATGTTTCTAAGTCACTCACACACTGGAAGCTGCTCAAACACCATGGTGACAAATCTTGTACAAGAACACGGAAAGAAGTAAGGATGCTGGAGTGACTAAAGGATGAGGAATTTTGGAGATGAGGAAAAATGGATGCAATTTCATCAAGGGTACATGAGGCTGCTGAAGACATCCTAGCAATTTGGCCCCAATTTTGAATCTTAATACTACTGTGGTATTGGTACCTCACCTGTCTAACACACATTACCTTAACTTAAATAGATAATGACTGTGAGAGGGGCAACCATGAACGAGGCCATCTTTATAGCTCGGTCTATAAAGCACCACGTACCTGTGATGAGGAAGCTCATTGTGAAGGCTGAATAATCCAGATCTGGCCCTGAAATTCTGAGCATTCATAGACTGAGCTGAACCTCTGAGCACTTTGTCTCTTGTCTGTTGCTATTTTAGGCAGCGTGCTGAAGGACTGGTTCCTCCCGCCATGTCATTGAGAATGACAAAGCCTCTCTACAGCATTCAGGAGAATTGGATGGATGAAGGACAGGCAGGACAAAGAAGCTGATATTTTGAGGAGCTTCCTTTATTCAGATCAGGTCTTTTAACTTGCCCTCATGCCTTTGTTCTGCTGATTTAATGATTCCTTCCTCCACACCTCCCCTCTATTTCCATTTGTGTGGATCAACCACAGCAGCAGGAAACCCTTTAATTGGCAAAAACATTTGCTCAGTTGAAGAGGTCTGCAGGTAAAGGAGCACACTCAATGAGGTCCTTTCAGCACGCAGGAGAAGAAATTGCCATACCTTCTCTACTGGCATTAACAGGACCATTTTCTACTCTTTGGGTCTGGATTCTGAGATCTCCACAACTGGTGAAAGAGGCATTGCTGCTCTATTTCCATGTTTTTATCAGGGAAAGGATGGTGTAGGTGAGGAAGCTGGTCTGGGAACTAGGAGATCCAAGTTCACTGCAAGCTTCCTGTTGGTCTCTCAGTAAACTCCTTAAGAGCAACACTTAGGCATTGCTCTGCAAAGTACTGCAATACGTAAGACTTAGGAAACAAAGTCCATTAACTTTCAGTTAAGCTTAAGCTCTTAATTCAATACATCGCTCTGAATATGACACTTGGACATCTAACTCATTCAAGCCATACATTTTTTAACAAAATCTCAGATCTACCCCTTTAGAAATCTGTCCCTTAGAGTGACTGTTCACAGGTCACCCTCTGAGACATAACAGTAACTGCATTTCTGTACCAAGCTGGAGCAATGTGAGGTTACTGTACTAAAGCCTGAGGCACCAAGGTGTTTCCGTGAGCCATAAACAGCTCAGATCTGCAGTTCTTGAACTGTGGTCCATGGGCTGCGGTCAGTGGTCTGCTGTTGGTCTCTGTGTTAAAAGTGTAGCACCTTTCATGAGACAAGACTGTGTCACTTTTGCCACCAAGACAAAAGACCCATCCAGAAAACTGATCAACTCAAATAACTGAAAAAAGAGACAAGATTATGATTTGGAGATTGATATCTCTGTGACAGTCAAAAGTAAGGGAATGAGACACACCTGGAAGACAGACCTACCAGGGGACTTCACTAGCTGACATTGTGAGACAACTTTATACTTTGGTTGAGTAATACACTGAGGTGTCATAAAAAGGAGCAAACCTGATACATTAGTCCATCTAACACAGAGATGTGACAGATGCATCACGAATACTGATGTATCAGGAGTATGAGACCTGCAGTTGAGCTGGTGTTCATGCCCATAATTGTTACTTTCCGATTCTGCATTCAGATGGACAGAAGCCTGTAGGAGAATATCAAACTTCCACTAAGACCTTTTTAAATAATAATTACTCCATAGCAGTGCTGTGAAATCTGTTATTAACCTGAGGCCAAAGGCCACTTTGTTAATCAGTCAGGGCTCATATTCTATCAAAAGAAGCTAGGGCTGATTGCTGGTCTAATCACAGGGTGACAGCAACTGTCAGATGTGACATCTCTACCAGAATAAAAACAACCCTAAGGGCCCAACTTTGCTGGGGGGCGTTACAGACAGTGGCTCTTCTGCAGAGGGATTTTGGGTTGGACATGGCAAAGTGACGCTTCCATAACTCATACACATGGTGACCCTGGAGTTCTCAGTGGGACATCTCCCTACCTCATGTGCTATGGCAGGTAGGAGAGGACCAGCTCTGAAGGCCAACAGGATAGGAAACAGTGAACGATGCATGTCTTCTCACATGCACCTTCTTTCTGTTGTTTGTGGTGCCTGGTACATTATTTGTTACTGAAAGGTGAGTGCAATTGAAGAAGAAATCAGGGGAATGCTTCCCCTCATCCCGTTCCTTTTCCTTGTGCAGGCCAGATGAAATCCTCTCCTTTGCTGACAGCCAGGCATAGCTCAGGTCCCAAGCTCTTGCCAAGAGAAGGAAAAGCCTGTACAAGAGTGCAGAAGGAGGTGGGAACACGTAGGAGGGAAAAGCAAGAGTACAGTGCCTGAGAGCTATGAGGGGACAGAGTTATTGAAAAGCGAGAAAAATGGAGGAATATGACTTGCGGGGAGGAAACTGAGCTGTAAAGCGTGCAAGTGAAGGAGGGAATGGACTAGCTACTCTATTATAAAGCAGCTTTTGCCCTTGAGCCAACATTTTGCCACCTGCCCTGGATGAGCTCCACCCCAGGTTCATCAAGCAGAGGCTCTGAAGGAAAGCTACAGCAGCTCCAGGTTCTTTACTTTCAGCTGCTTTATTGAAATTCTCTCCATCTCCCCTCATTTTCTGCTTGTATTACCGGATTATTGAGTCTCATATTCATCTGTCTCTAAAAGATTAAACTGTCCCCTGGAAAAGGCCATCATGTCCTGGAGGAGGAGATCCCATTTCCACTCCATCCCCCAAGAAATAGAGTCTCTGGAAAGTTTTCAGGTTGATAAGTTCCCATCATTGTAAGAAATCTTCTGGCTGGAAATGAGAGCAAAGCCAAAGTGACAGACGCCGGTAGGTTTCTGTCCCCCGCCGCCCCCCTCTCCGGCACAAAACCCCGTCCGCATCTGAAAGGGTGAGTGGGGAAGTGGAGTCACTCCAGCCCCTGCATCTTTGCAGGCTCTGTGGGGCAGGGCTGACTTGGGGAGATGCAAATTACAGGGAGGAAAGGTTTGCGAGGTGCAAAGTTGTGGATATTGTTTCCCATGGCTTTTTTTTAAAAAAAAAAAAAAGGAATAGCAGGTACCTCGCATAGCACGTGTGGGGGTCACAAGGACTTAGCCACACTGCTCATTTTGTCTCCTCGAGAGCTGGAGCTTTAGCCCTGCTTGTCTCGTAGCTCTATATTCCTGACCTCTCCCCCCAAGACTGTCTCTGTAGCCTCCAATCTCTGCCTCTTACTCACAACAGCAATTTTCTTCCCATTGCTCAGGTCCAGTCCCCGTCAGTCATCCCCGACCTCCTATACCAAGCTGCGTATAAATCTCAGGGCTTGGGGTTTTTTTCATTTCTTAGATCTAGACCATTGCACACTCTCACTGGCATCCTCATCTTATCCCCTTTCTTGACAGCATAAACTTCACACGCTGTCCCTTCCCTGGCAGGTGTATTACCAAGATGCCACTGACAGCCATCTGCACCCTGCCTGCTGCACTCCTTTCTCCCTCTCCTCACTCCTGGTTGCTCTCCATGATTAGAATCATAGAATCATCTGGGTTGGAAGAGACCTTTAGGATCATCGTGTCCAACCATTAACCTAACACTGCCAAACTCACCACTAAACCATGACCCTCAGCCCCATATCTACTTGTCTTTTAAGTACCTCCAGGGGTGGTGACTCAACCACTTCCCTGGGCAGCCTGTTCCAATGTTTGATAACCCTTTTGGTGAAGAAATTTTTCCTAATATCCGTCCTAAACTTCCCCTAGTGCAACTTGAGGCTGTTTCCTCTTGACCTATCACTTGTTACTTGGGAGAAAAGACTGACTCCCACCTCACTACACCCTCCTTTCAGGCAGTTGTAGAGAACAAAGTGATCACTTCCAGGGCCACAGCCCAGTGCTCCTTTCCTTTCTTGTCCAAGAAGGACATGGACTTGTTGGAACGGGTCCAGCGAAGGGCTACGAAGATGATCTGAGGGCTGGAGCACCTCTCCTATGAGGACAGGCTGAGAGAGTTGGGGTTGTTCAGCCTGGAGAAGAGAAGGCTCCGGGGAGACCTTATAGCGGCCTTCCAGAACCTAAAGGGGACTACAGGAAGGATGGAGAGGGACTCTGGATCAGGGAGTGCAACAGTAGGACACAGGGTAATGGTTTCAAACTGAAGGAGGGTAGATTTAGATTGGTTATCAGGAAAAAATTTTTTTGCTGTGAGGGTGGTGAGGCACTGGAACAAGTTGCTCGGGGAAGTTGTGGCTGCCCCATCCCTGGAGGGGTTCAAGACCAGGTTGGATGAGGCTTTGAGCAGCCTGGGCTGGTGGGAGGTGTCCTGGGGTAGGAACTAGATGGTCTTTAAGGTCTCTTCCAACCCGAACCATTCTGTGATTCTGTGATTCCCAAAACCTTTTCAGCTCCTCAGCGATGCTCCCACATCCAGCGCAGAAAGAATCACCACTTCCCTTCCCTATGTTGCGTGTCTCCACCAAACAGGGTAGCCCACCAGAAAGAGCAAGGTGTTTTCATGGTATTCCCCCATCTGCTTTGTCAGCAAGGAGCGAGGCCAGAAAAACAACCACAGCCTTCAAGCCGCACTTGAACGATTCCTCTGCTATCAGTCTTCATGCCACGGTAACATATGCAAAGCAACACCCACCCGCCAGAGCTCCCCCACTGTAAGCCACAAATCCAGCTAATTAAAAGCCAGACTCATCCACATCCCAACAAACATCGCGGTACATCTCTGCATTTGCTTGGAGCAAAACGCTAGAAGTGCACGGCAGCAGGCTGTCGCTGTGACTTATTACTTTGTCATACTGTAAATATTATACAGGCCATATGGATTTTCAATACCTGAGCACCACGCTGCCATTAATATCAAATGTAATAAGATATTATATGCATGACAATCATAGAAAGAAATTGCAAAGCTCAGAAACTGCCTGGTGGAGCTATGCACGGTTTGTTTTTGCCATGAAAAAGCCAGAGGAAGCCATAATGAATCATTTAGCTGACGAATTTTATCTCTTTTTCTGTTTGCAAACTATCTGCCAGCAGATTGTCATTTTCTCAAATGTGTCCGTTATTTGGAACTCGTCAGTGGACAATCACTTACGTGTCTAATCATGGGCCATTGCTGCAGGACGTGTTGTGGGTGTGCATCGCAATAAACGTGAGTTGATTGGAGCCATTCCCCGGGTCCCGTGATGTGGTTCTCTTTCCCGACTGGATGAGGTGGTTTGGAAGCCACAGTGGATATTAAGGACTGCACATCAGAAATCTGCTTAGCGTGCCTTTGGCAATATTTGTTGAAGAAAGGCTAAAAGCGCATCGGTGCGATGTCTGGAGCCTCTACGGCATCCACCTTAGCAGGGCAGGGTCTCTGGGCTGCCAGAGGGGGACGATGGCACCAGTGGGCTCCTCTGACCCTGGCCTGCCCCGCGCAGCCTGGGTGGCTGCAGCCCTGAGATCAAGGGCAGAGTTTGCCCTTTGCAGGTGTTGAAACCCTCACTGACGTCCATACAACACCCGCTGCTTTCCCGGCTAATGAGGCCGAGACTTTTTCTGCTCTAACCTCCTAAATCCAGTGGGCTTGGTGACAAGGAGTTTCACTGAGTTTGGACCAGCAGGGCCGGTGTTAACCTGGAGACAGAAAACCATTGCTTTTTCTCCTGAGGATGCTTTTTTTTTTCTTGTTGAAAGGAACAAATTGCAAGAACCTGATAGAAAGCATCTTCCTTTCCATATCCTCCGTGTTCCTTTCACATGTCTGTGCTGGGCTGACGGTAACATAAAGACAGTGCCCTTTGAGCATATGTAGTTTATAAGAAGCTTGCACTGACCATTTGCATAATGGACTATCACAGAATCACAGAATGGTTTGGGTTGGAAGGGACCTTAAAGATCATCTGTTCTACTCCCCTGCCCTGGGCAGGGACACCTCCCACCAGCCCAGGTTGCTCCAAGCCCCGTCCAACCTGGCCTTGAGCCCCTCCAGGGATGGGGCAGCCACAGCTTCTCTGGGCAACCTGGGCCAGGGGCTCACCCCCCTCACAGCAAAGGATTACTTCCTAATATCTAGTCTAAACCTCCCCTCTTCCAGTTTGAACCATCACCCCTCATCCTGTCTCTACACGCCCTTGTAAAAAGTCCATCCCCAGCTTTCCTGGAGCCTCTTTAGGGACTGGAAGGGACTCATGCTCCCTAGTGCCGAGTGTGACATGAATAGCTTACACACGCTTTATTAGAGATTTAATACAGTGTCTTTCACCAGAGTCAAAGCACAGTGCCGAATCGGAAAACAAGCCACTCACAACGCACATGGATAAGCACGTAAAGTGAGAATAAAAGATTAGATAGAGTGGGGGAAAAGTATAAAAGAACTTGAGTTAGGTTTTAAATGAGTAAATGAGCCCATGGTACAACTGTCTGAAGGGAAATTTCTACCAGGCTGCGGAGCTCAAGACAAAAGGCTCAAAGTGTGGAATTTGAAACCAGTGACAACACAGCCACCGAGAATAAATCTGACAGCGAATGCACGGAGGAAACCCAGTGCAGTAATGATCACAACTCCCGTTCATTTTTATCAGGCGCCTCCCAGCTGTAGCTGTCGGAGGGATTTACAAAAAATATATGCTCCCCCCATTTTACAGGTAGGGAAACTGAGGCACAGAGCGATGGGGTGACTTGTCCCAAATCATCAATGGGGAGTCCAGAAGGAAAACCATGTATTATAACATCCAGACAGGTTCTTTATTGTCTATGCCGACAGTTCACAAACTGGCAATTGGACAACCTGTACCTCACAAGTCTGCAGTAAGTCACCTGCTGAAGGAAAATGTGTCATCTATACATTACTTTCATTTAAAATTTTGACCCTTGAGAAACACCAGGGACCATAAAGGCTCCTAAATACTTGCGACAGCTGCATTCAGCCATACGATTTCTCAGCAGAACACAGAAACAGCCAAACAAAGGGCCAACTTTCTGCGTGTTTCAGACGGGATCGCTTTGTTTCCCTTACAACTGCTGGGCAGATCTGGGCAGCTCTAACTGCGTCTAATTGATTTGCTCTCCTGGCAGAGCTGCAGGTGCAGAGAGGAGGGCACAGGCTGTGCAGCTACACTCGCA
Organism: Rhinoptilus africanus; assembly: GCA_013400135.1. Classification (NCBI taxonomy): domain Eukaryota; kingdom Metazoa; phylum Chordata; class Aves; order Charadriiformes; family Glareolidae; genus Rhinoptilus; species Rhinoptilus africanus. The sequence goes on along the minus strand of VXBO01008593.1, from coordinate 274,285 downwards.
TCCGCGAGAAAGAGGGAAAGAGGGAGAGAAATTGCCTTTTTGAAACCAGTTTCCCATGACAACATTAGAATGGTACAAGATAAGGATAGTCCCCCCTCCACGAAACACAATAAAAATAAAGTATAAAAAGAGAATGGCAACAAGGAGAAAAGCTTTTCAGTCGTGTTAGAAAAGCTATTACAAGTGGCAGAACAAGCCTCACCACTCCGCGTCAAGCTGTACACAGCTGCCCACAGTACAATCAGGAGCAGCTTGAGTGATCCGGGCTCTTCAATAAATCTGAAGCTAAGGCCAAACTTGCAAATATTTACAAAGCTTTCCGTGAACCATCCGTTGTTGCCTGGCTCCATGAGATCTCTTTTTCTTCTTTCTGGCTCCACCTGCCTGACCTCTTCTGCAGCCAGAGTTTGAGACACTCAAGAAATCAAACTCCTCTCACAGTTTTCCATCGCTGTGGCTGACGTGATCCAACACCCCCCCTCCCCGCCTCGTTTCGTTGTTCTTATTCTCTGTTTTGTTTAAACTTTGCCTGCAGCATCACTGGAGAAAAGATCAGGGTGAAAAAAAACGCGTGACACTACATTATTAAATCATAATAATTTCCAGAACTGAGGGCTGGAGGGGAAAAAAAGGTCTAAAAATTATTTGTTTGTATTGAAACTCTCCAGCCCTTTGCTTACCCTCCTGAGAAACATCTGGATGGAAAGTAAGATAGAACAGACAACTTCTGCTGAGGACGTTTTAGGCTGGTAGAAAAATGGAAGTAAAAGAACGTTTCCTCCCATCCCTTCCCTCCAGCATCAACAAGGTTGTTCTGGCTCCAGCACTAGACGCCTCAGTTTCCCTGAGATAAACTGGTCCTATTGAATGCATCAAGATCAGCATTCTGCATCTAAAGAAAGGTCATTTGTAGGTAATAAAGTAACACAGCCAACAATCAGCAGTACGCTTGTGATGTGAGTGCTGCGTCGGAGCCAGAGGTTCTGCCGGGGCTCAGTGAAATAAAAACAACCTCTGGAAATGTCTGATAAATAAACACAAGAGATCTTAACGACTAAGTTAGTACATGAATGAAATAACTGGAGCTGGAAATGAAACCTAGATTTTTCTAGCTCAGAAACAGGAGACATCAGAGATGGATTTATCTTAAAATGGAAAGACATAGAGTGACAGAACCTAAAAATAAAATCTCATTCTTAGCTGTGCTGAATAGTAAACGATTAGCAGCATCCAGTTGGAAACACCACTTGGGCTATGACAAATACACTGACAAAAAAATCAGCCAAAAACCTAGGGAAGGAGGGCTAAATCTGTACTCTGTCTGCATATAAACTAATGCTGAAACCACGAGGAAGTGTCAAGAGACTCCCGAGCAGAGGAAAGGATACAAAACTGAGCTGTGCACAAAATTTCTTTAAAAAATAATTGGAACAACGAACTGCCCAAGAGGAATGGCCTGAGTGATACCACAAATAGCGAAATGCAGGACCTGAAATAAACAGCTTAGAAATGGCTTCAAGCTGAAAGTATCATTCCCACAGATTCAGCGGCGTGGATCTGCAGGAATCGGTCGCCTTCGGGAGCAGTGGCTGATCCCTGATCCGACACACTCTCACACAGAGGAGAAACTTGACACAAGACACATCAAGGTTAAAACTGGCAATCAATAGCTACAGCCCAACTTAGATATTCATTTGATAATGAGAAAATTTACCTCTTCATGTGTCAATTTCCTCATATGTAAATTAAGAACTATGATTAGACGCCAAGATAATAACACTTGGGCAAACCATGGATACATTTTTAAATTAATCTCCTTCTGCTACATACACCTGAAAGTTAATAGATGAATGGATTTAGCCTGGTTTTAATGAGGGCTGAGTATGAGTTTTAAGACAATACAGACTTGGTTTTCGGTGTTTGGGAGTACAAGGCAGGCACAGTCAGACAGCACCTCTCGTTTTCCTTTCAATAAAGCACACAATAGTCCTTATGGGACTCAAATTTATTGCAGGAGTGGGGTTTATTGCAACCACCAGCTTTAAGGGGACCATGGCTGAAACAAACACATTTGAATTGCTCTGTGAGTTTCCAAACTCCTAATATTTAATAGAACTTTTTAATATATACTTGGGAAAACTGGCACGCGGAGGGGTCAACTCTCTAATTCACCCAAGTAATCGAAGAGGTGATATTGCCTTTGGGTGTGGATTGGGACAACTATTGATCAAGGCTCTGCTTTGAAATGTGGTAAACAGCAATTTTCATACCCTCTCAAAAAAGATACTTGTAGCAGGTCCTGAAACAGAATTTAAGAGACCGCATGCAGAAGCCATCTATGAGTTCATTCTAAATAAATGGGAACAGCAAAGAGTTATAATAACAGGTAGACATGACAACATGTGTCATTATCGGGCACTGAAATCCTGTTCCCTCCACTAAAATTTCTAATTAATTACCAATATACATTACAGAGCGAGAAAGCCTCTGTCTAGAAAAGGTCACACTTCCTGCTACTTCATTTCACCCTGCCTGCCTGGCGAGGAATATTCACCACCTATCACAGCATCAAATGAGTTCCTACCCGTGTCATATTATTTACAAAACCTTTCACACCGCTCCAATACGCTGGGACTGCGAGTGATAATAAACTCTATTCTGACATATCAACGGCTCAAGGAAATTTTCTATTGCAATTTTCGACACAAAATGAAACATCCTAGCAGGAGCCAAAGCTGGAGGAATCTGTTCTGAGAGGAATGATTTCAGGTAATTTATCATTATGAAATGAAAATGCAAAAGCTATTGAAGTCTCCCAAAATGATACAAATAAACCCATGCTGTAAAGTCCATGATCAGTGAGGGTTTATATTCAGCAGTACTTGGTCCAATAAACATCGAGAAACTCAATCACTCTTCATCTATTACAGTTACCTTTCAGGGTGTTAGGCAGGGAGCTTTTCATTGCAACTAGGACATAGTGCATCTTCCAAGACATTTCCCTCCAGAGTTTCCCTTTGCTATTAATTCTGTGAACAGTAAACTGGAGAACTGAACGGTGTGTGGGGGGTCAAATGAGATATTGAACTACTGCTCTCAAAACTTGTCCGTGAGACTTTTGCTCGTACTTTCTGTCTGCCCTAGGCATCGCTGAATGCAAACACGGTTGGTGAATGTGAATAGAGGTTGGCTAATGTTTTCAGAAATTGTAAATCGATCAAAAAGCCTAGTCCCAAGAGGAAAAATTTACCCGTATTATGTAATAAGCCTGCATAATTCACCCTCGAATAACTGCGAGTGAAACAGAAGGTCTTCTAGGCTTGAATAAAATGTTTCTGTTTGACCTGAATGTGAAATATCTTGCTTTATTGACAGAAGAATTCAAGATACAAACCAAAAGTTTTCTTGTGGAGCTCTAATCAGGATTCAGTGTGGAGCTGAGCCTGTGGACTTGGCAATACAAACAGGTCTGGTTTGGACTTTGTGCCTTGCATGGCCATGCCCAAGAAATGCTCAGAAAAGTGAAGCTACTTGAATTCTCACAAGGTCAGCAGCAGAAATCTCCCAACTCGGGGAGCAAACACTTGTTTCAAAGACTGCTTCGTGGTAAGAAGACCTGGATTCAAAACTTTGCAAAGTCAGCATATCCTCATGGGTCCATTGCTGCTCCCTGAAATTAGAAAAAAAGAACTGAAATTCTTCAGTTCCTTTGTCAATCTGCGACTGGGAGGGTCTTGGGATCAGAATAGCAGGTGGGTTTTGTAGATGCCCAGGGAAAGGTGTGTAGGAAAGGCAGCATGAGGATCCTGAACTAAAAATCCTGAAGTTGTTACACATCAGAATTAATGTGTCTGAGAAGTGCTGCATGAAAGGCTGGAATTGTGAAAGTCATGGCTTGAGTTTCAGGGATGTGGAATTTCCACCTCTGCCCCTGATCTGTCTTTAACCGGTGCTATTAATCCTATTTGTCTGCTCAGATTCCCTTTGTCTGATGACTGGGAAAAAAACAGTGGGCCACTCAAATGATGCTTTAAGGAAATTTCCCTAGACCTTCCCTAGCGAGAACTGGGTGNGCTGCCCAGGGAGGTGGGGGAGTCTCCATCTCTGGAGACATCCCAAACCTGCCTGGAGGCGTTCCTGTGCCCCCTGCTCTGGGTGACCCTGCTCTGGCAGGGGGATGGATGAGATAATCTCCAGAGGTCCCTGCCAACCCTATGATCCTATGATTCTACTCCATTAACCCACTGCCCTTTTCCCCCTGCACCCCTCGATCCCTCTGAGGTCAATGTGCCATTCTATCCTCTGCCATCACCAACCCTGCAAAAACAGTTAGACAATGAGCTCCAGCTGCAAGAGGCTGCATAGGGCTAGAAAGTACAAGCATCACCTGCCAGCTACCATGAGAAAATACTGCCCAAAGGAAATTAGAGGGCAAACCTGAGGATTTGGTGTAGGCTCCAGAATGGTACTTCAGCCCAGCAGCACGCAGGATGCTGGGATGCACAGAGCAATGAAATATTTAAAGATGAAGAAAGGCATAGAGCTTGGCTGAAGGCAGCTAAAGAAATAACGAACAAACCCTCTGATCCCTGAGTGTTTGTATTAGAGGAAATAAATCCTCACTGGAGCTTGTTTGACTTTCACTCTTCAGTTTCACGCTTGGAAGTTCAGGTCTTTCTTTCACAACCTGCTCAAAGAGGATTTTCAGTTGATTGGCTCCCACAGATCCCTGAAAAGAGGTGTGATGGCACTGGTGTCCTGTCTTCATTGGCACCCAGCAGCATCTCAGAGAGCTGAAATGATGTTTCAGAGAGAGAGAAAGAGAAGGGACCTGCGCAAAGCCCGCGTTTCCAGTCAGGCACTCTGCAAGTTAATTCAGACAACACAGCATCAGCCGGAAAAGTTTCTTTTTTTATTCTGTGTCTAATGCAGATGAAGGGTAATACATATGGAACTTGTTTTTCAGCAGCAACTTGAGAAGTAGTCAAAGTTTTGAATCTAGGGCAAGTAAATCAAGCAGAAATAAAGAGAAAGGACGTGCAAGTTGTAGTTGTCCTCCTCTATCACCGAGCCTGCCAGCCCGGGGAGGGCAGAGCAGAGGCTGCAGCCCCCCCGTGGCACCGCAGCCCCTCCTCGGCCAGCAGCCCCTCTGCTCCTCGCTGCTGATCGCTCCCCAGCTCCCAGCTTTTGGTGCCGTGCCACAGACATTGCAACCAGCTGGGAAAATAACAGTTCATGGGAATTTAGAGAAATCTAATCACATCTAGCAGGAAGGGCAACGCTGGGAAGGAACTGATGGCTTTGTTCCGGCTCCCTCAGTGTGAGGAACAAGGGCAGCAGCTGACTGGGATCTTAGGAAAAAAAGAGATTAGGTAGAACAGGTGAGGTTGGAAATATCACAGTTTATCTGTCTGAAAATCTTGGAAATATTATTAATATCCCCAAACTGTTAAATGCTAAGAGATATATATACAAATAAAACCCCATTAACTCCTATATCGTTAGATGAAATTCTTTCCCAGATGCTGTTCATTTCTCTCTGCAACAAAACTCGGATTGTACTTAGTGGGGGACCTTTTGGTATGACAAGTAACGAAAATGGTCATGATTTCAGTTATCATGGGAAAGTCCAAAAAGGAAAAACTGGTTTTAGAAGGAAATGTGCTTACACAAGCTGGGTAGACCAAAGCCCTGCAAATGACAGTAAATTTAAAAATAATCTGAACACCGCTCCTCCTGGAGCCTTGAAAAGCCTGCCTAATTTTTTTTTAAATGCTTTATTAAAGCTTATTCCATTTTTAGGCATGCCTCCAGTTGCTGGTTCAGCTGGTCCAGGAGCACAGCGAGGGCTGGTACGCTGAGCTCCGCACATCTCCTGAGAACTCCTTCCCTTATAAGATCTCCACTGGTTTTGCAAACATTGAAAGCTCTGGTGGGTCACCAAGTTAATCTGAATCTAAATTACCAGAGGATATGTCTGTACACAGAGCTGGAGGGAGAGTTGGAGGCAGTCTGGCTGTGGATGGCTGTAATGCCTGTCCCTCTCCTAACTGAGCATCCTCCTGCCATATAAAGCTGTAGGGGCAGGTATTCTCATCCTAATGGAAAAGAAATGCAGGGAATCATTTTCCTCAGCTAAAAGCTGCTGGAAAAGGGAGTTCATTCCTCAGCGAGAAGTTAGATATGGCTTCCTCCTTTTTTCACAAATGCATTCAGCCTTTTTTCCCTGGGTTGGCCAGACTTGAGAGCCTCACGGGGAGTACTTCCAAAAGCCCAGGGAAGGGAGAAAAAAAAAAATAAAAAAAAAATTACAGCTCTATTGCAACAATTCTGGAAAGAGAGACAGAGACACGATCTTGGCAAACATTAGTGGTATAGCACAAGGTGAAGTACATGAAAATAAATAATCAGGAAATATTTGTGTAAATACTACGGCAGTGCCAGCCCCTCCTGTCTATTCCCACTTGCTGTCTGCGAACTGAGAGCATCTGTCCACATCTCCTTGCACCAGAAGGATTACCACAAAAAGGAATTTACATCCTGTCAATTAAAATACCATCAAGCTAAGGATTAAAGTCACAAACACACGAATTAGAGATGGTGCCAAGGGATTCTACCTATCTGTCTTTCATGACTTTTCTAGGTACATGCTATAGAAGCATTAAAGACACCTTTAATCTGCTACATTTCCATGCATGGCATTTACTTAGATTGGTGACCAGTGAGTCGTCAACAAGCACAGGGCAAGCACAAACCAGTACTGGCATATGTCTCCCTCTCACACCGCGTGCACAAGTTGTACTTTCCATCACTCAAACTGAAATGTTCATAAAGTGTTGAATATTACTGTGGCAGTCACTGAAGCACTGCCCTCAAAACTTGTAAAAGTGCCTTTATGCAAGGGATCAAAATAAAAGCCGGGCAAAACTTAACTGACCCCCACCCTACACCGAGTAGAAATCAGAAGCTGTGTATGCCCCCAGCACTGGGTAAAGGACTATACACCAGCATTTACTGCATTAATTCATGCTAAATTTTAGCTTCAGGTTAAAGCTTGTGAGAATGAGGATGCAAGCTATAAGTGGTTTGCAAAAAAAGAAATAAATAATGCTTGATTGTATAAAATAAGCCAGTGATCAAGGAATGGGTTCAGCCCCTGTGCCAGATTGCCCATCAGGAGATGAATGTACCAATAGCTTCATGTTTTATGGTCTGAGTAAACCCTGCAGTGGTTTATATTGACTCAAGGTGGAGCAGATGGCAGGAGGATTCCCACACTGTACCCATACTACATTTCCAGTTGAAATGGCAGCGCTTGGCTGCAAGAAACAAGGAAAGAAGTTTGAGTTATTCTGCATTCCAGTGCAGAAAGACCAAAACATTTTGATTTCAGCCTAAGTTACCTTCTGGGTATAGTCAGCACACAAAATGGCCTTTCTTCCCTGATGACCGTGGTGGCAGGCAGCACAAAAATGCAAAGGAAAAGAATAAGAATGGCATATTTTGTCGCATAACTGTCCTCATATCACATGCTTGGGAGAGAGTTGTAGCAAAGTCACTGTGCTGGAGCTTGAAAGAAGCGAGTTTAACCCCTGATTCTGCCACCAGCTTCCTTTACAGTATTCAGGACTTCAATTCCTCCCGTGTTAAATGGAAGAACAATTCTTCCCTTTTCATCGTACGTTCATTATGATTTTTTTTTTGTGGGAGGAACTGTGAACATTCTGTGTACTTGGATCAGGAACAGCATCTCTAGTTGCTATCTTAATGCTCCGTGATAAACGGGAGTGTGAATTTGTGCGTGCTGGGGTCTGCTCCCTGGGCTTGGCAAGCTAGCACGGCGCAGGATTTTTCTCCCTGATAGCCCCCAGGCACCACAGCGCTGTGCCTTCTGCGGGAACAAATGGAGCCTAGTTACAGTTAGGCGAGATTATTACTGTTTGATTACAGGCTTGGCACTGAAGGTTCACTCTGTGCTGCTGAGACGAGACAGAGTGCAGTCCCTGTCCTTTGGAGACTGCGATACGAACGAGGAGAGAGAAGATAGGAAACCCACGGTGGAGAAAATGGAAGAGGCTGCAAGCTCAGGGTCATTTGTCTGTGTATTTTAATAATTATGAAATGGCAGCAGCTTTCCCAGCAAAGCACAAAATTTGTGGTCTTCAGTGAGGCAAAGGAGTTGCTCTTTTCCAGAAAAGCCTGTCTTTAATCTGCAGCACCTCCATTTACTGCAGTGAATAGACTACTCTCGTTTAATTCAATACAGGCTTCAGCCCTGGGTGGGGAAGGAGCTCCAGGTGCCGAGGGGCAGCACAGGAACGAGCCCAGAAATGAGGCAGAAGGAGCAACAAGTACCTTAACATGCACTGAGCAGCCACGTTGGAGCTCAGCTGGACCCTGCCACCACCAGGAGTCCTGTCTGCCCTGTCCATCTCTCCTGTGTCCCCAGTTCTGCATTTATGGGACACTTACCTCCTTCTAACCTCTTCTAGTTTTGTACCTTGAGCTTCCTCCAAAGGTACCTGTGTGATTTTCACAAGATGTAATGCACACACAGTCCTCCTGGAGCCCTGAAGGTCTTTAATGGTTAGAGTCTGAGTCCAAACCCAAGTCATGTTGGTCTTTATAGATCCTTCCAGCAGTAAATCATAGCACAGACTTCAAATGTACCTGTATAAAAAGGCCAAAACTCGGTATTCATATTCCCTCTGAACCCTATGCTGGTATCTCTGTCTTTTCCTCATTTCTACCAATTGCAGTGATGAAACTCAATAAACACAGGTGCTACCACTGGGAGGAAAATGAGCATCTTCCCCCTTCTTTTTCTCTCTGCTCTACCATTGCGCTCCCAACATGGATCCAAGCCGCCTGCCAGCTCCCTGCATTCCCTGGCCCTTTTTTCCCCTGGCTGCGGCTGCACCACCGCCCAAGAGCTCTCCACCACTATGATGAATGAGCCGCTGCCTGCTGGCGAGAGGCAAACGTCTCAAAACTTCCCGCTGCTTTTACGAGCGCCGAGCTCAACAGCAAGCCCAATCTACAGGCAAGAGCAAAGCAACTAAACAGCACGCTCCCCACTGCTGCAACCGCTAATGAGCCACTTACTTGGCATGAGCCCTCCCGCTGGCGATGGCACAGCCCCTCGCTGCCAGCTCCCAGCCTTGGGAAAGGGGAGAGCCGCGTAGCGGGGGGAGTCCAGCACTGCACACGCAAGGCATTCAGTGGTAAAAGCCGGTATTTTTCAGCCACTCTTACAGGGACCTGAAGGGAGTGGATTTTTTAAAATTTTTTTCCTCCTTCTTGCTCCATCAGGACTTAATTCTAATGAGCTCTTTGAGTCTGAGGAGCAAAAAGCAATGCTGATTTCATCCTTTTTTACACCAGGTCTGACCATGGAGCTGCAGCAGCGTGCACGGTACCCATTTTGTGCCTGAGCACCTCCTGAGCTCACTGACATTGCACCAGGTCACTTCGTGGCAGTAAGTGGCCTCGCACATCTCAGGAAAGCACAGCTATTTACCTTTCTCCTTGCAAACCAAACCTTCACAATAATAGGTTGTTAATGTCTCTGGAGTTGCTGGTCGCTGTGTGGGGGAGACAGTTTGCGTCTTCAAGCTGCTGTTGTTTGGAGAAAGATGTGAAGGTGAAGTTTAAGGGACTAACTCCACACGACCTTGCAGAGTTACACAGCCCTGCTAGGGGAAGGTACGAGGCTGGCACCCCGGGCCTCCTGCCTTCGATAAAATTTGTCTTTAAGTAAAATATTATGGCCCAAATTAAATCATGTGGAAAACGCATGCCAGCCCCCTCACTGCATTTTTGAATGGGGTTGCATCAAAGCACCACTAAATTCAGGGGAGTTATACCCCTTTTCATTTGTGAGGTCCATGGAGCTTCTCCTACTAAAGGCAGTCAAGCTGCAGCCATTTACACCAGTGTTGGTTTTGGCTTACTACATCTACATTAGTTCTTGCTACAGCTTTCCATGATATTAGGTGCTTTTCTCAAGCAATGAGTGATGAAGAGACTTATAGAGAACTTTATAGCACTTCAGTTGACAATTTTCTGGGTTGAATGTGCATCTCCCTCATAGCAGAGGTCTCTGCACCACAGATGGTGTTTTACATATAGCGCTTAAATTACATAGTTGGAGCTGCAGCATATGTGCCTTTGCTGTGTCTCTGTACCCCATGCAAGTCCACTGGGTTTCCAGCTAGCTCCCGTTCTGCATACATCAGCTTAACGTTCAGCAGAGGCAGATGGGACGCTGGCCTCTAGTTCTTCCTTCAATTGGTAAAAAAGATCGCAGTATTAAAAGTGTAGAAAAAGGAGATGAACAGGACTTTGCCCGTGAATGTTATAATGTTTTCCTCCACTACAAAGCCACNATAAATTGGCAACGCTCACTTTCATGGGTTTCCATTAAAGAGAGTCCTGCAGCTTCTTTGGTGTTTTAAGCTTGTGAAATATTTCCCACCTGATTCATTGAGGATTATTATTAAAGTGAATTTAGCACTGACTAAAGCTTCTGGATTGTCAACCCTGGGAACGTGATGTTCTTTTCAGCCACAAACTGTTACAGCAGGGACAGGGGAAGGTGGTTTCCCAGAGATGCTCACCAGCATGCTCGGACTGACCCCAGCCAGGAGGAAGGGCAGAAGGTTATTTCCCACTTAGGCACTACCTCTTCCACCAGCCCCTTCTGCTGTGGGACCATGCTGTGATGGAAAAAGCCGAATTTCTGCCTCCTTTGCCCTGCAGCTGTCCAAGGAAGGTTCTTTCTCAGCTGGCGGTGGCTGCGGGGCAGTGCTGGAGAGGAGACCTGTGGCCCTGACGACTGCTCCGAGAGGGTCTGGGAGATACTATCAGAGAATGATCCCCCAAGGCCAGTCACAGCAGAAGAGCAGAGAGATTGAGGAGATCGAGATATGAAACTTGTTAGCCTGGCTTGATCTCTAACAAAAATGATCTCAGCTTACACATAGCTGGAAAACACACCAGAAATATTCTGAAGGGAGGGCTGGGGGGATGTGAGTGAGTTCCACAGTCACTTTTCTAGTTTCTTCCAAACCATCCATGCCACCCTGATACCCACCCAAAGGAAATTACGTTTTCTCCTTGAGAGAGAGCAAGGCGCGAAATCCCTCCTGGACCAGTCGGCTGCTCGGGCATCAATGTGCCCAAAAGCCCCACAGTTCAGGCTCCTGGATGCCTCCAACAGTGCCTCTGTGAAATTACAGCAAAGAATACATCCAGCAAAGCCGTATCGTGCCTTGACAAGCCTTTGTTTCCACTAGAATCCCTAGGGATGAAGCACCACTGAATTCCTCTCATGTACAGGCAGGGAGAGAGGCAGAGTAGTTGCTGGCATGTCCAGCTTTCAAACCTCTCTCCCTGCCTCTCCCCTGCACTGACTCTGCCAGGGATGATGATGGTTGTGTTTCTGGGGAGCCTGTCTTACCTGCTTGTCATCCCTCTCGTGCAAAGACACACATCGTTTTATTCCTACCTTCAGTTTTAAGGGTGAAATAGTAGGGGGTATAAACAACACGAACGCTCTATTTTTCTTTGTATTTTCAGTTGACTGCACAGAATATTTCGGTTCACATTAAAATGTTGCTGAGGGGGAAGCAGAACTTTCCTACCCCTTTATTTTTGATACCCAAAGAGAATCAAGATGCAGCTGGATTGATGCAATGACATCAGTTCTCAGTGCTGTCGCCTTATGCTGTTTGGCAGTTTTTAATCTTAAAACTCCAGCTTCCAGAGCCATGTAAGAAGACTCAGAAAACATAGGAAGACAATGCGAATTCACTAAGGAGAAAAAATTTAAAATTGTAACCATGTGACCCCTTCCAGGCTCTGGAAAGATATGGCAAAATACTTCTGGACCTTTTCCTTTCTTCAGTGAAAATCCCCTCGTGATTTTTGGAGTCAATCTTGTGATTTCTAGAAGCATTTCACTTGTGATTCCTGCATGCTCAAGGTTGGCAACATCAACCCTACGCTATATTCCAGGAGCACATGACAAGGAGACTTGCTATATCAGCTAACTTGTAAACACTGTAAACTGTCTGTATTTATGTTGAATAATCACTTTTGCAGGGCAAGCGAAAAACAGCTCATAGTGCTCAAAAAAAAAAAAAAAAAAAAAAAAAAGGAGGGGGGGGGNAAAAAAAAAAAAAAGAAGGAGGTGGGGCTGAAATCAATACACCCTTAGTTCTCTTGTCTCAGCAAAAGGAGAGTTTCAGGCAGCTTTTTAACCCTTTCACACTCTAAAGAGGACAAATAACAGCCTGAACAGGCCAATTTCTGCCTTGTCACACTTGTTAACATTAACTCTCTGATCTGATTCAAGATGTTGTGACAACTGCCTAAGCCCATGTCCAATAAATGTTTTAAAATACAAGACATGTCTGGTAAAATATCAAGACCCACAGCCAGTGTAATGAAGTGGTAACGGTGCTTGGGCAGAGATAAGCCTCTGGGAGCCAGGATTCTCGCCCTACAAGAGATGTCAGGGTCCACCCCAAGGTGCCCATGTCTTGTCTGATGCATCACTTAACTGGCGTGACAGGTCCACCAACACCTCCAAAATAGGAGTCATCTCATGGGCCTGCTCACCTCTCTGTCCTCATTCTCTTGCCTGTACCAACGGTGAACAAAGACATCACTTTTCCCATCTCATCAAGAAGGGCTGATGGTACAAATGAACCACAAAACCTCTACAGCTGCATCCCAGGCTTGCTCCGTCCTCCCTGGATTCTTCCTTGTTCCCAGAAGATGCCAGAGCTTTGTGGTGCTGCAAGCTGAGGAAATCAAGCCAAGGCTGCCAGCTCAGCTCCCTTGCCTTTAACATATGCAGGTAGCGCTACTGGTCCATATGATGTCATCCCAGAATTAGCATGCTGATTAACAGCTGGCTTCCTGCCCTTCTAATAGGCTCTAAATACCTCTCCTAGGAGCTCCTAAAAGGAATTGGATTTTGGAAGGGGTGGGAGAGGACATTTTGTATTCACGAGGTCTTCTTTGTACCCATAGGACGTTCAGTAATTCTCAGTAATTGTCCTCCACTCTGTTTTTAAAGCTCCTTGTTTTCAAAAAGCATTTCATTGGCAGATGCTCCCGCAGTCTCCATTCCCCATTCCTGACTCCCCCTTTCCCCCCTTGAATTATTGATCTTTAGCCAGAACAGGATTTGTCTTCATTATACGTGAGCTGCAATCACCACAGATATTAGTGTAAACTTCTGGCAGCAGATTGATTAGTTCCTTGCATATGGAAGCGGGGGGTCCCTCCCACAGCTTTATCAAGGATCCCCAGAGCCAGTTGTTCTTTACAGGACACAAAAATGGAAATTAGATTTCAGTTAAATACATCAGAAATTAGATTAGATGTTATTACTTCAAAAAGCCAAGCTCGGGGGAGCAGTGCACCTCAAAAGACTAAAAAAACCTATTTTGTACAGAAATGTCAGTAGCATCACTCCTTGTCTCAGTGATTTTCAAGTGGGAAAAACTTGAGTTTCTCATCCCACCACTCATGACCAAGAGGTCTAAGAGCAATCCTCCTCAGTGGGGTGAAAAAATAAAGAGTGATAAGAACAAAGACGCACTCTCACCCTTGGGAATTAGAACTGCAAAAAGCAAGTCTGTGTTACCCCATAGCCCTGCAGATGCTGCTGGTCTTTGCTTATTGTGACCAAGGACTTAGAGACAAAAAGCTGGAAGCGGAGAGGTATTCTTCCATTGGGACCCATCACAGCTGGTGTATAAGGAAACATCGGGACAGTAGGGCACCCAGCTAGACTTCACTGAATAGCTTCTCCTGCTATCACAGGCATTTGTGACCGAAGGGTCCCAGAAACATGCACCAAGGCCACAAAAGCCTTGCCCACACGAGAGCATGTGAGGCAGTCCGGGACACCGTGAGCACTGGCGACGGTGATTGCCATGGCCAGGCAACGTCACAGCACAGGGCACCAGGTAAAACATACCATGTTTGTACGAGACATGGTACGTGGCGACTACACTTTTGCATGCAAGATACATGCTGGGGCACTGCTGAAAGTTCCCAAAGACAAGCGTGACCTGGGATTCACAAAGAAATAGGTTGGCAGTCACCTGCAGCCAACGAAATGCAGGAAGAGCTCAGCAGCTGTGAGGAGAGGCGCTGCAAAGGGTGACTGAGCTGCACAGTCATCATAAGGCTTTTTTTGGAGTCTTACACCAAGAATCACAAGAAACTGACTTAAGAAAAGGTTGGAGAGTTTTGAGATTGTCATCTACTGGTAGAAAACCTTACAAACTTTCATTCTATACTTAGCTAGTCCACAGAGTCATTCTCTGACCTTAGCCAAACCAAGCAAGCCCTCTCATCATCTTCTGTCCTGATTGATGCTTTTCTTTTGGCTTGGAAAGCCAAATTCTGAGCATTCCTGTTAATTCAAAATGCTGTCACAAACGTCGTTTTCCCTGCCCACCACTCTGACCCTTTCCTGCTTCCCTCTTTTACCATCCCTTAGCTACTTCCTACCTATCACCCCTAAACCAACTTGTTTCCATTTCAAACCTTTTGTGGACTGTCAGACTAAACTGAGATAAGATAAGGCAGCCTAATTACACCACTTATTTTAGATAGATCTGATTCCAACCAACCACACTCCAGTTATTACAGAAAGCTGCAGGTTTATTTAAGTAGAAATTAAGCTGTACAGTTAACGTTTCTGTTATGAGGACTCTTGCAAACAACTTGGTAATAGGCTGTTAGCACTTTTATATTCATAGCCTCTTTGGCCTGGAAGAACAAGATGATTAACATATGTAAAAGCTCCAAATGATCAGCATCCTTGATGCTGATCCAAAGAACCCTTCCTCAGACATGTCCTTTTATAACCCAAACCATTTAATTTACATATTCATTTACATATGTCCCACAACACTTTAAAAGTTTCTTGTTGGATTGGTTCAATAGCAATTCATTTATATTTATCTCACTTCCACATTTGTAACATCATTAGAGTCACAATGAGCTTAAAATACTGTAACAAAATCCTTGGTGTCGGAACAGCCCCACCTCAGAAATGTCTTATTAAAATTCCTCATCACTCAGTCTCAAAACATCTTCTAATCATATTCCAGTGCAACAAATTAGCAAATCGCAAGGTTGTAGCTCACGTTATCCAATTAAATGAAAATGAAGGACTTTAGCTCTGTCAAAGACAAATTATTCCTACTGCTGTTTTCAGCCAACTTGGCCTCCCATTTCTGGTCTCTTTATGCCACCGCAGTTACCGAGGATCCTCCTACAAGCAGGAAAGACACATTGCTCCAAGGGCAATGCCAAACCAGATTTTCCAAATATTCCATTTTCCCTGGCCTCCCATGGACCTTGTGGGCTCCCACATGGATGAGCCCTTGGCCCCCATGTCTGATAGATATTCACTGTTGATAGAGCATCCAACACAATGAGGTTCTGATCTGCGAGCAGGGCTTCAATGTGCTTCAGGATTAACAATAATCCTTCACTTTTTCAATTCCCTATCCCTAAAATAGTTCTCATCTTTTGTCAGTCGTTCCTATTTATATTACAAGCTCTCCAGAGATATTTTATTTAGAAGTCAGCACAATGGAGACCCAAATTCCCTCACGAACACAGGTGATACTCCTTCCTTAATCATAACGATCAGCACCGTCACTGACCCTTTCATACCACATTCCAATCTCACTGTCATATGCAGACGTTATTTTTGGAGCCATTTCACACATCTAAGGTGGTTAAATGGCTTTCATCGTTTTGGCAGTCAGAAAACTTGCTACCATACAAGGACAAAGTTTCCCAGGAACAGGAAAGCTACTCAAGAACCTTCTTCTTATTTTCCAAAGCTAACAGTGTCACTGACAAAGGCATTCACAGGTTCTCTATGCAATGGGCTAGAATTAACGAAGGGGTGAGTCATTTTTCATTTTCAGAATTTTAATGACTATCAACAGCATTTGCATTCATTATTCCTTCATGACATACCAAAGAGCTGGGAAAATTTTTGCACTTAGAGAACTACATCACTGAAATTCTAGTTATGTGAAGGCCTTAATATTTATTTGACTTATTTTTGGCATGTTTTTTCCTTCTCGGAAAACTATGGAGCACATAATTACTGAAATAAACACATATTCCCACATGCATGTTTTTATAAAATAGTGTAAATATGCCACAGAACCGATCATCTCTATAACATAACTTTCCATTGAAGGATCATATGATTTCATGAGTAGAGTTTTCTTTCATTTTCAGTTGAGTAACTGTGGGGCTTGTGAATCTATGTCAGAGTGAAAAATCCATAGCCAGGATTTTCAAAAGGAATAAAAGATAGGGAGCATGTTTTTTTCATGGAGGATTTGGCATATCTCCATTTAGAACCAAAATTTCAGAGTTGTAGATACTTCAAATCAGACACTTCCAATATGTCTCCAACTACAAACATGAAGTGTGAGATCGGCTCCATCATGAGCCCCTTCTGAAAAGTCATAGCCTGGCAATCAACTGAACACCAGAGGCAATATTCCTAAGAGGTTTCCTCCACATGTTCAACAAGCCCAGTTTAGAGAGGCTGCTGAAAAGAGTTCAGTGCTGACACCCAGTTCAGTTGCTGGTTTCCCGGGTGAGAATGATGACAAATGAGTCAGTTCATGCCAAGCCAGACAACAGCTTCTCTGATTTAGATTTTCCATCAATAAAGAGAGCTCAGAGAGCAATAAGTTGTGCCAGTCGGGTCAACAACAGATTCCAGAGTGTTCTGATTTTTCATTATTTGATAAAATAGATAAACCTCATCCAATACCTACCCAACAGCAGGTTAAAGCCCTCTCCAAAGTAATTAAGCACGCATGCTCTCATATCTGTGAATGAAGACAACTACAGGCTCCAAAGACTGGCTCACATTCAACCAGCCATTGACTAATTTTCCAAACAGAAATACCAATGAGCTTCCCACAGGTTCACCAGGAATAAGCAGATACAGTCAAGAGCGGCATTACCTGGGGAGGGAGGCGGTTGGCAGGTATGAGACCCTCACTAGCATGACACAGCGTGACAAATATTTAGCTTACGGGATGGAGCCCAGCAGGCTGTTATCTGCCCTCACACATGCACAAGCATCACAAGGCATCTGCACACAGCCCTGGGCATGGCCAGAGAATATATTCTTTTTTTCCAGCACCGTGAGCTGGACGCGAGCGCTGAGCATCAGCTCAAGCTCTCCTGAGGATGGCATGATGCAAACCCCACCATCTCATGCAGTGTGGCAGCGAGGTGTGACAGAAAGTGCTGTGGTCAAGCTGGTCCATGGGCTGAGCCTGACCAGAGGCTCACTTCCACTCCTCAAATCTCATCAGTCCTCAGAGGCAAGGAGAATAAAATTAGGACCAGTAGTTACACTTGCCTCTGCACGTTAAAGGCAACCTTGATAGGTTGATTTATTTATTTTTTATATCTCATTGTAGGAAAGCATGAACATTTACTGACAGGAAGCTTATTTTTCTTTGGTTTCAATTCTAGCTGTAGCAGTGCTTTTCTTTTATGTTAGAATATGCCTCGCAGTGCAGTTTTTCAGCATAATAAACCCGAGCTACAGAACTGACCTGTCACAGATCATTGCAAACTTGGCCCAGATTTTAAACCCATCACAAAACAGTGAAAGACTCCATATTTTATCTTTTATCCTTTTAACCACAAATATAATTTATTTCTTTCTTTGGCAGGACAGTGAACACAAGCATTGGTAACAGAGCAGAGGTACCATTTAAAACAGCTGGGGGAATCTGTAATCCCTAGGCCGACACTGCCTATGTTTTATGTGATATTTACTCTCCCTTGAATTCCTGTTCGTGAGGTTCTATGTTCTGTTGACATTCCCCAACTAATTAGAGCGACATTTTATGGTACCAAAGAGACATTCCTTCCCTTTCAGTCCCAGACCTACGCATTCCCTTATTTCTCATCCTTATTTGATCAACAGGTAAAGAAATGACAAATTGGTCATTTACAATTCTCTAGATGAAACCTACATCTCTGTGTGTCTCTAACGAAGCTAGTCTAATGTGTCATGAATTTCTGATGCCATCTTTTGGAAACGCTTGCAATGCAAAGCTTGTGTGAAACAATGTACCTACAAAGCTGTATTTTACAGTCTGCCTCCTCATATGGGACTCACACACACGCATGTGAAAAAGCACTTAACACTAGTTATCTCTACTCTATTGAAAAAGGAACTTTCCAATTTTCAGCTATGTTAATACAAAACCTAATGTCCTGTGGAAGCTGATGCGAGTTGTGCATGCATGAATTATTATCGATTTTCTTGCAAAGACTTATCTCTGGACGACAAAGAGTCTCAGCATAAAAGTTAGGGTGAAATACTCTCTAAACTGTGTTACACAAAAGGAAACTATTTCCATTATTCTGTGGGTAAACTGACGGATATTGCTATGATATCTAGTTAATCCTTTCTGGATGAGCATTAGATTTTTCTTGGCACAGCATCTTGTACTAGTTTAAAAAAAAAAAAAAAAAGTAAAAAATGCTGTTGCCAAGGCATTAAGCAAGAAAATGTTGAATGCTATTCTTGCAAAAGTAGCTCAAATAAACTATCAATGCACAGGATAAAGTGGAAAATGCATGAGTCAGGCTAAGCCGTTATATCTGCCGGGGAGAGTGGGGAGCCACGCTTCGCACCCAGGCTCTGCCTGGAGCAACCGGAGAGCAACCGAGAGCCTTCCTGCCGGAGACACTGTCAAGTGAGCTACCTTCCAGGATCGCAGCTTTGTGTTTTGGTGGTGACTCAGAGTTTAAGCTTGTCAGAAAATAATTATTCCGCCTACCCAGGGAAAACATTGATCTTTACACGAAAACCTCTAAACAGTACACTTTTGCACACCATGTACACCAAACCAGAGATTAATAAATGATGCTACAGTACTTCACAGCCATTTCGGCTCTGCTTTCATTGTGTTTTCATTCTCCTGTGTGGGGTATGCTCAGTGGGTGGACTACATTTCCCCCAGCACACTGTAATTTCATTTCTTGGCGGTTTTCCATTGTTCATCACGGGAGTTCCCAGTTGAAGCACATCAAGAGTTTTGTGTCCAAGTGAGGAGTCCAGAGCAAAGAAGATGCAGATACGTGAAAGGAGAGAACAGCAGTGCACTGATCAAGTACTGAGGATTGGTGCATTCTGACTTGGGAATACAAAATTTGCCCGGTTTTTTCTGCCTGAAGCACCAGATTGGGAAGTTACCTTCTCTTCCTTCACCACTGCTCCATCAGGAAACTGCAGTCAGGGAGAAGGGCTTTTTCCTCAGCGTGCGAGTGCCAAGAGAGGACTTCATTTTCCAGTGGTTTTACCCTGAATGGAAAAATCTGTTTCTAAACTAGCTGGCCAGGGAGGGAAGATGCTAGACACCAGCCGTGCTAGAGATAGCAGAGAGGAGGAGGCAGTTTCTGATTTTATGTTCAGAGCGAGTCTGGTGATTTACCCAAATTACTAACCATTTGCACTGCTGTAAATGAAATCAAAAGCGGACTTGGAGTTAATACATGGGCTGTACTGATCCCTCATAGCTGTCGGTGCTTTGTTTTTTCCTCCCATATCACAAAGGCAAGTAACTGCACAGGATCCTCAAACACACTATCTTCTCTTCACTACAAGGAAAATGAATTCATCCTGATCACTCCAGTAAACACTAAGCCCGCTAAGGCATATATTTAATCAAATAATTAGGAGAGGTGCAGGGGAAATGTGTGCTGAAAAGATAATGTTGCACTTTAAAGGATTCATTATTGGTTATTACATTTTACATAGAATGTCATTTTCTTTACTAGTTAAAGAAAAGGTGAAGGAAGAAAAACAAAGTCCTACAGACTAAACGCCTCAGCTCCATCTAAATTATAGACTGCTAAGAACACGCCTGAAATTGGAGGTGCCACCTTTCAAAGAAGCACTGCCATTATGTTGCTAACATGGCACTGTCTGATTTTTCTCTTTTCTGAGTTATTCTCTACCTTCGAGCACTCGAGCAAAAGCGATCCACGAGCCTTCTGGCAGAGCATTTATATCCTATAACCCCAAGACCCAGCACCCCCAGCCTGCTTGCAGAGCATGTCGAACCTGCAGGAGCATGCAATGCAATTAGAGCCCAGGAGACAAGGGTGTATATCACCATCCTGCACAGGAAGGTGCCAGAATATCCAAGCACTTGGCCAAGACCAAAGAAAGATGATCAGAGCAAAGTGCAAGCACAGGAACCACTGCAAAAAGGAGGGAGACACAAAAAAGGAGGGTGTAAAATGCTGATCCTCACCCTCACGTCAACCTCCAGCAGTAGTTTTGATTTAACATGGAGTAAATTGAAGGACAATCCAACCCACAAAACCGCTTAAAATCTTTCCCTGTGCTTCACAAATTGCAGTTCTCTTCACCCTTAGCTGAGGAGTATTTTAAAGCCAGAAGACTGACAAATAGTTAAAAACCACCTATTGAAAAGTGTCTGCTGCTGGTTCTGCTGTTAGTATTGAGATTTCCTGTCAGCCTTTACAGAAATTCTTTGGGAGTCTGACAGGATTAAGGGGATTAATACATTAAAGCATTATTACAGCTTTCACAGGGGATTTTCAAAGACTTTACACTGTGATCTATTTGTCCTGTTACATAAAACGAGCATTAATAGGCCGATTGAAAAGAATCACTGCAATCGATAACCTTAATTTTTGTAAACATATTCTGCTATCAGAATGAGGAGCCGAGGTCACCAGCCCTCCCACAGCATGTTACTTAATTAAGCCACATAAATGTATTTTTGGTGTATGCCAAAGGTTGGTTGGTCTGGGTGTTACCACCTGCTCCTGACAGGGAGAGATTTGTTAGCGCTGAATCACCAACCCTAACTCCCCAACCCCTGTGGTGTCCCAGTTGACTCATTCCCTGGATTGCACATCGCTATTGGGAGCCCCGTGCTGTGGCTTTATTGCCAAACGGCACCATTCGGAGAACCAGGTTTTTACCTTAATGAAATGCTTATGGGTAGACAGGTGGCCATCATTTGCTGGGGCGCTGCTGCTCTCCTCCTGGAGATCATCGTGCTGAGGACATCAGGCTGGACATCGCGCTGGGGACATCCCCAACACCAGCCTGGTATGACAGTCTCCTGGCATGGTGTCCTGGTTCCGATGGGGATAGGGTTAACCCTGCCCAGGCTCCAGCAGGGACACGGGGACACGGGATGCCCTGGGTCAGGTGGGTGGCATTTTGGTAACCCTGTTTGTACATTCCTCTGTCCCTGTTACCGTTTTCTTGTTCCCTTTGCTGTTCTGTTAAACTGCCTTTGTCTCAACCCACAAGTTTTGCCTTTTTTCTGTCGATTCTTCCCGTATTGGGGAAGCCCGAGCGAGCAGTGCGTGGTTCTGTGTTGCTGTCTGAGGCCAAACCACAACAGCCCTTTTTTGGCTCCCAACACAGGGCTCGAAGGGTTGAGGGAACGGCAAAATCCAGCTGGAGCTTGTAAAAACGAGTTTGTTGTGTGTTTATTGTATTAGGTAAATAGTTGCTGGTGACCATGCTGCTTCGTTCGTTCTCATGGCTGTGTGATATAAATTCCTGTATGGTTTATGTACTCCCTGCGATGCTGTTTATCACCTCTGGAGACTGAACCCCAATGGGAAACACATGGGATATCAGGAAGCCCAAGAGAGCAGCACGTGGTTCTTTGGTGCCGTTTGAAGCTGAACCACGACACACGGCTCACTCAAAGAGAGGTAACGCTCATTTATTTCAGGATCATAAGCAGCACTTGGCCTCGCTGATTTTCCAGGCTCCCCTCACAGGAGCAGGCTCTGCACTCCCCCACAGCCCTGCACCCTCGCCCTTCTTTACATTCCTCTAGAGACAATTTCACATCTTCATCCTTTCCGCATAAACTTGTTTTGCTGAGAAAACTTCCCTTCAAAAATTTTCACAGGGAAAAGGGCATAACCTCTCCCCTCTGTTCTCATTCTCTGGCTGCTTTGTGTAAGTCTCTCAAATATTTAGACACAGACAGACAGATACTGGTCTGTTGCAAATCAGTATAAATCAGTACAGGTGAGGATCAGGGCTGCATTTTCCATAAGGATGTCTTCTAAAATAGAGCAGCACTCTCTCTAACCATGGCTAACCATCTCTAACCATAGCTGTAGAGAGGGGCTGGGTTCCAAACCTTCTCTTTTGCCCCATTCTGTTGGAATAATATAGAACAGTCTTTGCTTACACGTGTCCCGGGCTTTCAGACAGTTCTTTACTAAACTAGCATCTACATAATTCACAGACCTTAAGGGATCCATGAACCTCTAAATTAGGAAAAGAAGAATTAGCTTTGGCTTTCACATCAAGATCTAAAATGCAGGAAGATTAAAGTTGGGAATCTTATTTTTCTAAGCCAGACTAAGTATCCCATTCTCAGTGAAATGCAATAGCTAGTGTGGGTCTAATTTCCCTAGGCTATCCTGAAAATCCAGGTACTATGAAATCCCTCCAAGACTGAGCAGGGGTCACTCACCTCACACCCATTATCTTCTCAAAGTGATGGCTTAGCCATTGAGTCTAGTCTCAATTAAGAGCTATTAATGAGCTGCTTGTATCAGTGTGATGTACATTATTGTATAAATGTGATTGTCAATTTTTGGTTGCTATGAAATGCAAGCTTGGCTATGTGAAAAGGGCTTCACACTGAGATTTCAGCATTGCCATGCCAGGCAGAAAAGAGTATGTTATCTTACAATAGGTTAACAACTTGTTAAGGAGTTACTGAAGCATTGAGACAGCCGGTAGTCTGGTGGGTGGAGGGTTAAAACTAATTTGAAGTTATGTTGGGAATCAAAGATATCCAGGGAGGAGAGACTGCAGTTGGAACCGAATATCAGGCAGATTATTTAGGGAAAAAAAAAGCCAACAAAAAACCCCACCAAAATGTGTACCAAAATGAGCATCCTCTCCCCTGACAGCAATCTAAGAATATGGGCTTTGCCTAAGAGCAAGAGACACAGCACATGATTAAGTGGGCATTGCAAATGGCTTGCCAGCTGGATAATGGAGACTCAGAAGTTTCTTAGTTCTGATCTAAGCATAGGTAAATAGAAACACTGCTTTTTTTATTTCTCTCCTCCTTTCTCCACAACACTGCAGCTGTGCTGGCCGTCCCTTTATTTTACAAAATATTTCAAAATATTTTTTTCAATTTATATTTAGTTTTAACTTTTTTTTTTAAATATGTTTGGCCCATTTCTCAGGGTTCGGTCTCAGTTCAGGTCCCCAAAGTGCCTAGATTGCACGTGTAGCAGGTCACGTCTGTGACCAGAGGCAGGGGCTGGCTCGGGAGGTGACCACGCAGGGGGCTGCAGGACGAGGCATTAGCTGGGACTGCTCCTTGGCTGGGTGAATTCTGCACCATCAAACCCACTAGCTGACTCCTGGCCACAGTCCTCTCCTTTTAATTTTGGGGCTCAGGAGAAACTGTCGCACTTTTACTGCATTCAATAGGACCATCGGTGTCCACAAGTCAGGGAACGTCCTCCAAGTCAGAGGTCAAGAGAGGCTTTCCAAATTTTCTCTATTCCTTTATCCCACCCTTCATCCACTAAATCAAAGTGATTTGCAACACCCGACACAGGCAAACTGTTAAAAAAGCAACTCTAACAAGTAGTTGCTGCTATTCCTCTCAGTATTGAGATCTCCTGTCAACCCCTTCACAGAAATACTTGGGTAGTTTGACAGGATTAGGAGGATTAATATATTAATGCATTATTAGAGCTTTTATAGGAGATTTTCAAAGACTTTAAGAGTGAGATCCATTTGTCCTGTTACATAAAACGTACAGTAATTGTCTTAATTGCTCCATTGTGACTAGGTATTGCTGCTCTAATAGTACTGCATGTCTAATTGTGCCAATTGTTCCAGGATCTTGCGGCAGTACAAAACAACAAGGTGAGCCAAATCACGGGACTGCTCTCTGAAGACTTCTTTCTCCACAACCCTAATTGCCTTTCTAAACTGGACGCAGGGAACAAAACCAATTCTGTAATCCTAAAAAACCATGTCCATGCATACTAAGCAAATACTGCGCGAAGGTAGCCATGAGGACAGACTTATTTGCTTTCACCCACAACGCAGAAATGAGTGCAAATTTCAAGGGGCCAAGTGAGTCAGTGAAGTAAAAAACTCACTGTTGAAAGAGGGAGACGTCCTTTTTCCCCTGTGTTTTTTTGTAGAGGAACCACACATTACCCCAAAGCTCTTGCTCAAGCAGCTTGCAAAAAAGACATGAAAGGAACATGACCAGATGTGTGCTGTGCTTCCCTGCACAGCCGTTGGCCTCCTGGTCACGCACAGCCAGGGACCTGTCAGTGGTGAGGGTCCTTTGCTGGAGGCACAGTCATGTATTAATTCATTCATAACTTTGAATTATTGATCAGATCCTCTTGTCCGATGCAGACACACTAAGAGACACGGGATCTCTGTGCTTTATGCCCTGTGAAGAAACACGCAAAAGGGATAGCAGAGATACGGCTGGGTGGGTCTCCCTTGGAGTGACATTTGAGAGACAATTACAAACAGACAGTAGTCGGGGCAGTTCTCAGTAAAGTACTTTTTGCGTCAAAAAATGCTGATTTACCATGGAAATATGCAAACATCATTTCGGCTCCATCAGGAAAAGGAGACAGAGAGTTACTGAGGACTGACCCTAGTGTGATGGCTGGGAAGGGCAGCCTGAGTAACAGGGAAAAAACTAGTGGATGAGAACACAGGACGAGCTGGATTCTCACCTATTCAGTCTAGCTTTTTGCCTCTGTCAAAAACAGCTGTCATGTGCTTCCAAGAAAAAATGGGAGCATAATTAGAGTAGTTAAATGAGCGAGAACCTACATTTCATGAGACTCTTCTCACCTTTCAAGTAGCTTAAACAGTGAAGTACAAGAGCTGATATCCTCTTGAATAACCTCCCTGTATTTCCTTGTATATTGGGCTATTCAGTCCCTTTCCTGTGCCCCAGGCAGATTCCTGGCCACTTGCAGAGACCAGCAGAGTTGCCTTGGCTAATCACTTTGGGGGCTACAAGCCAAGCCACAGGCACCACAACACATCAGGTCTTGGAGGGAACTTAGGCTGTCTGAGTTGGATCAACAGGCTCCCCTCACAGAGGAAACCACACATTTGCCTCTTCTTCATAGCCTTTCTCATTCTAGAGAACAAAAACTGCATTATAACAGTGGAGGGATTATAAAGCATCCTTTGAAAGCGTAGAGCACTTTGTTTTTCAGAGAATTCAAAGCAGTCAGAAAAACAAACTTTATGACATGGTCACAAATAATCTACCTTGAGTTTTCTTATTCCAGTTATTTTTCAAGTTCTCCTGCATACTTGATTTCACCTGACTAAAGAATCAGCTGGATTCCCAAAATGTATTCCACAGAAGTCCAAATGAAAATGCCTATGGGGATGGTAAGAGAATAGGGAAAAAATGCGAGGTCTGCTGTGTTGGAAGAAGAATTTATCAGCAAGTAAATAAAAGAGACTTAGAGTCAGGAAGAAGTCCAATCTAATCTGCTGAGGTCCTTTGTACGACTGCGACATCCCCTTCCATAAAGAGAGCAGGTTCTCGTTTCAAAAGCGTACAAGATCACTGCACAGGCAATTGATGCTATCCCCTGTGAAAGCCTTTCTGCAGTTAGGGAACAAACAGCATCACGCTGATTTCTTTCCCCCCAGATTTGCTGCAATGGAAATTGTATTTCTCAGCGTGCCTTCTACATCTAAATTATTCTTCGAGTTGTTATCCATTCCATAGGGTACACTGAAGTCACTCACAAAACATCTTCCCATTTGAACTCTCTGGGATTGCTTTAGTCTTTGGAAAGCATGGCTAATATCTGCTGCAAACACAGGCCTTTTTTTCTCACTGTTTTCTTTAACTTTCTGTATACAGGCGGGTTGGGAGAGGGGAATATTTGTTTCCCGTGGTGTCGGCAGGAGCCATGCTCACCAGTCCTCTCCACCTTCTATTTAAATGTCTGCATCTGCTTTAAGCTGACAGAACCCAGCCATGGTAATGAGTTTGCCCCCCGTGTGTGACTTTGTTAGCACTCAACTTTATAAAGAAAAGAGATGGATTTGCCCAAAAGTTGACTGGGGAGAGACTTAAGGCTAAGGTTTAAATATCTGCCACTAGATCATAGAAATAGAGAGGAAATAAATATATTGATGGACTGTTTGCATTTCTTCTCATTGTGGGCTTTAAAAAAAGATAATTTGTGGTTTTCAAGCCTGTTAATAAGCTTTCAGATCGAGATGAAGAATTATATAAAGTGCAGTAATTGAAAAAAAAAAGAAGAAAAGCACAGATATTAAAGAGAAATCTTTGTCCTAATTTGATTTGTGACTTCATTGTAACAGAATAAAGCATGTGTGGATATTAACAATTCATTTACATAACCAACTCTAATCAAGCAATTCAGATAAATGTGCATTCACTTCTGCAAAGGTGGGAGGATTCATTTTAACCTATTAACACCCTTCCTTTCAGATACATTCTTGTCTGCTTTCTTCCATTACCAGATAAAGTTGTTTATTGGTGAAGAAAACTTACTGGATGGCAGGGTGTTTAATTTTCAAAGCTCCAGGGTTCAATCAAAGCATTGGTCTCGATTTACGTACACCAAAGAAGGAAGAAACCAGAAGGAAAAAGGGACACGGTGAAGAAGCAGCGTTGCCTGTCATCCCCATTTGAAACATGGGAAACTGAGGCACAGAATAAACTGCCTTGCATGAGCTCTCATGGGAATCTTTTGGGAAAGATAAGGATCCTCTGGTCCAAGACCACCTGAGGGGTCTCTAGTACCTCGTCCCATTTCTTCATCCTTGTGCCTAGGCACCAGTGACAAGATTTCTGATAAAACTTGCCACCATTTAAAACACTCCATACCATTTACCACACAAGACACATACACATTTTTCTTGCCTGTCACATGCAAAGAAGCAGAAGCAGAGAAATTTAAGTGGCTCGTCTGAAGTCAAAGAAAAAAAACCCTGAGGCACAGTAAGCCATGAGGACTGGCTGATCCCCAAATCCTCTGTTTGTACTCAACTTGCCCACAGCACTGTGCCGTGCAGGTTGTTCGTTGCTTACGTTGTCCCTGGTCATAATTAAATAGAATAGTTTTGTATTTCTCCACTGAGTAAAAAAGCAAAAGGTAGTCAGATTCCCAGATCCTCCATTTACTGGTATAGGTAAAGCTGTCTTTGTCTACGTACATTACTCAATTCTAATTAGGACTGTAAAGGATTTTCATGACTTTGTAGTTTTCCCTGCTCAAAAGTAAATCCATCCTTAATACCATGGAGAACATATTCTGAGAAAGTCAGAGAGAAGAGAGAATTAAAGGAAAGCCCAAGTGAAGATACAGGAGAGGATGCCAGGTACAACCACTGAAGCAAATAAAGTGAATTAGTTCGAGAGGCAGCTAACCATTCTGCTGAGAAAAGGAATTGGAGGCAGAATGGCAAAGCTGGGAGATCTGAATGGTGATATAAAGCTAACAGAAACAGCACCAAGGAGTTCAGCAGCCACATGTTTTGTTCTCATTTACATGGCTATGAGATCGAAGTGACCAAATTGACATGAGGATTATTTGTACGCTATTTGTCTCTGTGTAGCAAAGAGCAAAAATTTGGCTTCTCTTTTGTCATAGCTTCTTCGATCTGTCACAGAAGAGTGGATTTTTTTTTCTCTTCTGCCAGCTGTCAAGTGAATGATGGGTCGATTGAAGGCTTAAACCACAGAAAATATTTTTCCCAAAGCCACTTGCTTCCTATTCATTTATACACAGTAATAACACATGTTTTAGAGCCCATCCAGGATCACTCTGATGCTTAGGTGGCCTACTTTCCACGAAAATCATGCACTCTTCTTGTTTCCTAGTGGCCCAGCATCTCCATGGACCAGACAGCAGGACACTCGTAGGGAGAGACCAGCAGTTTAGGTATAGTTCCCGTGACATCTTGTTGCTGTCATCCTGCATATAAAGTAAGCCATGATACAGCAAGATCAGCTTTGGATCCTGTAATTACCGCCATCCTTGATAAAAGGTTATCAAAAAAGGTGTAATGTCTTTCCATGAAAAATTTAGTAGCTATGGCATGAAGTTTTGCTATTTGGAGTTCATTCTGCAGAGGACCGTGATTTACATTTGTATGCAGGTTTGCCATTCACCGTCTTTGCAAACACCTTTCATGGTTATAGGAGTGTAGTTTGGAGTAATTCTGGGAAAGAGAATGGAATTTCACTGGTGTGAACTGAACTACTCTGGCCTGGTTCTGTGCTTTGAAAAAACCTCAGCCACCAGTCAAACCTTGAGATCACCTATTGATTAAAAAGAGGATGTCAGATGCTTCCACAAGTGCAGGTTTAGGTCTTGAAGGCACTAACAACCATAAAATGCTCCTGTTTTGCAGTTCAGTTTGACACATAGTTTACAATAAGGGAAAATTTTCTAACTGAATGTAATGGCCTAATTCTAACCTTTCAGTTAAATGTGGGGGTTTTGCAGGTTTTTTTTTTACGCTTCAGATGATTTAGAGCTTTTCAGGGCAGCAAGTGTGAACGTAGCATTGAACAGAGCATAGGCAAGAGATGCGCGATGTTTTGACAAGCTGCAAAGGGCAGAGGATGCCCCTGCAGACGTGTGGCACCGAGAAGGCACCCCCCACCTCCACCCGAGGGGAGACCACCCGGCGATGGGGAAGTTGCTTTTGCCAGCAAGGCCAGTGCTGTGGGGCAGAGGAGGTGTCTAAGACACAATTTCCATGTGCCAGCTTCACAGGAAACATGCGGCTTGATGTTGAACCAGATCCAAAAATGTAATAAATAAAACATTAAAAAAACATTACTCCTTTTGAGCCAAGTGAAATACCCGGGTTTCAAAACAGCAAATCAAACTGTTTCAGTTCTCTTCCCCTTATTGCAAAAACTAATAAGGTTAATATTTTCACATGGAAATTTCTTGTTTTGCAGAAGCTGCATTTTCTATTTTAAAAAAAAAGAAGTAAAAATCCAAACCCAAGCCTTTCTAAAATAAAATTTTAGTAAGTTGATAACAATTTAATTAACATGGATTAAGTGGTACAGCTATGCAACCCCTTCTGCTAGAAGATATTCAGTCTATGTGGAAATCAATGCCTTGTGGAAAAAGTGGCTTTTGCAGGAGGGATGGGCATTGCGCTCCTGTCTCTGGATTCCTAAGCAGTCTTATGGACAACTGAATTTCATTATTATTATTGTCTGTTTTGGAGATGGAAGATTTTTTTTCTCCCATAGCAAAGACAAGATGCAGTAGTTTGGGAAAGAGGAAGCAGGGAGCAGTGAACATCTGCTTTGATGGTTTCCCATGTTTGTGTGTTGATCACAGCTTCCCGCACACTCAGCATCCTCAGCACTCAACCTAACGTGCTTTCCTGGGCTCAGCTGCCTCCAAAAGCACCAACAAGCTTCCAACATGCCTGAAATATTCTGATCAGTATTGGAAAAGTGGCTTATTGAGAATCCACTTGTCCACTTCTCCGGCAGCTTTTTTGGCGCCCATGCCTCTGTACCCAGATGGAGAAAACACAAAGGGAAGCAAATAATGGGGTTGAGTTCATCTCTAGTCTTCCGACCACTCCACTCATAGAACACTGTTTATTTACTTATTTTTTCCCTTTATTGCACGACCTGACTGAACTCCTGTAGTTGAGTGAACTCCTGTAGTTGAATTGCCTGTGCCTACAGAATCCCTGGGGGAAGAAGAGGGAGGGAAAAGAAAAAGGGGAAGGGGAAGGGAGAGGGAAAGGGAAAGGGAAAAGGAAAGGGAAAGGGGAAGGTGAGAAGGGGAAAGGGGAAGGGAAGAGGAGGAAAGGGAAAAGGAAAAGGTGGGGCTGGGGGGAGGAAGGGAAGAACTAAGGGAATAGAAAAGAAGAGAAGGCAAGGAAAGGGGAAGGGAGAAAAACATCCACACTTTGAAAAGGGAAGTCCAGGTCCTCATCAGAAAAACAATGCTATTCATTGCAGAAGAGAAGTGCAAGCTTTAGACTGTTCTCTGGGAATGCCCCTCTGCATCCGGCTCACCTGACAGGACAGGCGAGCGGGGAGAGGTGAGCACAGTGCTCAGGTACCGGGCAGGGGAGGGATGCAGCCCTTTGGAAGCACTTCACAATCATCCTGCTGAGATCTGTACAGATATTTATACCTGTGCCCCAGCCCTGAAGGGCAGCCACAGCTCACAGCGAGATCATTTTGCCCACCACTGGACAACAATCATGCCTGGGGTAAAACAGGCAGCTAGACATACTGATGGACTGCAAAAGCAGCAGTGCACGGTGCCAGTGAGCACTTTGATTTCCCCAGACAACTACCAAAGACCCCAGTGTAAGCTATTGTCTCGGCAGAGATCCACTGCCTGAGCAGTCTCTGAAATGTATTTTCACACTCTCTTTAATATTGCTCAGCGAATGGCTTCATTATGCTTCTCCAGACATCTTCTGACCGTGTCTCTCCCAGGAGGACCCAAGCTCTGGGAGAGCATTTCATGTTTGCCTAAAAAGGCACCCTGTTTATAAAGCTGTCCACTGTAGCAGGCAAAATACTTTTTGCGAGACCCTTTGCCTGGCAACCCCTGCTCCCTCTCGCATACACCTAGGTACATATTTTTTGTCCTCTCAGTTTTCTCGTTCACTGAGCCACAGATAATTATTGAGCTGGGAATGACAAAAGGCAGGCCAGTTAATAAAAGAAAGGAAAACAAGAATAAAAATACGATCGGTTTGTGCATCAGCCAAAGTGCACCGGTGCCTCGGAGGCTGTGGGCAAGCTTGGCTTTCTTGTAGATGCCCTTGTCTATCTTTCACAGTGCAGGCAAGGAATAGTCCACCCACAAGTTTAAGGCTCCCTCAAGTCCTCATATTTGTGTGGGCTCTTCTGATTAGTTTCCCCTCCTTTGCTGACCCAGCTGAACTATTTTCCTGAAGTTTGATAAAGGGGGTGCGCATCCCCCTTGCAGTGTATCGGGCTGCATGCCAAAGAGACTTTGTGCAGAAGAGATGCTGAGGTGTTGCATCTTCTGTCTGAGGATCAGGAGACAGGTCTTGGGAGCATCCTGCGGAACCAGAGCTGAGGTGGATTGACATGAACCAAGGACAAAGAATGGGCAAAACCTGATCTTTCACATATCCAAGGATTAGGTGTCAGAGGTGGCTCAGGTGACACTCTGTGGATTTGAGGCCAGTTCGCTGGTGATTCCCCATTCCACAAAACAGAGCATGAATCAAATAGGGAAGTCTGTGGCATGAACAATTATTAATGAGTGAATGTTATAAGAATATTTCTCAGATTACAGCCATTTTCCCCAGGTTTTATGTCCAGGTGATACCAATGCTTACAAGCAGCATGACAGGGAGTTATTTCTGAGTTTCTCACTGTTCTTAGGATTCCCTGTCTTCCACACTACAGCCATTTTTCTTTGTTAGCTCTCACTCCTATCTCACTCCGTGCAGCAATGAGAGCAAAACTGTGGCTCCAGCAGGACTCTGTGGAGTGTCTGACTGCTCTTCTGGAGGCGATGGCGTTCAAAATGGAAGAGAGCAATAGGATGGGGATGAAGTTCTTTCTCTCCAGTGCTCTGGGCTCCTGACAGCAAACAGAACTGCTGCTGTTCACATCTCCGGGCTCTCTCAGTTATTTACCCTCCAGCCTCTGCTGGGCTGCGGTCTTGTCACCTTTAAGACACACAATCAGAGGAGCACTCAGCACCAGCACTGACACCGCAGACACTCTTATCAGCAGTTCCACTGGAACTGCTCATGTTTTGCAAAAATGTCACTGTCCCCTAGTTAGCCAATGTTCATGGCTAGTCGCTCCTGCGATGGGAACTTCAGAGCCACATCTCTGGGGAGTAAATCTGGACTATGTTCAAGCCAGTCCTCCGGTGATGTAAAGCAGCACCACTCCATGGCAAATCCTTGTTTGCTCTCCTCATTTTTTGCTGCACGTGATTCATTGTGCTCCTAATTTATCAGCAGAGAGGTGGAGTGAGAGAGAGAGGGAGAAGGAGCTTGGGAGAGGGAGGGGACAGATGAAGGGCAGTGTTGAGAATCACAACATGAAGGTGATTTTTACCCTTTATTGTTCAGTGCCTTTGCCATCGACACAGATTATTATTTGGGTCTTAGTTTACTTCCAAATCCAATCACAAATGGCTGGGTGTTGTAATATAGAACAAAGTGTTCATACCTGATAAATCCTGCTTGGCTCAAGTACCTGGCTGCGCTGAAAGCATGCCAGCACTACTGAGAGCAATTAGTCAAAGTCCCTTCTCTGACCAATCATTTATGCAGGACCAGAGGAAACGTTTGCGACACAGAAATCATCTTAGTGATTTCTGCTCCCACCAGCTGTAGACATGGGTGCATTACGGGCTCTGGATTCTCCAGCATTTTCATAGCATTGCCAATTTGGATTGAGAGAGAGGGGACTGTGGTTCTCTGCTTTTCACCACGGGCTCCTGTGTACTTGATTAACCAAAGACACAGAAATACCCAGATATGAATGCAGAATGACCTATATTCCCAGTATATCTAATCTACACCTGCATGATAAACAGATTTTTGACTTTTCAGTATGTATCACACAGTGAATATCGTAGAACAACACTACATTGCCCAGAAGGTACAGGTTCACAGTAGAAGATCACCATTAATATGTTCGCCATATGTTTTTGGGTTCCCAGAAGACCTGTGTCTTAAATTCCCCTGCATACTTCAAAGAGTCAGAATAATCCATGCTTATAGGTGTAGTACTAGTGTGCACTGAAAAATCATCAGGATCCCAGGAGTAGATTCATTCCTCAGTGCTGTAACACCTGAAAAAACAAGTGTCTGAAAAAAAATACTTAAGTGATAAAGCTCTATCTCGTCTATTGTGCCAGCCTCTCCCACACGCTGCTGTGGAGGGCTGAACACTCTTTTTGTAGGCTTTGGATAGGATCAGTCTTTTTGGCTAATTCCTATACATGCTGTCTCCACAGTCGCCCTGTTTCCTATTTTGAAAGGCTAAGGTACAGTTTCCATAAAGAAACAAGTTGTGTTTGTACACAAATACACACCACACAACACATGTGCGTATTGGCATTCACATCTTTACGCCTCCCATAAATACGCAGCGCAGAACCACGCTTACAGCTACAGGCGTTCGGCACCAGAGACCTCCATCCCAGCCCCGCAAAAGACAAGAGGTTAAAGGATTTTTAGCCATCCCATTAGGGCTGCATGTAGCTAGGCATGTAGGTGGCTACAGGTATGTTTACAGGCTTGGCAATCGTGCTAACTTTTGGCACAGAGTTTTACATGACATGCATATATGCATGCATACCTTTCAGCCTGATATATCTGCAACGGTAGTCTGGGCAAAGCAAGCTTTCACCTGCCTCTTCATGCTGTACAGTTTGACATATAAACATAAGATAAACACCCACAAAATCCATTCATAAATAAACACAAGAAGCAAACTGATACTTTCCCTCTCGCATGGATGCGCACAAACAGAACATTTTCCTATATATTTGCAGCAGGCACAAGCTTATGTGTGTAATGAAGTCCACGACACGTAGGATCCTAATTGCTTTTGTGAAGCCGGGCACCCGCAGACTCAACACCTACATAAAATATCCAGATCACACAAGCTTTTTCTGTCCATAACTCTCCTGATCCCCTCTGTGGAAAGCAAGGCTGCATTAAGAGCTCTCAGAGAGCAGAGCTGATATTGCCAACCAAATTGAAGACATGGCTTTGCAAGATGTTTAAAATCTAGCAAATCTGTAGCTAACATACAAATCTCCAGAGCACTGCTAGAAAAAAAAAAAAAAATTCAGATTCATCTCCAGACCTAGAATTTTGGGATGGGTAGCCAGCTAGTTATTTCAAGAATCAGCTGCAAATGATCAGTTTAAGGCATTTTCAGTCTCTGAGTCACAAAGAAGTTATATGCTTCCACGTGCCACATCTGTGGGGCTTGGGTTGGGGTTTAGGCTGCAGAAGGGGTCTTTCAAATTAAAGAGAGAGGCAATGGGTAGAAAAGCTGCTTCATCTATCATTTTTATTAAGCTTAAAGGAAAGGTGGGACAAGCTAAAAATGGAAGCTGCTGTGATCACAAAATCAGCTTGTAAGACGGAAAAGGAGAACCAGCAGGTTAGATGGCTTTTGGGGCCAAAATGGAGAAAACATGAACTTCCAGTAGTTGGCCACCTCTGCCTCATGCAGAAGAAGAGCAGGGAGTGTGTGGGCACCTCA
Organism: Rhinoptilus africanus; assembly: GCA_013400135.1. Taxonomy (NCBI): domain Eukaryota; kingdom Metazoa; phylum Chordata; class Aves; order Charadriiformes; family Glareolidae; genus Rhinoptilus; species Rhinoptilus africanus. The sequence continues at coordinate 239,888 of VXBO01008593.1, read as the reverse complement.
GACTTCACTATGCAATTACACCTGCGGTTGTGTGTCCCGCACAGGCAGTGGGAACCTTCCCCCCAGCTCTTATTGAGCCCAAATCTCATTTTATCAATATCATTAACTTACAGCAGGGAACCCCTCGTTTTCTCCTAAAACCGCTGGTATTACTTCTTCGGTGGTCTCACGAATGCTTTTTGTAATGAAAGCACCGCTCTCTACAATATTATTCTAGTAGGGGCTTATTCAAACAAACAGCGTGGAGAAAACCTATCCCTCTCTTACCTCATTTTATAGCTGCTCATTGCTTTCTCCTTGCCCACCGTGGGCACACTCGTGGGCTGAATTTTTCTTTTTACTTTTTTTTTTTAAAAAGTTTTCCTTTTTTTGAGTAGTGTCAGATTGACCAAGGAGCAATTGTGTTCCCAGCGTGGCTTATAATACTCAGCAGTGTTTTATCCTTTCACTTAAGGATCAAACGCAATAACCAGGAGACTGAAAAGGTGGGGAAGGTTTTAATGGATAATAACAACACTTGTAGCTAGCAGTGGGTCCTGGTGGCAAAATGATCTGGATGCCAAAAATACAGAAAACCAAAGGGTGTCCTGAGCTGCCAGTGGGTTTTGCTATACAGTTAACCTTAACCTGTGCCAAAGCAAAAGACATCAGAGTTTCAAGGTATTACTGGATTCCCACAGGGAGCAGGAAGTAATTTCTTTCCATGCACTGCACAATTAGTCTAGTGAAAAATGGCTTGGGGGGTAGAGGTCATTTTCCTCTGAATCATCACAGACTGGCCACTGCCAACGGCAGGAAACAATGCAAAATGCATGGGTGATCTCAGGAGACACGGCAAATCCTCTGCTCCCACTTAACGCAGAAGCCCAGGCTCTCCTGGTAACTCCCCCAAGGAAAATGGAGTTCGGCGCAATTTCCACATGTATTCGTATTCAATAATTGATGAGCTCAGTGAGTTCCTAGTAAAGTAGCTGCTTCCAGCCATTTCCTTTATTTAAATGTAATTGTTTGTTTAAAACCGTAAAATGAAAGCCCAGAGGGAGCCGGAGAGTTTGACCTACTGTGCCCACTGTAAGAGATCCACAGCCACAGCAGGGATTTCGCTGCACTGCAATGCTGGCGCTTTCCAAAAGTTGCTGTTAAGCCCAGAACTAAAGCTCTCTGCCTTTTGCTAAAGGAGTCTCCATGGCCTCTTGGCAAATCATGGCATATAACATTAATGTAAGTGTTGTTGTTCTATTTAATAAGGCCCACATTTCATATATTCACCTGCCCAGCCATCATGTAGCAAGCCTAGTTTGCCATGATCCCAGAGAAACATCTCAGACAAGTGATGAGATCGGATGCATCATGAAGTCATCCAGGTGATCTGTTGGAGCCTCTTTCTCTCATCCTAAAATTGGTATCTAACTATGATCCCTTGTCAAGTGACAAAGGCCAGAAAGCAAGGGACAGACATTAAATGCCTTCCCTATGTGACCCTTGTGCTCTAAGGAGCACCCAGAAGTCCTGGAGGTTACAGTCCCCAAGCTTCCAGCATCCACAAAGTTAGGTGAGACATGCACAGAAAATATGTTTCTTTGCTGACTTTCAACTGCTTCCTGCTGGCACTTCTGTATGGGCTGGAAATATCATGAAAATACCCTTAGTCAGAAATATTTCAGTCCCTGGCTTTTCATCTGGATCTAAGCAATACAAGGTCAGATGAAAGCAGTGCATAAAAGAAAAGAAGGAGTTTCCTCTCCCCATCTCAGGAGCCTGATTTGGTTTTGGCTTGGGTTAGATATGCCGGTCTGCAGCAATCTTATCCACCCAAACCTCCAGTGTTCTCAGTGTACCCACTACTCACGTCAGAGCAGTCTGATGGTCTGCCCTACAACCGCTCCTGGGCATCCCAGGAAGGTGCACCCACTCACCCACGTCTTTGCCATCCTCTGCTGCAGCCCTCCCGGGGATGTCCCGCAGCAGTTGTCCCTCGGTACTGTCCCACACCCCCACCTGCCTGGGACAGGTCCCTCACAAAACACCTCCTGAGCATCGAAGCCAGGTGGAGCATTTGCCATCCCCATCCTCGGGAGACATGGTCTGGATGCACGCAGGCGCGTTTCCGGGCTCATTGCCTTTGGGCAGAGAGTGATTTAGGAGGCAGCAGCTTCCCCCAGGAAAATTTAGGCATATCTGGCTAGTCCAGGAGGGTGAAACATGCTGTTTGCTTTGGCCCTGATCCCGCAAAGACTGAGAGGTGTGGTGATTTTATGCACTGCAAATAGTGCCACCGCAGCAGTTGTAAAGGCATATAGTTTATCTTGCTCCTCATCCTTGTTCTGCAAAGCGGCTTGACCCTCTTTACACTAATGCATCCCGAACCAACCCTCCACATCTATTCTGGAGCAGGTTTGTAATGGAGATAAAGCCTGTCTGGAAAGGTAGAAGCACATCTGGCTGCAGTACGCTTGTAGCACCTGAGGCAAACCCCCATGTATTGTGTGCGTGTGGTTAAACCTGCGCTGTGTGCGCTTGATAGCTGGGTATCAGCTAGGTATATGGCTATGTAATTATTCCGCAATTAAATTTAATAGCTTTGCTAACAGCTCAACTGCAGGAGAGTTTGCGTAAGAATTTTCGTGCTGGGATTATTAACCTTTTGGTGGCTTCACACATCTATTTACACTCATATACTGTCCCCTTGAATTATATTTACATTCCGTCCAGAGGTTTATGAAAACATTTTTGTTGTGATTGTTCTTTTAAAAGCCAGCCCTGCTCAGTGCAGAACTAATCAAGCAGGCCATGTTGCACATGTCCTGTATCCTAGTGAAGGTTTTCGTCCCAGGAGCTGGGTAGTCCTCTGGAAGCAGTGGCAGCCCCCCTGCAAAAAGACAGCAAGAAAGATCTGAGGTTCCCTCAGGAAAAGGCAAGAGGCAGCACTGAGATGTTTGCAGAGGGAGTCAGTAAAAGAAAAGGCTGCTGAGGTGTAGCATAAAACCTAAATATTGATTTGAGATCAGTACCTTCCCATCACCTGCTCTGTGCTGTCTCACCTAATGGACTGTGGCAAGACAGTTGAGGAATTCCAACTTAAGGTCCAAGTTTGAAGCAACCCCGTGTGCTGGAAAGAGCCACCAGCTGGTCTATGGCAGCAGCAGGAGCAAGAGCCCTCCCCAGGTTTCCATTAGAGAAGATGTTCCTCCCCAGACAATCCACTGCTTCAGTAGGTTCTCCAGGGGCACAGTGGAATACATCTTACCTTCAAGGCTCGGACTTCCATGCCAGTCTAGTGCATGGTGAATTTCCATCTTTTTCCTTGCTCAGTTTACAGGACTCTATTGATCTCTCTATTTTAACCTTTTGTACTGTATAAGGTCTATGTTTAGGCATCCTCATTTCTCTCTATTTATTAAGAGCAATTATTTCTGGTTTGCAGATTGGAGTCTGCTTAAGCTTTCACTGTGATTTATAAAGCCCTACCTCTCCTACCATGCCAGGTTCTGTTTTTCTGTTTTAACTTGTTTTCAGCTTCCTAATGACTTTTAATCAGACAACAATTAGGGATGCAAACAAGAAGAATGGACACTGAGGGATTGTTACATCTATGTATTACAGTAATTTGGATTTTTAATAATTCTGTTTTCTTTTTTCTTATATCATTTGAAGACCTATTGCCACAAACGTTTCGCAACATATTTAGAAGTCAGTACAGAGGAGCACGGTCAGCAGACATGGTGCAGTGCAGTGGAGAGGGCTTTGAGCTAGAAGACATGATGCATAAGCTTTATATGCAAGTGGTGTTTCTGGGCAATAGTAACCTTTACTCTGTCACTGCATTATACTAAACAAGAAGAGGAGGGTCATGCCTTTGGTTACAAGAGATCCATTGCAACAACCTTTATTCAAAAAAAGATATAAGCTTTGGTAAATATACTGAAAAAAGAAGGAATAAGAAATCCTCTTTCCACCTTAACCCTGATATTAGTTTTGACTTTTATGCATCGTGTGACAGTTTTTAGAGAATATTGGAGTATCAGGGACGAATCTTTTCAGGGAAAAAGAGGAAGTCACTTGCTGATGTGATCTGTTTGATGACTCCATCTGTCTCCTTGTAGAAGACCTTGCATCTTACAAGCCATTCCTTAGCATATGCCTGCCCCAGGGTACGGCAGGTGTCCCCTCTAGTCCTTTCATTAATGAAAACTGGTAGGAAACTCTTGCAGCACTGGAGGTTTTATAACCGATGTGCTGATCTGTGCTTTAACTGCAAGGCATGAGTGAACTGGAAGATATTTTCAGTCCTCATCTTTGAGGAAAACCAAGAAATACCATGTTGTTGCTTGCTGAGTGCTCTCTTCTAATTGAAGTGGAGTTTTTGGAGGCTTTTCTCCCAACTCCCATCTATATAATGCAGTTTTCCATAAATTGTATAATGATGCATCAATAAATCACTAGACAAAATAAATATGCAGTTCTTTTAGACATGAATGTTGTGAGAAAAACCTTTTGTAATTGATAATTAATGTCTTCAGGATCAATATCTGGCAGAAGAACCTATAGAGTCAGTCTGAATCATCTATGACTACTCAGGAATGACTGATGCTTTAAAAACAAGCCTGAGTACCAGCCAAGGGTATAAATTACAGCTTTAATATAAGATAGGTACCCAATGGCTTGAAGCAGGATCTGCTAGTGGCCCACACTGGCCATTTGGCATTTCATGAGCACTAACACACTCTTTCATCATGTTGAGACAGACATGGAGAGAAGACTATTACTCTGGCTTGGGACTGTATCACACTCAGTTCAGAGATGGGCTGTCTTGCTTTCTCCTGCCGTTAGTAGTCCTGGGAGGTGCTGCAACTATAATAATGAAGATACAAAATCCGTTGAAGGAGGGTGCAGGAGTGGGCCTTTAGGATGTATTCTTACATGTGTGCAATTCCAATAGCCCAAGCAGTGACTTCTGTAGCCCACAGAGAGAGCAGGCTGCAGTAGCTCTTGTATTGTGAACCCAGGGGGAAAAGATATACGGAGCAAGTACAGTAATCGAACTCTTCGTTCAAGCTTTGAAATTTGGGGATGAAGCTAGACCTCACCGTAGAGACTATCCTGTCCAGTATTTTTGATAGATCTCTATTCTCCCTCTGTGTGGATATAGATGTTATATGCACTATATGTCCATTATATGTCGTCTCTACATTGATACATGGATAGTAACTAAAAGGACAAATATAAACACACAAACAAATTCAGGCAGCTCAGATTATGTGCTGAGAGAGCCGGTTATCATAAAAAGACCAATAAGAAAGAGTAGAAGGATGTTTGACTGCTGGAATGACTCTTGTTTCCTTTTCATTATTCTTAATAAAAGGAGATGGTGCCGAAAAATTGTGTTTCCTTGGTTATTTTTCCCAGGAGATACTTTATAAAACACAGAATATATAACAGACTATGTTGCAAGCAAATACCTTATTAAGTGAATATAGTTAGAAAGAAAGAGTAACAGAAATGAACGGTAATATTTTCCCCCTTTTACACTCAGTAAAAAGTGCGATAGCTCTTGGTATGGATTTAATAGCAGCTGCCCTAAGAGCAGTGAGAAGAATCTCACTGCTATGGTGTAAACAAGAACTTTTTAAATACTAGTACTGAATCATTAGCAACCAAAAAAGTATTGTAAGAGTCTTTGAGTAAATAACCATAAGAATTCACCTGTGAGATCTGGTAGTGAATAGAAGGCATTTCTACTTCCAGAGATCAAAAATGCAGGTCTCTAGGAAATCACATAATGCCACAATTAATGGTGGTGCCTACGTGTGAGACAGTGATTTACAGTATTTAAGGACCCAATTCAGCAAGGTGCTTAGATATGTACTTGCACCACAGTCTCAGGGCTGGCTGCCAAGCACAGCCCCTTGACCAAGTCATCCAGGAGTCACCCATGCTCTGCCCCGGACCCCGAGGCCAGGAGTCCTGCTTTTCCCTGCTGTTGCCTGGAACATAGCATGGAATTCAAGAGAAAACTGACCCAAAAGACCAACTCTTGCCTTGGGATCCTGGGCTGAGTTCCAGCATCCACCTTATAGGAAGTGTTTTGTGAAACACTATATTTGGGATGGTTTTCCACTGTGAATTTGGTCTCCTAATTTTGTCTAGATTCACAAACTTTCCAGTGCAGCCAGCCCATAACCTGGCCCATAACTCGGGATGGAAGCAGTGCCATCCTGAGATATGGTCCAGAGCGTTGAGCAGAGCCAAGGCCAGATGTGTTAGACATGCTGTGCTGCTAGTCAGCATGAGGGCCTCCACAGCTCTCAAAATGATTCCACTTTCAGGCGTCTAAGTTGGAAATGTCAGTGCTCAGGATTTCCACTGTAGTCAGCAAAGAGAAGGTGACACATCCAGAGGGCAGATGAGATGTAGGTGAGCTACCTCCTCAGGGTGCCTGGCTCTTTTATTGACTAAACACGAAAACACACTGAATTAGTTCCTTAATCTAGGCACATCGAGTGCCACAAGTTAGCTGAGATGAATGTTAAGCTTTGGGTAGTAAATAAAATCCAAAAAAAAAAAAAAGCTAACTGAGAATGTGCTTGTCCAGTGTTTCTCTGGGAGGGAATTTTCAGCTCACGGGTCTGTGTCCGTGGGTACAGCTGCTGACTGAATGCAATTGGGCTGGTGAAAGAAAAACATGAGTTGACACAAGCTTATCAGCAGCAGCGACACGGTTGCCTGATGCTCTTGTGATCTAATGAAAAGGTTTCTGTCACTAGGCAAAAGGGGCGCCCTTTAGTGAAAAGCCCACCAAAGCGGGACACTTACAGCCTCCTCCTTTCAGGACAAGCTCCACCAGCCAGGGAGTAAACCTGAACAGCAGAGATAAAGTTGTATTGTTTCCACTGATGTTAGATGACTTTTTCTTTTTCAGTAGAAGCCATCCTATTCAGTATTGTTATTTGTTATTATTTCTTTTTCCTCAAGGGTTTGAGTTACCTTCAAAAGGAATCCTCCCCTACCTTGCTGCTATCATTCTAGCATCATCCAGTAGTGTCTGTAAAAACAACAAAACCTGTGGAGGAAAATAATACTTTATTTTTATTTTTTTTTAGGAAAAAGAAAAAAAAAAAACGCCAAAACCAACCAGAACTTTTATTTCTTGTTGAGTAACCAAATTCCATGAGGCATGGCGAGCAGACATTAAATTCTCACTCGACTCAAAGGCAAACCATTATTCTGTAATTTTGTATGTAAATAAGATGTATTAGGAAATCGCTCAAGCAATTAATTAAACAGCTGTTACAGAATAAGTGATAAAGGAAACAGGGGGATGAATATGCGGAATTTTCCTTGCACAGGCAGCAGTATGCATTTATTTATTTATTTGTTGCTTGTGTGGATGTGCATTACAATTCCTGCATACCTTGGTATCAGCTCTGAGCATCGTCAGGGGGATGTTATCCTGTGATGCTGGACCCTGATTTCATTGCTATGAGAGGAATGAGGATGATTTGGAAGGGAACAGGGGTCTGTAGTTGTTGCTACGCGAGGCTGTCGGTGGCGTGACCGCCAGCCTGCAACCATGGCCTACACTTTAGCTGGAGGAAGTACTTAATTAGCTTTCAGAAACAATCTTTTATCTTTGAGGGGTGCAGTGACCTGGGAATGATGCACTGATACTGAGCCAAATGGTAACATCAGCCTTGCTGTCCTCACATGGACACTTGTTTGGAAAGAAGCCTACAGTTTTTCATCCCTGGCCACGTATCTCACATAGAAGCCATGGAGTGGGGGAAACAGTCTTGGGAGAGTGAATCTCTCCCAGACAAATAACAAAGGATGTCCAAGCTTTGGCCACAGCTGAGATCCAGGCAAATAAGTGCAAGGCATGTAACAAGGGACAGTCTGGGACTGAGCAAATGAGACAGGACAGATGAAAGGTAGAAGGAAAACTGTCACCACAAACATGAGGTTTTACTGAAAACAGAAGAGAGGCCATAAGCTGCCTAAAAACCCCAGGTCTGACACTCCCAGATCCTTCCAGCTGGGCTGTCTTTTCACTCTCCTCCCAGAAAACACTATCTGTGCTCCATCAGTGGAGCAGGATCAGGCCTTCCCTAGACGTGGTCTGTGCAAAACATTTCTGAGGTGTAACAGGAAGAAACTGTAGAGGTTGGCCAGCATGAAAGGAACCACAGAGAAATGAAGCTCAATCCACATTTTCACGTTGCTTGTTCTGCTTGTCCCTCTTTCTTCGCACACTATTTGGCGTGAATCCTCATCTTGGAAAGATTCTTCTCCTCCTGAAAGGTCCATGGCTTACAGGTGTATTGAGGGTGTCTATTCCTTTCTTACAAAGCCAAAGCAACTGAGGATGCTAGTTATGGTCTTATGCTCCTATCTCGTATTCCTGCTGTTCCTCACGGATGGGTCTGGGCTAAGACTCATCTCACCTGCACACTTTCAGCCCTTTAGGTACAAGACTGCTGTTCCATTTTCAATAGTCTTTTTGGCAGCAGGCTTGGCAGCCGTCTTCACAGCCATTTCCACCTTCAGCAAGAGCAGCCTGTACCACCGCCTGACCCCAGGTCTGTAGGGGCTATGGTCCAGCTCGAGACAAGGTCCAAACTAAGCAGAAGCCTTCCAGCTTGAGGGTTGCACTTGTGAGGAAGTGAGACAGAAACGCCTTGATGGCCCTGAGAGGCAGAGAGAGGCTGGGAGTGAGCAGTGTTCAGGGATATACTCACCCCTCTGCAGAGGTCAGCACAAGTCAGTGTATCAGAGCCTCTCGCAGCCTTCCAGTGCTTCCATCCTTTCCACTCAGCGGAACAAATGCCCTGAGTGAGTGGCTGCAAACCAAACCATGTGTAAAGATGGCAGTGTTGTGGGAAAAGGGGCCTTCGGAGCATCCGCAGCAATTTGCTCAGCTCTGGGACCATATTGTATCATGTTCCCAGCCTTATTAAAAAGAGCTCACTGCCTCTCCAGTGGAAAAGATCAGAGCCTTGAAGAGACGAAGGATGGTTCTGGCTAGTCAAGGAAGTAATTTTAATTTGCAACATTCAGCTTCCAACTGTTCAACAATAGCAGGAGGTTAACAACGTGGAACTGGGTCTCACTCAGAAGAGACAGTCGCGCAGTCACTGTGTACGTGTCACTCTCCGTCCTCTTTTCTCCTGTTCCCCACCCCCCCAGCTGAAAGGAGCTTACATCTCTGCTCCTGCCCCTTGGCAATGTCGTGGACTCCTATGTGTTTGTGGGTTTTAAGGCAGTGTCAAAATCAGGTAGATTTGAACCTCAAGTCAGTAGCAGACTTTTGTAACTCTGCTCTGGCCTCATGGCCAAAATGTTCCTGTTCCACTGGAAGATCCAGAGTTCTGTCTCCAGTTCTATAAGATTGCACTTGATTGCATCTCATTAGCTTATCTTAGGAGAGTTTTAAGATCTTAACCTTTCAGGTTCTGTCACTAAAAGAAGGACCCTGGATATTAAATCAACCAGCAGAACAGATCCTCCTACCACACCACAGCTCTGACACTCCTGAAAAACAGGAGATCCCAATGCTTATTCCACCTTCACTTTTCCTGCACTGTTCTGACATCACCTTTCCAGGGACTTTAGAAAGCATTAAGTGAGCCTTAGGGCAGTAAATATTTTCCTGACAAACTAAGCCTCCTGCCTACATTACATAGCAAAGCAGCTGCAGACTAAGACCACCACCGTGACCGTCAGGAATCACCCCTGCAGTCAGGTGAGATTTCACTGTCAGTGTGAGGTTGGTTAGTGTGATGAAAGGGCAACAGCTTTTCTGATTTTTGTGTCTTGGACACAAACAAGCAGCGTGGAGCACGGAAATACAGGTAGGAACAGGCTCCTTTAGGCAACAAAAGATAAGGATGCATCAGTTCCAGAGCTGCTCACAAAATACCATTGCCACACCACCATGGTGCACATGCTCTGCCCTCCAAATTGTTCCTGTTTCCACTATGTATAATTCAACAGCTTACCACCATCCGTCTGTTCTCCTTGATAGGAGGAACTTGATACCCAGCTAATTAAAAAGTGAAAAGCCAAGAGTGGCCCTTGGGGAGGGGGCTGGCTTTGCTCCTCGCTTGGAAATGTAGCATTTCCCCCATTTGCTCACTTCCAGAAGGAGGAGAAAAGGGATGCAGCATGGTCCATGACTCCTAAATGGCTCAGTGGGTTGTTCTCGTATCCCAGCACCTGGCCTCCAGTTAACATTCCCAGATAAGGGAAGGACATGGATTTTTCTTTCTTTTTCTATCCACACTGAACAATTATTCCAACAGCTGTCCTAGACATGGCAGATTTAATAACTGCAAATGAAGGACATTTATCTCTGAAATAACTGTTTTGATAAAAAATGGTAAAATCAATGAATTCATTACTGCACACTGACAGCAATACTGGGGGGAGGGGGTGGAAGCAAACCTGTGCTGTTATAAATGATTGCAGTCTGGTGGCATTTCGGTGTTCAAGGAGGTGTTTGCACGTAATGGAAACATTTGTGGCCTTTATCTGGAACTGCAGTGGTCTAATATGCAGAGCACACCTTCTGCAAACACCACTAAAAAAGGCTTCTGAGCCACCTGCAATTTCTGATCTACTCTCGTCAGCAGAGCTTGTGGGAAATTACATCCAGGAAAACAGTCACTCAACTCTTCTTCTCTGCTGAGACAATGAGGGAGGCATGGAGAGAGATCTCGTACCAACGCCTCCCATCTCACCAGTGCTAAAGCCTGAATACACAAACCTTCGGCATGCAAAAAAGTTAACTTAGCAGAAACCAAGTTTTAATAAAGTGACTGACTGAACTGGTTCTGGTAGGGTTGGTCACAGCAGCGTGTAAGTAGATATTCCTGCGGAATAGAACTTTCAGGAAGTTTTTCAATATTTAATTTCATAATAGGTCCAGTTTCAAAGATTTTCTCTGCACTATTGAAAAATTGCAACTGAAGAAACATAGAAAATGTTCATTTCTTTTGCAAAACCTGCAAAATATCTTCATTTCCAGTTTTGCAACTGCTGTGTCCTTTGTCCTTTCCTTTCCTTTCCTTTCCTTTTTCCTTTTTCCTTTCTCCCTTCTTCTTTCTTTTTCCATCATGAATTTGGCACCCAAGAAAAGAAGAGGTAATTGCATTAAGTCAAACTTTCACTTACTTTTTGCATGTTACTGAAGAAAATAAGAATAAAATTGTTTGTAACAACACTTCATTTTTAATATAGATGACTTTTTATGACAGAACAGAAAAATCAACTAGTTCTGTTGCTCATTTGGGATTTCTTGGATCACCCAGGTTTAGACAGATCCTGAAGACTTTCATCTCCTGGAGAAATGAAGGGGTTTACCCCCATTCAATTTACTACTATGTGAGGTCGGAAACATGAGCTGAAAATGCCATGTATTGTGATCTACCATCTTGAGGCCTTTCAGCTGCCAAGCTGTGTAGAAATAACTCAAAACGTTCAGCACAGTAAGTTCACTGGGTGTTCAGTGTAAACAAACACTGATGGGATTTATGGATGTACCTTCCAAGTCTTTTTTCTTCCAAAAAACAGAGGTGGATTTTGTGACATGAACCTGAAATCCCCCTGTATGCATTAGCGAAAGTCATTTAGTCCTTGCTTATCACACCTGTGACACTGAACTCTAGCTTGGCAGCTTCTCTCTTCTCATCTTGTTTTCCTTTTGATCCCAATATTTCTTGATGGGGATTTGCAGTGACTGCCTCTCCAGACTGTTCACAAGAAGCCAGTATATGATGTGAAAACTCTAAGCCTGCAGATCCACACAGCTACACTGCCATCAATGGACTGGGGCCATCTGACACCAGCTGGGGATCTGGCCCTTCATCCCTAGCCAGAGGACCAGCAATGGATAGCTCTTGACTGGGCCGATTGACCAGGCCAATACACAGCCGTATCGGGGAACACAAGAGGTTAGAGGCAACAGAGAAGCCTGAATAAATCCATGCTGCTCTCACCATGCATCTGCCCTAGAAATAACAGCCTCGTCAGAGCATAGTGTACTGGCAAGAATAGCAGAGCATCCGACATGATGAATAATGTTTACATCGAGAATCCAGATGTCATTTTCCATCCTGTAGCTTTAGAAATAATGGCCTGTTACTTCTTATTAAATCAAGGGTAATCCATTCACCTACAGGCCCAATGATAGCTGTCTCTGCTAATCTCCACTCAGGGAGCTATATTCATCAACAGGAAAGGCCTGTTCTAGCAACAACTGGAAGCCCAATGATCTTCAGCAATGAAATTTCAAATATCAATTAGTAGTTTAAAAGTATGGGTCTGTCAGCGCAGTCCAGATTTACATAAAACCCATTTTTCCATCGGTAGCGTGACCTCCTGTGTCCTCAAGCACGCAGACCCCAATATTATTCATTTCCTTTGCAAACCTTTTTATTTAATAGCAATAAAAAGCTCAGTGACTCTCTTCAGTGATGATTCTCCCAGTGTCCTCTAGCACCTCAGCCAGTTTAATCCTCCTATGGATGGATCTGGCTTCAAAATTGGACCTGCTTTGAGCTGGGGATTGGACAAGGTGACCTCCAGATGTCCCTTTCAACCCAAATTTTGCTATGAATCTGTGAGGGAAGTGGTGATAAGAGCTACGATTAAATTGCCGTGACCTTGAAAAACAACAGAAAGTTCTCTTTAAACAACGTTTATGCAGTTTGTTTTTCCCAGCTGGGTTAAACCACTGACATCCTTGATTTGACCTGGCAATTATGGCAATGGGCACCTGCCTTCCTTTATCTTTCCGCCGAAGTGTGAAGAAAGGTTATTTTTCTGTGAAAAAAAAAAAAAAAGAAATTTAGAAAACACAGATTAAATAAACAAATGTGTGACCAATTTATTATGAGATATTTGCACACAGCAAGATCTGGTCACATCTACTTTCAGATTCTAGTCCTTTGCTTTGGGGCTTTTGGACTGTAATTGTGTTCAGTCTTCTATTTATACAATGAATCTATAATGTAATTTCATGAGGTACTGAGATGCACTGAAAAACATATGAGCACTAAGTTGCTCTGCCTAATCCATATGAAACAGTGTTGGAAATCAGCCTGGTAAACATGGCAAGAGAATGAGCAAGGATTTCATCTGGGGCTCTGACACTAATCTAAAAAGGATTATCAAGGAGATAGCCTGAGATGCAGAGTACTTGAACAGAGAGGACAACGAATCCTATTTAAATGAATGCATTGGATTGCGGGTGGCTTGTAAGCGATTAGCACACGGACTTCATACTGACCAAGCCGGTAGGAGTTCATCCCTCACAGCCACCGCACTAGTTACATTTACTGCTCCATTCGCCGAACACGGATAGAGGTTAGGAGAAACAGATAATTTTCAAACATTAGCTTTTAATAGGGACAGCATGTCTGGCAAGATGAAAAGAATGAAAAGCCCTTGCTGTTCACAGTTGTAATCCACCCCCAGTTGTCCCGCTGTCATTTCTCCACAAGATCCACCACTTGCTGCGTTGGGGAACCTGCATCGGCACAAATTGATATTAAGACAGCCAACGCTGTGCTTGGTGCCCCAGCAGAAGGCAGGTCTTACACTGAAGTTCACGCCACGTGCCAAAGGTGGTGGTGCTTGTGACCACTCTCCTCTGACTTCCCTGCTCCATTTTGCCTGTCTTATTTGCTCTTTAAATTGTATGTTGTTCCTAATAACAGATCAGTGAACAACTGTCCATTTGGGGTGACGGAAAGCAAAGGTCAGGCCAGAAAAATATTTAATTTCAGGTTCAACTCAAAACACGAGAATTGCCCTTTTTGAAACAAAAGAAATAACTTGTTCCTCCTTTTATGTCAGAAACCTAAGAGCCTGCTGATTCCCTCAGTCTTGTCTGCTTGTCTTCCTCCAGCAAATTGAAGCTTTTGTGGCTTTTGGCCTTTTGAACTATAGGATTTAGTTTCCAAATACCAGGAAATGTTTTGTGGATTGTAACACATGCAGTCCTGTGTTCCTCTATCCCATGTGCCTGAAGCCAAGCGTCTAGCCAAGATCAAGAATTTATGCGATGTTTCAATAACAACTGAACAAATCCATGCTAATTCCATGAAAGAGCTGTCATCCATCCTCTTACTCTTCTCTTTGGTTTTTGGCTACAAATAAATTATGCATGCTCTGAAGTCCCCTAAAAGCTTCATTGGTTAGTGGGGTATCGTGCAATGAGTGAATAACTTAAATAAAGCCTTTTTAAAGCCTGACAACTCTCCGCATGTCATGGTGCTCCCGACAAACCTGAGATTACTGTAGGCATGTCCACTGAGACCACAACCATTTCACGGTGATGTGATGACTTCCTGAGCCTATGAGTTGCAAGGTGGAGAACATAAAGGCACTCTCGTTAGTCCATTCCATCGCCACTTTTTTTTCGTTTCTTTTTTTTTTTTTTCCCATTGATTCTGACTAAGGCTAATAAAGCTCATGAGATGGGAAATGTATTAACTATATCAACACTTTTCCACCTTTCACAAACCTAGTCAAATTCTTTTGCCAGTTTGGTTGAGCAGACTTATTTCCACACACCAGCACTCCCATATAATTATTCTATCAGCATGGTTCAGTGTGTGGTTGAATTAAAAATTTTACTGTATGATAGAGAACATTCCTTGTTTGAAGTGAAGCTGTCACAGATGTATCAAAAGCACCTTTTCCTTTCTTTTGCATGCTGTACAAGGGAAGCTGTTATGTACATTGCAAGCATTTATCCATTATAAAGTCGTATTTGATTCAGTAAGACTGAAATGAGTTCCAGTAGGTTAAATATCTCAAAAGCCAAGGTTCCCTCTTTCTGGAGTTCATGCGCTTAGTTCGCTTAGCTTTCCAAACATAAAAGTAATCATAACATAATAAAATACCCAGGGGATCTGAAAACCTCACTGGGTAGTTCATGGGATGTATTAAGCCATCTACCATGCCTTTCATCCACTGGAAGATTTGTGCAAAATAGAGAACATCGTTATAAAAGAAGACAGATCATAAAACAGTGGGCCAAGCCCTCAAGTTGTGTATCATAATAAAGCCAGTAACACTGTACTGATTTGTGCCAACAAAGAATCTGACTGTGTATTTAAAACAGACGTAAATATCTCAGAGCAATAAAAGTGAAATATGCTTTAGCTGCACTTTAAGGAGAGATTTCAGCAAACTTTATGTTTAAATTTCTTGGTTGATTAGCCCACAATGGCTTCTAATCGCTTGGGAGAATTTTTAAAAATCAAACTTGAATATAGTCAAGACACCGAAGCTGAGAAAGTCGTCTGCAGTTCACGGGGACTAACTTTTATTTTTTAACGGAAAAAAAAAATAATCCTTCAGCTCATTTGCAAATAGGTATTGCATCCAATATTGAGGATATGAAACTAGCAAAGACGATTGTTTGAATGGAAGCTCAACACCTCATTTTCCACTCACCTTGCAAAGGATGCGCAGTCCTGTGGAAAAGGATAGAGTAACATTATTATAAAAATTGAGTGATAGATAAATGAGATCTTTTGTGGGTTGTTTTTTTTTTTTTTAACTAGCGCTTACATGTGGGTGTTTTTTGTGTGCGTTTGAAGATGGGATATAGATATGTCTTATCAGCCCTCACACAAGACTAAGCAGAACTACTTACTCAAATTCAGATCGGCGTTGTGTGTAACCAAAACACTTGTTTTTGCAGCGGTGCTCCAAATCTCTTCCTCACCCTGACTTTCGCCGCAGCTGAAGGCGCTCAGTACTTCTGAAGACCCAACTATTCATGAGGCACGTCAGGTTTTCAGTAGAGGAGAGATAATGCAGACATCGCTGGGAAAGCTGCCGGCACCCCTGACTGCCCATCTGTAAAATGTAACTAATTTCATTCACTGGGGAGTGCTGGGAGGATTAATTGGATTTAGTGGCCACAATGTACTTTACATTGGTTGGGTGGAAGGAGACTGATAAGAGTTGAGGTGCAAATTTCTCAGAGGTGCAAGGAAAAAACTGACCAAGGAAGAGGGCAATTATTTGAAGAGTCAGTGAAGCAAGGAAAAGACAATTAGCATTGGTATCACCCTAATTCACAACAATTTACAACAATGAGGCTGAGCCATTCTTCCCATCAAGGCCAGAATGCATAATTCC
The DNA here is from genome assembly GCA_013400135.1 of Rhinoptilus africanus. Classification (NCBI taxonomy): domain Eukaryota; kingdom Metazoa; phylum Chordata; class Aves; order Charadriiformes; family Glareolidae; genus Rhinoptilus; species Rhinoptilus africanus. Next base: position 223,733 of record VXBO01008593.1, on the reverse strand, counting down.
TTGACCTTATTATAAAATATAATTAAAAAAACATGAGCAAAAAGGCTGCTTGTCCACATGGGCAAACAGAAAACTGAAGGACACATGAAGGAACTGAAGGACAATATGTCTTGGGAGTCCTAAATCTGAAAGAAAACAGTAGCTCTATCAAGCCTAAGGTTACTCAATGGAGCCCTCACAAAGAGGTGGCAGAAAATGTGAATCACACAGCCCTCGCCATATTTTCTAGACATCAGGAGTCTCTCATGTGGACCTTGCTTGCAGGGAATGCCAATGGTAGTGTCCAAATGAGCAAATAACCACAAAACTGACCCAGTCTCCTGGGTTGCACAAGGCTAGGTTTCTTTTTTGCTGTGCTCCTGTAGGTTATCTTAGATCTTAGCCTCAAATATATCCAGCAATGCAGCATGGAACAAAAATTAGAGAAGCAGATGGAAAACCAGGAGCAGCAGCATCAATACCTTCTGCATGGATTAGAGGCTGGAGTACAGCTGCCACTTTCTTGATCTTTTATGAGCACATAATGTTATTAATTACAGAGTTAAAGGAAAGACATTCTGAAATGGGAAAGAGAGCAGACCCCTAATGGAATTGTGACTGGTTTATACCATGGCCTTTGTGTTATCTTCTTTGGAGAGACCCTAACCAGCCGTACCCCAAAAACATGGGTATAGGCACCATCAGCCAACATTATAATGGTACAAATCACCCTAATTTTACTGATTTTGGAGTATTTACAAAATGTATATGGGCTGAATATCAACCTTCATTGCTTTTTACGGTTGTTTGCAAAACACCTAGTGCAGTGTAGACGTTATTTATAAAACTATTGATTTTTATTATTCATCTTTATGCCTGCCTTGTTCCCTGTCTGCTGGCTGATCACTGTCAGATGTACTAGATTGTACTCATGGATTGGAGTGGAGTTGATGGGATTAATTGATTTGATTACATTGAGTAAAATCAGTGGATTTCACATCAAATAGAATCAATAATCTGAATTACATTAGACAGATGAGCAAACATTGGACAGGATCATTGCTTTGGTTTTCATGGGCTGTTACGGGGGTTGAGATCAGTGGATTGAATTTATCTGTGCGAGATACGGGGACCGGTTCCATTTGAATCGCGCTGGTGGGCTCAATAACTCCAATTCCTTTTTAACTTGAGTTTTTACTGATCTTTATTATAATAATTATACCTAGCGGCAATCACCCTCTCTGGTACACGCAAAAAAAGTTCATTATGTGACACAGAGATGAAGTGGCTCATTTTCCCCCTGTTCTAATTTGGTAAATGGTGATTACAGAGGTAGGAGCTTAGTGAAACCCAATGAGCCTTGATAACGTTAGTTAGATTTTTAGCAAGTCATCTTTACTGAGACCTAACTGCATGTAGCCAAGTGAGATGACAAGTCCAAAACTCTTGCCTGCTGGTAGTGTTGTTATTCTCTTGATTATCCTCCAGCATGTCGAACACTTCTGTGTTAGAAGGACAGCACAAACGGCTCCGGCACCACACATGGCCGTCTTTCTCTTGTCCTTAATCAGAAATGTTGAACTGCTCTCTAATCCCCCAGAGGAAAAAGAATTCATTAGATTTCACCTTTTTTCACTCCTGAATGCTAAGTGTCTCTTTCTTTTTCACTCTCTGCCTGGGGGAAATGTGTGAGGAACTAATGTTTAGAAAAAAATATTATCTTTTGCAATTCCCACATGATGCCGAATTCCATCTTCTGCATGAGACTGCAGTCAAATGTCACTGTAACAGAGAGGTAGGACGTTAGCAGCATTTCCTTTCAATTCAGTGATCAAAAATAGATTAGCCGCCTCTTTCCCAGCTTAGTGACATAAAAACCATGGGATTGGCCTGTGAAAGTGAAAGGCAGACAGGGTTGGCAATGAGAAGAAAGTTCAGTGGGTCATGACCGAAGCTGTCATTTGAAAATAAAAGTTCATTCATATTTTCACATACATAACAGGACCAGATTGGGGTGCACAAGACAAGTTTTGACAGGAAATCAGGTAGGGTTAGAAGAAAGGATTAGAGCTAGAGGCTGGCTTCACCTGTGAAAGCCTTTCAAGGTCAGCTCAAATATTCTGTATTTATCACACATTTGTGTCCAGCAAGCATTTCTTGTTAAACTGATTAAAGTTTGTACTGAAAAATCTACATTATGGCAAGAAGAAGGGAGCCCAGACTCTTCTTCCTCTCTCTCTTCCTCTGCTCTTCAGATTTTCTTTCTGCCTAAGAAATGAGGCCAGATGCTGAATCTACAACTGGCATCCCTGGACCTAAACAGGTTCCCACCAGGGCCGGTGCTATCGGAACCATCCCAGACAACAGGTGGATATGAAGGAGGGACAAGGCTACCCTTCAGGACACCTGCCTTTCTCTTCTTACTCTACCTGACTACTTGGGTGAGTCGCCTAATTTCTCCATGTCCCCATTGCTCAAATACATACACTGGGGCAGAGGACAGAGGATAAAAGCAAAATAAAATAATTTGGAAATACAGGCAATGCCGCTGTCTGCCCTTGAATCTTTCCTTTACTTAAACTGTGAACTTTTTATTTACAGCCATAACTTACTGTTTATTTACAGAATAGTGAATTCATTTTAACTTGGGGAGTCTGACATTTTTATTAGGAAAAGTGGCTGCCCATTGTACTTAAGTGCAACAGCACAAGGACGTTTCCTGGTCTTTGTCTTGGAAGGGCAGACCGGATCGGGCTGTTAAAGGACAGGGGAATACATCTGGTTCAGAATATGAAACACGTAGCAGTATTCCACTATTTAGCTATTTATACAGTGCTCTTCAACCTTATTGAATGCTAAGGGATTGGCTGAGTTTAAAAACACATTAATGCAGAAAGTCAGATGCACGTTAAGCACAAAGAATAGAAAAAACTGCAGCATTCAGCTCAATGAAACCTCAGTAAGCCCAACTTGCAACTGGTGAATGTCGCTGGCTGTCTGCAGAGACCTGGTGTCCCTCATCCCCTTCCTCCCACTCGGTAACACCCTCCCCCTCTCCCTGGGAAGGCTGAATCTCATCTGTCTGCAGTTAGAGAAAACCGAAGTAACTGGACTTGCTGCTGGAACAGAAGAAATATGTGATGTTAACAGTTCATTGAGCTGTGAGATGAACAAGCTGGGTGTTGAAAAGGAAATCCAAGCTAAGAGTACATTTCCAGTGTTAATAAAGCTTTTTCCTTTTGTTGTATATTTCCAAACACTGATTCTAGAATGGTTGTCATCTGTTTTCTTCCAGAATTAGACCATCGGACAAATTTAAGGTATCCTGGACTCATTTATCCTTGCTAAATGATAGTCCCACTGCCACATTAGGAGATCTGTTTCCTCCTCCATCTTTTGTTAAAAATTCTATCATGTCTACAGTTGTTACTGCCTTTTGCAACAAAGTCTTCTGCAACAGTTTTGAGTCTGTCTCGTCTGCGTTCCCCTTCAAACATGAAGCAATAAGCCGGAAAGCAAGATGTGTGCTAGGAACAGAAGCAAGACTGCTTTCTAGTCAGAGGAAGATGAAGCAATAGCTCTTCCGATACGTGAAGGCATTTTGCTCTCTTACATGACGACACTGCTCTTGGGACCCAGGCTTGATGATGATGATGGAGGAGACTTCACACAGGAGCGCCATGAAGACAAGCGGAAAAGACACAAGGAGATGGGTGTAGGCTGAGAGAGGGTAACAGAAAAACCCATGCGGCTGAAGTTTTCCTGGAAAGCCGTGGGTTTCTTCAGAATGTGGTGCCTTAGAGGAAATACTCTCTCCCCCTTTATTTCCAGCCACTGAGGCATTACTATAAAAGCCATGTTCTTTCCACCTCTGTAGAAAATTAGCATAGGTAAGGCAGGCGGGGTGGGGTGAGATACTGCTGCCAGATGTTTTTGGCTCTCACTCTATGTGAGCAGATGTTGCATCCAGGCTGCTCTCTGCTATTCTTGGCAGGAGATAACTCAAATAAAACTTTGCTGTACACTTTTAGATGGAGAAGAGTTTCAGTTGAGGGTTTTTTTAGGAGCATTATGTGTAGCAATTGCATAGCCTGAAATGATTTAGAGACCATCTATGTTACAGTAAGACCATTTGGCGTTTATTTTCATGAGCCACAGTGGAGACCTCATGCTGCAGTGAGGTTTGTCTTGAATTTGTGTTTCACTGTCACAAAGCCATCATCATCTGCTTTTGCTTCCGAGTTTTATCTTTTGCTCAAGAGAGGAGTGCCATATATTATTCACATCGCATTAGTGTTCACATGTGAGGTGCTGGACAAATGCATTAGAAGAAAACAGTCCCTGCTGTGAAGAGTTTACAACCTAGGCAGAAAAAGCAGATTAAATTTACAGGAAAAGAGATGTAACATAAAAACAAAATGAGATAAGAAAACATTCAAGGTGTCATGATTAACAGATGTGTTGTTAATTCTTTTTTTTTAATATTTCATTTTATTGGCAGGGATGGTTGGAAATTTTTCAACACTCTCCCCCCTTCTGCTAAAAAAAGTTTAGTGTGAAAACACGAAACCGGGTTCCGCTCTGTCTTTTGATTTGAATTTTGATTTTCAGAACTGCTTTTCATCTTTTGAAAACTCAACTGCAGAAGTGTCTTATTAAACTCTATTTTCAAAAAATCACATGTTGGAATTGTCTTTAAAAAAAAAAAGAAGCAAAAAAAAAAAATCACCTAGAATTATACTCTCCATAAAAAAATTTCCTTCCTTCTCTTACAATAATTCCACACTTGGTGCAGTGCTGACACCAGGTATTGTGTCATATGCTCACATCCTTCAACTTGTATGTTATCATCGCCTTGTGTTCATACTCTGGTCACTCCAAGAAACATCCACCAGGTATCTCTATTTTTGTTCCTCATGGTGTGTAATCGCTACCACACTTATAACATGTTTCTCCTCTTTTGAAAACGCCCTTTGCCCGTGAAAGAGCAGTTCACACTTAACAACTCGGCTTCTTCCAGGCTTTTGCCAACCACAAAGCTGCTTTTCCTCTCCCAGGAGGGCAAAAATATCCTCTTCTTGCAGAAATACTGGCCACCATTTTCTGTAATGCAGGTCCACCGTCTGCCATGCCATATAACCTACCCTCGGCTGCCCTAGGAAAAGGGAAGGTTGGACAGGAATAACAGGGAGGACAACAGGGATCCGCACCCAGGAAAACCCTCCTTTGTTACAACTCCCCTAATCCCGCAGAGAAAGACAAGGATTCTGCTCTGGCGTGTGACTCCTCCCGATCCCTCAGTACTCCTTTCACAGGTTTTGTTAAACTCTTTCCAACCCTTGTTATTTCTCCCCCCTCCAGGGATTGTTCCTGCTCTTTCTCCTCCTCTAAAACATGCCCTGAGGACTGACATCAGCCCTGCCGTGAGCTCGCTGGGGCGATCATCCCTTAGCCTCTACAACAGAGCTGGAGTTTGGTTTCCATCAGCCATTTCTGAAAATTTCTTCTGACTTACCGGCAAAAACCGCACACCCGGTGGCTCGGATGCTTAGCTGCCCAGCAGATCGCGCAGTCATTTACCTCAGCAGGACATACAACCACCAATTCAGAGAGGGAATGTCCTGCCCCTGCCTGGCGCTTGGCTGTAGTGGTACAAACCATTCCAGAGCACACAGGAATACCAAGCCACGATCTCATTTCACTGTCTACGTCTGCTGTTTAATTCCTCTCCAGCCCCAGGCTCACCCCCAGCGCGGCTCAAGCCTGCTCTGACCAAGCGGTGATGTACCACCCCTTACCCATCTCCGGAGCAGAGCTGCACATCCTTTGCTTGCACACAGCAGGCTTATTTTTGTCTCTTTCCAGTCTGCTCGCCCCTCCTGAGGGATTTGGTGGCTCCTTTGCTGGCTGCGCTCTACACCACACTTCTGTCATCTACAGAAGCATGAATTTAGCTGATACTGGCTCTTGGAGGATCTCCTATCTCATGAAGACTACAAACATATATCTCTTATCATAAGCCTGCACATTTATCACCAAAAGTCCAGAGCAAGCTGGTAGCTTTGTAGGTGGTAAATTGTCCATTTAACTACGGGATTTTAGTTGGTTTTTTCGAGCAGGCCTTTTTTATTAGCAGCTCGTCTTCCGTGAGTCCTTGAATCATACAATTTCCTTTGTGAAACTAGAGCATAGAACATCCTTATTTTATTCTCCTCATTGCCTTTGAGTTCAGTAGCAACATCCTTGAGGTGTCCTGTAAAATCCTGAAACACGGAAGCAATAGCCTGTGTTTGCATCTAGACAGGAGATGGCAAGCCCACATACGCAGTCACTTTGATGTGATTTTTAGGAGCAGGGATTATATTGCTGGTGCTAAGATGCTCTTTTTGGGTTATTCATATTTCATTAAAACCAAGCAGACTGCATCACTGTAAGAAGTGGGGAAGAACCACTGTCGTGTGTCATGTCACAGAGCTGAGGACAGACAGAGAGGGGGGAGCTGGGCAGGCACTGGGCATTCTGTTTCAGGGGAAGCTCCCTGTAGAGGAAAATAAATATATTCAGAAGCAGATGAAAAGAAGCGGTGTCATTTTTTAGTTCCCTTTTAATGAAATGTCACAGCCAAAACATTCTCAGCTGGTCAGAATGTTTTATTTTGAACAAGGAGGCATAACTTCTTCTGAGTTTCATGATAATCTTAATTCCTTTTAATGTTAAATCATTTAGATTCAGAAATTCCACCCTTATTATTCCAAAACAGATCAAAAAGGTTTTCAATGCGTTAAAATGTCCACATGAAAGTCCCAGTTACTGTCCGTCATCTTTCCCATTGTGCCGCTGCGGAAATCAGTAACTATTGGATTTTCTGGGTGCGATTCTGCAATCCCCAGAAGAGATGGTAACTGGTTCTCACGTTTACTGTAGGCTGCATGTTCTGCCCTGTTAAAAGGGACTGGATGGGTAGGAAGGACATAGTCTTTTGCCCGTCTTGCCACAGCATCTTGCATTGGATGGGGAGAAACCTACGCCATCCACAAGGGCAGGAGCGCTTGCCATGTGTGAATGCTGCAGGGACTCTCCCGAGCCGGAGGGGAGGCACGAGTGGAGTTAGCTGCAGCTGAAGAAGCTCCTAACAGTGAGACTTAGCCCAAAGGAAGCTCATTTCCAACCTATTCTAAGCTGTCTCACTCCATTTCAAAAAATTCTAGGTGAGGTTCAAATAAAATGTAGCTCTAGTGTTTGAACATCCCTTTGGCTTTCCTGGTGTGTTCCCATCAAGGAGAAGGTGCTGTACTGTCTGCCCTAGGATTTGGTCCCTCCACCGGTCAGCTCCGTGTCCCCGCTCCACCCGCATTGCTCTCACTGTGAGTTTTTCCTTGTCTTTCTCAGCTGTTCCAGTTTGGCAGCCGACACTCATCCCAGTAAAACTGGACTCTGGTTAAATCACTGCTCCATTTTATCCTCTCCAAAGGACTGCAGTAGAGGAATTTTGCGTTTTCAGGTTCCTGGGTGCCACAGTAGGTTATGGTTTGGGTGCTAGTTTCCTATTTGTATCTCAATTTTCTGCTTCAGCTGAGGTATGTTTGCAGGACATCATGGCTGGTCTTTCTTTGCTTTGTTTTCCACCAGATTTCTAGATTTCCTTTCCTTGCCTCTCCTCCAGCTTATTGAATTCCTGTTGATATGAAGCAGACTTCACCATCTCAGTTGTTTTTCTCTCTAAGCTTTTCAATGTCTCTGCTGTCACCTCTGGTTTTGGCTCTCAGACTTACTTCTCTAGGCTATTTTCACAATTTATTGCTGATTATTGTTGCCACTTTCAGTGTAACGTTTACTTTCAGACATAAACTCAGGTTTCACTTTCAGAAAAGATTTCTATTGGAAAAATGAAAAAGCTATTGAAATGGAAAAAATTGCTGAAATAAATCACAGAATAATAAAATAATAAAAAAAAACCCATCAGAGATGTTCTGTTTCATTTATATAAATATACTTAAAGGAACAGGTGATATTCCAGGGAGCTATCAGCAGATGGCAACTCCACCAGCAGCACGCTCAGGGGGAGCAAGTTCTGCTGCTTTAAGAATGAGGTAGCTCTTTTTCTCCAGTGCATAAATCTATAGATTATAGTTATTGCTTGACAACCTGCCACTAATTAAATTATAAATGACATGACAAGAAAGAAACACTTTAAAATCACTGAATAACTTTTTGGGACACTTTAAGTACATTCCGGCTATGCTCCATTTTCTGAAGCAGAGTGACATCTCCCAGTGTTTTGTATTTAAAGTAAATTGAACCAGTGAAGAATCTGACACATCTCCCTTCACGGGAAACTAGGGTGATTGCCGACAGAGCTGCGGGAGCCTCTGCTAACAGCCTGGGCTCATTCCTCATTTCCCTGCTCAGTAACTCTGCCTGGACTGGCCGTAATCCCTCCATGAGCTCCAGCCGATTTAGCAGGTGGGGAAGCTTCTGCAAGTGGGAGGAGAGTTACTGCTCTTCGTCACCCATCTCACGCTGGAGGAGAAATAGCCCTGTGTCTAATAAATGGGTGATCCATCAAGGGGCTTGCAGTTCCATGACATCAACCCCTGCACATAGTGGAGGCCATAACAAATAAAGCCTCAGGTTCAAATAACATGGGCTAAGTCCAGAAAGGTTTATTTGTCTCAGGTCACCCAGTGAGGTCCATTGCCTTTGGCAGAGATATTCCATACTCACACCAGTTCTGAAACATCGCTACGTTCATCTCCCCAGTACTCATTTAATGAGTTTCATGCAATGCCATACATTGCCCAGCTTTGCTCCCCAACCCTGTGCTCCAGGTCGTCCAGAGCTTCACTGATACCACTACATGCAGGGAAACAACAGGGCTTTTGCATGCCAGTGCCTCCCCCGAGCCCGGGCCCCACCTCTGGGTGCCTGCAGAGCCATGTGTCTCCCTGCAGATAATTAGCTGATAAAGCAGATTCATTGCCTCCCTTTTTCCACCGGAAAATGACATAAATCATAGTAGATTTTTTTTTTCTTTGATAACTTAATGCTGCAGATGTGAAGTGTTTGGGGATGAATAGGATTCAGTGTTTGTTAATGAGAGTTTAATGTCTTCATCTTCTGCATTAAACTCCAGTTAATTAATATTCATTCAATTAGAAAATGTAAAAATAAATTATCCAAAATTAAGCTTTACACAGGAAGCAAGTGACCTCATTTCTGCTGTTTTCAGGTGCTAATTAGATTAGCCTCTTTCCTACAAAGGGGGAGGCACCAAGCCCTGCTGGCTCTAAAGGGGAGCCTTGCAGCTGGCTGGAGCTGGCTGCAGACCTTCTCACCGGGGAGTGCCTGGTTCCAGTCTGCCCTGAGGTGGTGGAAGCCAAAAACAACAACCAGGTAGAGCACGATTATAGTCTCTGTTGGTCTGGAAAGCTTGCTGGTAACTGGAAAGACTCTCTGTGGTGGATTATTGGTGTTTATATGGATTGGGGTGCTGCTGGGAGAGAAGGATGTGAGCTCAGCTGGTGGCAAACTGGGAGGAGTTTTATGAGGTCTTGTTTCTAGTCTGGTTCTGCCTGCTGGCTTTTGTTGAGAGGTTCTTCCTCCCTTTGTTGCCTTTTTCTTTTTTTTTTCTTTGCTGCTGCTCTGAAAGTATTGTCTAAACATAGAGTCCTTTAGGAAATGTAATAAATGGTGCCCTTTTGGAGTTGAGTGAGTGTCTTTGGCTTAGAGAGAAGATGTAGCCCTCTGGGATAAAGAGGTGGTCTGACTTGAGCAAGGCTGAAGGCAGGATAAAGCAAGCCAGCCTGGGCTGTCTTTGTACAGATAGACCACAGGGGTCCTAAATAATCACTATTATCAGCTTAGCTAATGTAACTTTGAAGTTGTCCTGGCTTTGAGTCAGGGGTTGTACCAGGTGACCTGCAGAGGTCCTTCCAGCTTCAATTGCTCTATAATATTATGTTCCTTCTACTTACCTCGATCTTGAAGCCATGCTTGTCTGCTGTCGCAGAAATACTGTAAAAAGCAGTGAGAGCCAGTAGAAAACTCAAACTACTTAAAGACCTGCTGTGGGTTATTGCATACTGTGCTGGGGGTGGGGAGGGGAGTAGGGGGCATAAAGGTTTTATGCTGTTACCTGTTTCATGGTGCATCACTCTCCTCTTAATCCGGTACTTTCCAGTAGCCCTGAATAGCAATTCACTTTTAAAATAAAAGGGGAGGTGGGGGGGAACATCTGTGTGAATAAAACTCAGAGGTTATATCTTATCTTTGGAGACTGTCAAAAGGAGAAAACACCATTGGATAAGGATGGTTCAATTACTAAGTGTTTGGGGAATTGTTTTTGTGTCTACTGTTAAGAGAGTCAAAAGTAGTGCAGACTATTAGTGACACTGCAGTGAGATTGCTTGTGATGATAATTTCTTGCAAAGGAGGAGGTTGTAATAAAGTGATAAATACTTTAGAGCAACTGAAAAAAAAAAAAGTTGCAGCACTACTGACACAGAGATGTGGGATCCTATTGTGTTTCATTATGTCATCTCATCCTGGAGAGAAGTGGGATTACTCTTAGTGTGAAACTTCTTATGTGATTCAGGTCATCATAAAGACATAATGATTTGCAAAGGATGCCCAAATGGACTACAGTTTTACAGCCACAGGCACCTTGGCAGAAAGGAGGCTATTTCATGGAAGGGAGGTCAACGATGCTACAAAGGGCAGCATTTCCTTTGCTACCTGGTCCTGCTGTGGCCCTTTACAATAGAACACAATAACTCTACCATGGTTTGCCCCACTGTGAGTTCCTGTGAAGACTGACAACCTTTTATCTCTTCTACTGCTTCCGTATCTATCTCTTGTTGTCTCTGCTACACCTCTTCATTAGCTAAAATATCTTAATCTTCAGAACCTGTGCTTGGTTTCAAGCCAGATTCCTGTTTTTCTTGGCTCATTCCTGCTATCACAATAGTTGGCACCAACTGTTAGGGCTGTGCTTAAAGCCCCAGTTCAGGATATTTTTTATGAGAGATGTTGAGGTACTTATTTGTTTGGTGCAGGCAATGCTGAGAGGCATGGGCTGCTGTAGTGATTTACTGGAGTGCTTTGTATTCCTCCGCGTCACTCAGACTGTCTTAATTTACTGTGTCCTACTAAGCTGCAACGGGAGGAGGGAGGCCCCCAAATGTCAGGTTTATGGAGTAGTTTGGGTCATATGATATTCCCTTGATCACAATAGTACTGTGTGGCAAAGCACTTCTGCACATCCTTAACTCATAATGCGTGCTTCAGGCCTATTGAAGTCAATGAGATCTGGTTGTATGTGCTGAAGTGCTTTGCTGAATTGACGTGCTTGTCTTGAGTCTTGAAGCTACTCATCCCTCTGGACCTGGCGCTGTTAGTAATTAGTCCTGCTCCTGGCTTGGAGATGAGACCCAGGCTCTTGGGAGGTGGGCAAAGCTGTGACAGAGCTGACATCATTAAAGGGTTAAACAGAGCATGCTTTCAAAGGATATTGGATTTTTCTTGGTTGGACTTGTGTTGACAAAGGGCAGGACATTCCTCATCAATCGTTGTCTTCTGCAACTAAGAAAATATGATTGTCCATATATATCCCCCCACAACACCTGAGAGGGAGGTAGAAGCCTTTAGAGACCAGAAACCTTCCCATGCATGCTGTGTTTTCTAGGGAAGTTTTTCACTACTGAAGTAATGTCTGCTTGAGTAGAGAGCTAAAAACCACACTGCACCTCTTAACATCGCAGCTCTGCAGGTCAGCTTTCTCCCTAGCATTATAGGTTTTCCTACCACATCATCCAGACAGTGTCTGTCTTGTCTTCTATGATAACTGGCAAAACTGGCAGTTGTGGGTCTGTCAACAAAGGAGATCAGCCTCATATTCCCCACCCCAACCCATTGCTGATTCAAGAAGTGTTTACACTTGACAAGATTAATCTCACCATCTATTTGAAGACTTTACTGAAGTCTTTCATTTCACTGCTCACTCAGGCTGCTCAGGAAGATTAGAGTGATTGCTGATGGCTTTGCAAACTGCTCCAGTGGACATTGAGTAAATATTTTAGGAAGCACAGCTGCAAAACACTCCAAATCCAGCCCTTTCAATGACAAGCCTTACCTAACCAGCCCAGTCAGAAGAGGAAACACCAAACCCTTGACCACAAATCCACCTTGTAATCCCTTTAAGAAGGACTAGAGCCAGATACCTTACGGCAGCATACCCTGATTTACTGGCATGTTCTGTACTGTGCGTCTGGGCAAAACTGGGCAAACATGAGGTCAGAAGCTGGGCATGTAGATATTCCTCCACCCACATGCTTGGTGTCAGTTTGGGATTAATCCTTCTGGCATGCTGAAGACTTCTGCTTAATCCAGTGAAAATATTTGGAGATACCAATGCTGTTTGTTCCTTCTGATTATTGGAAACTTAATAATGAATGGTAGGTCTTGTGAGTTGATCATCTGTATGTTAAATGAGCTATAAACCAACCTGATACATATTTCTGCCTAGTGGTCAAGATACTCAAGGTAGACCAGAAGGGATGGATACCCCACTGCAAATTGGGTTTTATTCAGAATTGGGGTTGTAAGCATGGAAGAGTTCCTGGGAGTACCTCCTGCCCCGGTTGTTACCTACCCAACTGAATTTGAGCTCCATACTCAAACCAAACCTTTCAAATCTAATTCACTATAAACTGAACAGCAAAGCTAGAAGAGGCTTTGCTGCTGGGGCCAGAGCTCTGGGCAGAAATTCAGAGAAAGCAATCCTCAAGCATAGCAGGTAGTTTCTAAGCTTTGGGAAGTGAATATAGTATTGCCTGTTAGCCCAGGTATCCCATCCCTGTGTTCCTTCCATGCTTTCTCAACAAGGTTCAAGTATGGCAGAGATGTCACTTTTAAACAATCTGAAGGAAATCCAGCTGCTTTGCAAACTCTGGTAGCTTCAACAAAACTAGCTGACATCTATGGTGATATCTACACAGATCTAAGATCTGTCCAAAAGTAAATAATTAGGATTTTTTCCATATGAATTTTGGACTTTACTGAAAATTTAAATCACTCCTTCTCAGACTTTGCTAGAGCTTTCCGTAAGTTTAAAAGGGCTGTACGCCACTTCAGTCAAGGTGTCCCCTCACCTCTTTTCGTCTCACAAGTGAAAAGATGGGTTTTATGGTCTAGCTCTGAGGTCTGAATAAGAGGGGGCAGTGATGAGTAAAACGACCCGACTCCTGCTGTGCTACATCTCCCCAAGTCAGCTCTGCTTATTTCTTTTCACATCTATCACTTCAAGCACACGAACACACTAATGATACTGGTAATGGCAAGAATTTTATGCTTATTTTATATTTATCTCTGTTTCCTTGGCTTCTGTCCAGTCTGAAAAGTCCCAATAAAAAGAAAAGCTGTTGTGTCTGAACTGATTACAGGCCATCAGGCTTGATGTCCCTTTCAAATTATGACCAGTCTTCAGAGATGGACAGATCTGTGCTCCTGTCTGATGCTGATGGGTCACGCATTCTTACAAGAGAAAACAGGGGGAGGGCAGACTCTCAAGCTGGCTTTTTTTAACTTGGGTGAAGGGGACATTTTCTAAATGGGATTTTATTACAGTGACAGTTCTGAGTGTGAATCACCCCATTTATGTGATATTTCCAACAGCTCCACCAATTATGGCCACCTTTGCCATGAAGAACAAGGAAATTAACAGCAGCTAATGGACTGACAAAGCTTTCAGTGCCAAGTCGCTAGCATATGACAAGGCAGATCAGTCCCCGCCTGCCTCTTTTCTTATTTTCTTCACTGTCAGATATTTATTGTAATAGTTGAAAGGCAGCATTTAGCTAGCGTAGCACTTTCTATTTAAGGTGCTGTGCAGAACAGGCCATTCCACAGATAAAGGGAAAAGTATGTTTGAGGATGATATTGGGACTGAAATGGAAATTGCCTCAAATTGGGTTGGCGAGCATCCTTATTATTCATTGGGATGATTTAAATACCTCTTTTAGAAAAGAGAAAAAAAGAGTAAAGGGGATGTGTGTGTGGGGGGGGGGAATATTCCAAAACTGAAACTATTCTCTGCTCACTCATTAAATAAATTCATAACCCAGCAATGCCTCAGGGAGCCTTCCTCGCAGCGACCTCCAGCCCAGACAGGCTGCAGAAGGACTCGAGGGGTGGCCTGTCTGGGAGCAGGTCTATCTGGATCAGCTTCTTAGAGGGCTTCCGCAGTGAGCATCCTTAGGGGGAACACCTGCTGAATTTGAGGATGGGTAATGGTCCTAAGGAAGAGATCCTGTCCTTTGCCTGTATGTCTGTATGCAAGTGCTCCAAGAGGCAGGAGAACTGTCTGGTATGGGATTCATGTGGGACTGTCCTGTGCCTGTGAAGGATATAGCAGACCCTAAAGTACATGCTTTTGTGTGATTCACTTTTGTGGAGCAATTTGTAAGTCACATAGGAAGCTAATAATGAGCAGCCCAACATGAAGTATCCTGGACTGATTAATCTCTCAACTCACTGCAAGGTTCCCAAGAAATGAACATATCCTTTCCCTTTCCAGTCATTGCTGGTTTTTCTTGGTGGGTGCTTCAGGATTTTCATGACAATACTAGAAATAACTATTACAGCAGATACTGGCTTCTTGCATGATCTGGATTGTAGGATTTTTACTCGATGAGCCCACAACAAGCCTGTGATAGTGTGACTCCTAAACACTGGCATCTCATGCCCCTATTTAGAACCGAAGATTCCTAAAGTGCTTTTCCAGGTGTACATGCCAGAATTACAAATCACGCTATTGAATTGCGACTAGTTGGGAGAAGTACTTTATTGCAGGTGCTGTGGGGCAGGAATGCTGTCCCAATATTCAGAGCAGAAAATGAGGAACCACAGTATCTAACTGCAAATGAACAAGGACTGTGCTTATCAGAGTGTAATTACCCTGATCTGTGACCTTGAGGGAGCTGGGGCTCTGATAAGAAGCCCCTGGGAAGGGTATTCTCCTGTCAGACTGAGAACATGCACAGAGATTAGCTTCTGCTGTTATCCTAGTTTCTCCTTTATTCCTTCCTCTTTTTTTCTTTTTTTTTTTCTTCAGAAAAAGCTGTGTGAGGTTTGTGCCTTTTAAGCTTCCTGGGCAGCAGTCCGAAGAAAATTAGTTTCACATCCTTTTTTTGCCAGGGTCTCAAACATTTCTGGGTTCCTCTTCGATGAACTGCGGGCAGCTGTGGTGTCCTAGTGTCACCTGTGGTGGTCTGCTCTTGACAAAACTTTATAGTTGAATATACTCATATTTGCAGCAGCCATTAGCTCTGCAGCCTGAGCATCGTTTGTTGGGCTGATGGTGTTTAGAAGCCTGAACACACAGTGTAGGAGTAGCACTGAAGGCAAAACAGAGATGATGGTTTCCCCTTGGGCACGTGCATCTTCACACCCTGCTGAAACCCTTTAATGATTTAGTTTAGGCACAGGTTTAACTCTACCCTCTCCATCTCTTAGTAAAGCCAGATACAACATTTGGTCTCCAAGCTGTGCAGCACAAGATGCCTCCTCAGTTTCCCAGATTCTGCACAGCTGCATCCCATCTATCCTATATCATTTAACACTTCAAATATCCCCTTCCATCTCAAAGCACACCTACAAAACATACCCTATCAGTCCCACAAGGAAGGACTTGAACCATGCAGGGCAGAGGCAGTGCCTATGCTTGGCAGGCAGTGTGGTCCTGTAGGAACAAACCAGAACCTTTTGAGAACAAACCAGTTGATGTGAAGGACCAGTGTCCATGCTATAAGCATCTAAGGGGAATTACTTGAGGCTATTTCTGGTCTGGTGCCAAAGCCTGACTGTTAATTAGTGCTCAGAGGGCATTAGGAACGTGCCTCATCCAAAAGCAGTTGAGTTCATGTGTACCAAGCCTGCTTCACCATGTGGGCTGAAGTGTAGTAAAGAGGGAGATTTGAATTCAAAAGTACACTTTTGGTCTCACCAAAATGCTGCTGTAGGTGCGTACAAAGGCAATGTAGAATTGCCTAAAACTGCAGAGCAAATTTTGACAGAGACTATGAACAGGATGAGGCACCCTGGTCTTACCCTCTTCTCTCTCAGCTGGTAGGTAACACTCAATGCATCCAGTTTTTCATGGTCAGGTACGTTCCTTTCCAATTGGATCTAAAATATCTAAAAGTCCAGCTGCATCTAAACAAATTTACTTGTGTAATATGGACCCATGATGGGGGTTAGAGAAGAGTTAGGAAAATGCAGTTGGGATTTCATATAAATAAAAATATATGCATCATATCAAGAAGAAAAATTTCCATTGCAGCTTTTCCTGGGAATGCCACTTCTAGGCATTTGTCAGAGGATTACTTTTTGGTTTGTGTCTGCAAACTGTTCATTACATAAAATAAAAAGTTATGAAAAGTATTGGACCTGAGGCAGATCCAGATGCCTCTGAAGCAGCGTAAAATTAAAGTCCCTAGTTTCTGAAATGAGGGTATAGAGATGGGGTCCTGGATCTTCCTGTCATTGTAACATATGGTGTTGCCCAAAAAGAGCTCAAGTTACTGGAAAAAGAATTAGCAAGTATATCACAAGAAGCTCTGCAGAACTGCTTTATTTGTGTGCATTTCTTCTAGCGTCTCTGACTACGAGGAAACCACATGGGTACGATTCAGTTTCAAATAACCATGCCTGCTAACCATATATAAACCAACAAAGCCTGAATACAGATGTACACTGTGCATGTAAGTTGGTTTCTGTATTAGGAAACAGATGTGTTCCTCACAGGCTTCCGAGGTTATTTAAATATCCAGTGCCCCTGTATTACCTATAGCCCTGCCATGGTTATTTTACGCTGTGCTATTGCTTCTCTAAAATGCTAATAACAGTGCTGTGCCCTCCCCACATTAAAATTGGTGAGTAAGTGTTATTTCCAACAGGATAACAATTTAATATCCCATTGGGGCAGTTCAAGAAGGGCTGTTCTAGGAAAGGAGAGGAGAGGATAGGAGCTTATTCTTTATCTGCATCACTTGGTGTATGTGTCTTCAGTTACACTGGATTGCCTGTACTTCCCAAAGGATGACTGATCTGTTCCAGGGATCCTGCATTCATTTATAGAAAAATTCTGGAAAGTTGAAACTGGAGGGAGACTCTTTCCACAAATACCGTGTCTGCTTTGGAGGCCCTCAACTGAGGGACTCTTCCTTTCTGTGGACCCGTGCTCATCGGGAACAAGCTCAGAGCTGCTTCCTGGAGGGTTATTTATCAGTCTCAAGAGATTTACTTGCTTTAGGGCCTTTGGGAACATCTCTCCTTTCTCTGAGGTCTGTGTGCAGAGCTTTAGGGATGTAGCGTAGTCAAGCCAACGTACGCCCTGAGGGTCCTGAGCTCTTTCTGGCTGCTGCCACGCTGAGGCTGAGAACGCTGCCGCGAGCGGTGCGCTGGCTGCTCTCGAATCCCGTGTCAGCACTATGAATTGACAATGTCCTGGTAAATCTCAACCCAGAACCGCAACTTTCATTTTGCTGCTAATTGTTTGGAGTTCTTTGAACTCACGTCTGTGGATGGCACTTAAAACTGCCTCTGCCTGGTACACCTCATAAACAGATGGAGCGTTTGTTGACGTTTCTGTGACAGCTTGAAAACTTGTCTCCTACCTCTGAGCTGAGCCCTTTCTGCCTTGTCCTCCATCTGCCATCTCATTTTAAAACTAGCAGAACAACTCGAGTGAAGCAATTCCGACTTTTTCCATCTGTGCACAGTTAATTAAGAGGGTAATGAGAGCTCCGAATGAACAAGCCCTGCATTAATTCAAGATATGATTAAGGGAAACATCCGAAAATGAAAAATATATATGTGCCTACATACATTTAAAAAAAAAAAAAATTGTGTCCCTTTTGTCTGTCCCTGTGCTTGCCAGCATTATGGCTGTGGATGATTAAAAAAAATAGGAAAGATGACTATGGAAAATTGGGTCCATATTCTGAACATGAAATCTGTGTATAAGCAGCTCAAAAGTGTAGGGACTATTGTAGCTGGGCTCTGAATGTTGGATTCCCCTCTTGTAATGTCTCTGTGTGTGAAAATGGGTGCTTGACAGTGGGAGAAGAAAACCCTGCTTCCTTTTTCTTTGAGCTTGGAAGACCCACGGAACCAAAGGCACAAGTCAAAGAATTACCCCTGCTGAAATTAACTTAAAACACACGGTTCTCCATGGTGTTTGTGTCTTCAGCCAGGCAATATGTGATCACGTGAATCTACCTTGGGAAATTTTACAACAAGCCAGGACTGTCTCCGCAGTTACTCAATTAGTAATTCCAGCCCAGGCTGAAAAAAAGGGGTATATTGCCTAATTTTGGTCTAGTTAGACTGAAAAGGCAGCAAGAAGCACAATGGGGAATGCAGGAGTATGAATCACACCGGGAGGGAGGCAAAATGGTCCTGCAGAGCTTAAAACCAGGAGGAGCTCAGGGGTTGGCAGGATGGGGCTGCGGTAATGTGGAGGGTGAGAGGGGACAGGCAAAAAAGAGGGTATGAAGGCTTCAGAGAGAGGAAGAGGAGGGGGCTGCAGAGCAAAGTGGCAGCTGATGAAGACTATCAGCTTTTCCTCCGCACCTCTTTGCTCCCTCCAGTTTAATAGCTTGAATTTTGCTTTACTGGGGGTGGAAAAATGAGTGGCACTGAAGAGGCTGAGTGAATTCCTGTTTGGGTTTTTTTCCCCCTCCTTGCTTTCTTGCAGCAGCAGGAAACACAGAAAATATTTCTAAACAAAGCCTGAAATTGGCTGTTTGCGTTTTGCCTGTGAAATTTCCTGTGGCTCACAAATTGGACTCTCATCCCTTCGCTGCCGGGGAAAGCAGACGCATTAGCAGCGACTCGGCAGAAATCTCGGAGGCAGCCAGCAGAAAGGGGCTCGGTTTCACCTGCTAAAGGCTTTATTAATTTTAAAAAAAGTTTTCTGTGACTCCTGGCGCTCACTCCTTGTGAAGCCTGGTGGATGTCACCGAGAAGAACCCTTGAAAGCCTGTCCCGCGTGCTGTTTGCCGAAGGAGGTTTTGCCCAGCAGCCTGGGAGATGGTGGGTCTGAAGAGCTGGTGGCATTTACACAGGGATCCCGAGGAGACAGCCCGAGCGTGGCGTCCCAGACCCAATGATTACGCAGAGGAATGCAGGGTAGGACTTAAGCCATCACAATACGTATTCTTTCCTATTGCTAAAGGATTTCCAGAGGACTGTAGGAAACGGGGCTGGAAGGGAGATGAAGATATAATCCCCTGCCCCAAAGGATCATCAAAATTGTCACTCCTGCCAGGCATTTGTCTAATCTGTGCTCAAAACCTCCCAGAGTGGGGATTTCACACCCTCCCTGGGCCATCTTTTCTGGTGTTTAACTACCCTTGCTGTTAAAAAGTTTATCCTAACATCTACTCTGAATGTCCCTGGCTGTAATTTAAGACCATTATTCCTTGTTCTACCCGACATGGAGACCAAATTTATTCTCTTTTACGCACAATCATTTCTGAAAACAGATATCTTCCAGAAGACGTGTGTTCAGCCTGGAGCCCGCAAGGAGGAGCAGGGCACACAACCGCTGGCTCCAAAGCGCACTGGTGGCACTCTGGCGCATCAGGGCTCCCCTTGTTCCTCGAGGTGGTCAATATTTGTACCCCAACACCAGAGCCGGGCTGATTTTGCACTGGTTTGGTGAGGCTGACTCGCACAGTGTAAACCAGAATTGGAAAGGGAATTGCCTACAGAAGTGGGATATCAACCTGGGGCTACCAAACAAAATTCAGCAGTTATACAGTATATATCCGTACTGCCTGCAGTCTGACTTGTGCTCCCAAAGGCCAGCCTGTAAAACCCCTGATCATTGGGACCCTCAGGAGTTTTCTCTGGGAAAAAGGATGTGCCCTGTGCAGGTACCCAGAGAAGCCTTTTACCCTGGTGACCCAAATGCCATTTCTGAGGAGAAGATGCTAAATTTTACAGTACCCTAAGGCAGTGTATTGCCTTTGTATTGGATGCATATATATGCATAAAGTGTACACTATGCAAAACGGAATTTGTAGTCTGAAATATGCTTTATTATATTATTGAAGACTTACACACAGATAATTAT
The DNA here is from genome assembly GCA_013400135.1 of Rhinoptilus africanus. Taxonomy (NCBI): domain Eukaryota; kingdom Metazoa; phylum Chordata; class Aves; order Charadriiformes; family Glareolidae; genus Rhinoptilus; species Rhinoptilus africanus. Next base: position 203,617 of record VXBO01008593.1, on the reverse strand, counting down.
GCAATTATTTAGTGTATGTATATATATACGGGCCAAGTAGTGGAAACTTCAGGGTTCTGCTACCTAGAAGCTGTAGACAAAATCTGTGCTTAGGCAGACCAAACACAGGAAGGTGTGATGAGCCTGTCCAGCCTTATGGGGTTCATAAGCACAGACACAGGTAAACACGGATCCAAACAGCAAATTCCTGGGGTACCTGGACTCCCAACACAGGAGCCAATCTGTCCCATCCATCAGCGCTTCAGTCAGTGTAATTTTATGGCAAAAATAAATCATTACCAATGGATCTCCTTTTTCCACTGCAGTGCGTGCCCGGCTCTGAGATCTAAACCTCCACCTGGAACTGCTCCAATAAAACTTCCCAGCTGAGTTTTTAACATTTGAGAAATATATTTCAGAAGGCTTCTGCTTAATGTTCAAACTTCTGGAGGGTTAATCTTCTCATTGCATTTGAACAATAAAATGGACCAGTAGTTTTTGCTCAAATATGAAGGAAACAGAATTCTTCCCCAGGCTGGGAATTTGTTGTAAGTTTCCATTCTAAAAAAAAAAAAATAAAAATCCCCCACCTTTCTACCAACTAAGTCTGAAACTCCTTGAAATAAGGGCTAGTAATGGAAGTGCTGACAGTATCTTAACTAGAGCAGCGTGAAAGGAGTGATATAATAGTTTATTTCAGGTAATGCCATGGTGATTTTTAATTTACATAATGTCAAAAATGCAATATGTGAACTTTCTGAAAGCAAAAAAGTGGTGATAAAAACATCTATTTATCCCTCCTGCCTCCTTGCAGAAATGAGAGAATGAACAAAGCCACAAGGAAAAACCTCAAGGCCATGGTATTTGCATGAAGCAAGCTACACATAATGTACCCTAGAAGTGTTTGAAAGAGAAGCTGACCCCGTATACTTACTCTTGTCTCAAATCATTTGCTAGTTTAATAGCTTAACATTTGCAAAATGATGTTTAAATTCTTCTCCCTTCCCAGAATTAAAATATAACTGGTACATAGTGAATGTAAGCGATGTGTGGAGGACTTCCAGGTCCCAAAGTCAATTCTCGGTGTGTCCTAGCTGTGGGTGCACAACGCGAGGGGGCCTGTGGGGTCTGAGAGCTCTACTAGAGTTCGGGGGTTTATAGATTTGTGAAAATTTTAGGGACTTAAAAAAAAGTCAGATATTTGTGGTTTGGGTGGGGCTTTTTTTGAGAATAAATGGTACTTCCTGAAAGAAAGCATCCAAGTGGTATCCTCCAGTCCCCGGCTGTGCTGCTGTGAGGAGCTCTGGGGCCAGAGCTGTTGCACATCCTCCTTTCCAGGCTTCTTTCTGGCCATGGACAGGACAGAATCTGCCCTGGGACCCCAGCCATGCCATGTGCACAGAGGCTTTTCACAAAGTTTTTTTTTATTCCAGAGTAACTGTTTAATTGTTGTTCTAGTAAAAAAATAGTATGGTGTAACCAGTCCAGTAAAATCCCAGTTCAGAGTTCCTGATATTGAACCAGCCTGAGTATCTTCTGTGACAGGAGAGAACTTCTATGGCTCCTTCTGTTAGGAGAGCCCCACTGGACACTGCTTGTTTATAGATTATTTTATTAATTTTCCCTAGGAAATAGGGCTTAAAGAGCATTGTGGCAGGTATTGTACAAGCACAGGATGAGCATGTCCAGTGCCAAAGACTTTTGCATAGGGGGAAAAAGATAGGAAAGGTGGGGAAATGGAGGTGATGTGGGTCACCAGCATCTCACAGGAGCAATGCAGTTGGTATCAAGTTCTCAAAACAGAATTTTAGCAGATTTTTAAGATGTCAAGTCCTTGTACTAGCCCTCCACACAAAGGGTAAACTCCAGCTGGAGCTATTAACACAACCCAGTGTGACACAACAGAGCTTGCAGCCACTAAAGCAGCCTAGTGTGACACAAAATTTCTGAGAGAAGCTAATAGAAATCCTGTATGATAAAAGAATCCACAGAGTAAGAGAATCCCTTGTGACAATATTATACTTTGAATATCATTCATAAAAATAAAACAAATAGAAGTCAATTGTAAGGTCCAAGATACCATAAAATATGAGTTTGGATAGCGACACTTAGAAGGAAAATTTGCTTTAAATCTGTGTAACCACCTTGAAGCCTCACACACTTACAGTTTTAATCTAGCACATTAGTGAGATTAGTACACGGGTTTTTTGCAATTAAACTGCATATTTTATCACTTCTTCTACTTTCATGCTATATAAACTCCCAGGAAATTACAGGGCTGTAAAATGTTGCCAGAGCCCTGCCACTGTGGGAGACAGAAGAACAGAGAGACAGAAGCAGTGTGGGCGGCTGCTTCCTTTTTTCCCTAATTGTGTCATTAGTCAATAAAACCAGCCCTTTGTAGAGGCAATTGCAGGATCAGGATAGATGCACACAGGGAAACTCGGAGCTTGGGTTCCTGCAGAGAGTTCTGTACCTGAAGTCCCAAATGCTTTCCAAAGGAGGTGCAGAAGGAGTCTCCTGTGTGACTGAAGAGGAAATGGAGATGGCAATGACAGCATTGTAGCCACTAGGTACTGCAGTGTGCCATCCTCTCCTTTGTTAGGCTAAGTCATTAGCTGTGGCAGGAGGATTTTCTGTTTCTCCGCCCTTATGCTTTCTGGGTGCAAAGATGTTCTTCCCCTTTCTGCCTTTGTCCTCACACAGCTATTTCTCCCTCTCCTCCTGTGCTGAGCATCAGTTTATCCAGGCATGTTTTTGCTTATCACCTTTTTACGTTGCCTGCGAGTTCTCTGGCTCCCTCAGACATTCATTCCTAGTGACCCCATAGTTTAAATCTGAGGTGGACCTTTCTGTATTGCAAAAGACATGTTAGCATCAATGCTTGCAGTTCTTCTTAGGCTTTGAGAAAGCTATGCCTCAGTCTTATGAACTGCAGCTCAGCCTTTCCTGCTTGGACTACAGAGCAGGTGAAAGTGTTTGTTTCCCATTTTGGATCACATATGGATGTTTTGGAGGGTGCGGGAGTCCAGGCATGTCCCCAGGTCAGCCTTGTTCTAATCGTGAACTCCGAGTATTGTGATGGACCACACCTATGTGTCTTCTGGAGAGAAGAGCAACCCTGGAACTCATTCATCTGTGGGTCCTGAACTCCAGACACTGTGTCAGAGGTACCTTCCACATCGTCCAACGTGCTTTCAGGCATGTAAGGGGGGTTTGGGCAGTTCTATCAAGTCATAGACTGTAAAAAAGACAGATAATGCTCTCAGCGGAAAAGGGATGCAAACAAGAAAAGGGCAGATGCCAGCATTTCCAGAGTTCAAGGCACCTCTGCTGTAGGAAAACAAATAAATAAGAAGCTGAGCTTTAGGCAAGGTTTGAGTAGCTTTAGAGTCAGTCTGGAATCTGATCCACTCAATCCAGTGCTGCTGATGCCTCTAGCATTGTAAACTCAGCTCCCTTAAATGTCACTTTGGAAGGTGAACAGATGGGAAGTAGAGCTAGAAATATATAATCATGTAAGATTTCTTTTAAGAAAAATTCATTTTTTTAAAAGAAAGTTCTTCCTTGCAAGCCCTTATCTTCCCTGTATTCTCTTCCTCCCACTCTTTTAAAACTAGCAGAATTCTGATCTGGTGCACTTATAAACAGATCTTTGTCAGTTCAAGTCAACTGCTGAAAGAAAGATCCAACTCAAGGAGTGCTGGGCATTTCAGTGAGACAACAGGCACGTTTCACCAGGCTCAGTCAGCTGCAGCGCTGAGTCCCTTCCCAAGTGCAACTTTTGAGGCTGCCCCAGTAGCTACCAGACTTCAGAGACGGTCATGTCTGACACAATCAGCAGCCTGAAGGGAGAAAGCACCAAGAACTGAAGGCAGAGCATTCCTCAATGAACCAAAGATGACTTGTTGAAGCATCTCCAAATAATGTGCAAAAATCTCTCTGTGCGCTTGTGTATGTAGCCAGGAGGGGGCTTGCTTTTAAAACTCCTGGCAAAGCTGTTGCATATAGATTTTAAGCCTGCAGACTTTAGGAAATAATGGGAAGAACGCAAAGACTCTTCCTTCCCAACAGCAATAACCAAATTCCTTCATCTTATCAACCTACATTTTCAAAACTGACAAGTGATTTGGGATGCTAATGCTCCAACAAACCCACAGCTATGTAGCCTAAAGAGAGTAGTTTCTCGAAGGCAAACCTTTTAAACACATTGCATGGGAGCTCCTCCTCGTGTTCCCTGCTAACAGCAGATGTGCCTCTTCAGGAACTCCCTGCAGACCTGGGATCAGGCCCACCTGCTGCAGTAGATGCCTACATGGTAGGGAGAGGGAAGGACTGTGTTTAGTGGTCAGCATATCACTCAGGGGTCACATCCTTGCTTTGACTTTGTACCTCTGCTTCAGCAAGATTTGCTATGCAAGCGCTTGCCCATGACACAAGCCAGGTACCCATCACATTCTCATGCACGCCAGACATGGGCTCCTTTCTGCAAACAACAGAGCTGTGCAAGAGCCTTGGATGTCTCTGAGCTCACCCCCCTCCCGTGCAGCCGCCTCCAGCAGAACCAGCACACTGCCACTGCTAGGTGCAAAGAGAGGTAAGGATGCACCAGGTAGATATAAAACCAACATCCTCAAGCATCTTTTAGGTATTTCACTCCTGCTGCTTTGTCTGGGACAAGGGCTGTCTCGTGTACCGAGTTAGCAGTGCAAAGTCCTGCTCCGTGTCGGGTGTCCTGAGCTGGCACTGCTGCAGGACATGAGTAAATTACTGGTGGTGGAAGGCTTGGTAGCCCTGCAGTGACACTTGTGATGTTCATTTCCCTTCTGCTTTGTGACTGTTAACTGATGGAGATGCCAAAGGATCTGCTAGGAGTACAAACTTCCCACTGTCCATGCGAATAGACAGCACAAACCCTTCTACCCCAGGATAAATCCCAGATTTATCCTCTTGTGATTCCCAAGTTCCACAGAACCTTCTATCTCATGTCATTGAAGCTACCTGGGGAGAGAATGGGAGAGGGGAATAAATAACTAACATAATTTGTGTTGTCCAGCCTCTTCTGCAGTCTGAATTGCACTCTCATCTCCAACAATCCTACCCGTGTTCAGAAAACTTGATTCTGTGGGGGGAAGGGGGTGGGGGAAGGTTGGGGTGGGTTTTGTCTTTTTTTTTTCCCACTGATTTGTGTCTCCAGAGAAATGAGTAAAGCATTACAGATGAACGTGGCGTAAAAGAAAGAACATATGCTGTACATGCATTTAAATAGCATTTATCTTACTTTTCACTGACGTAGTGGTGAAATATGTTCTCTTTGCTTTCAAATTTTAGGGACGAACAGATGGTAGAAAGCTTAGTTTTGGGTATTATGTCCATCAAAATAACCTGTATTGCAAGTACCTCTTACTATAATTGGGGATTTTAGCTGCAGTAGAATCTGGGCTCTAGGAAAAGTCCCCTGCAGAAGTAGTATACCAAAAAAAGGGCTGAATGTTGTCCTATCTATATTTTTTTTCTCCAAAAAACAGTTCCATAAAATAAGAAACGCACTCACTTTTTTGGCCCTGCTTTTGCTATGGATGAAGTGAAGCCCAAAGAACCCAGTTTCTGATCTGAGTCCTACCTCTCCCCATCCTGAAATGCTCCAGTGTACCTCCAAATGTGTTCAGTCAACACTGCAGGGATGTACAAAAAGAGAAAAGAAAATATTTGCTAAAGCGTTTTTTTCAAAAAGAGAAGCCCTACAGGCCCAAGAGTGTCTCACCTATTTTATCACTGCTTGGATATTCTGAAAAACTCTGAAAATCCCAATGTAAAACAAGTTTGGGTGTGTGTTCTGCCCCAGCCACCCTGCCCTGAATAGCACATGTTGTACCAAACCTGGAGGAAGTGAGGGATTCTGATATTGTACGAAAAATTGCAGTCAAACACTGCAACATAAGCCCAATCCTTTGCTTAAAGCATTGCAGAAAGGGAAAGCTTGGCCCTGGAATTAAATAACCTTTTGGGGAGCAGGATCGTGTAAAATATGTGGTTATACCATATCCAGCATGATGGGAACCTCGTCTGATGTGAGCCTCTAGGAAGGAAATGCTTATGTACCACTGTGTTTGTACAGACATGCAAATGATCTCATTATGGCTTTATATATAGACAGGCAAATTCTGAACATTCAAAAGCTGTCTTGCACAATTTTAGAGGATTTTAGTTTTGAGTGGGTTTTTTTTTTTCCTCTGTGTTTTTGAGTTAGGTTTTTTTTGTTGTTGTGGGTTTTGTTTTGGTTTTGGCTCTGATCTTCCTGTTCTGCTCCTCAGCACTTTTCCTGGTTCAGTGCCTCAATTTCTAATCTCTCTGGTCAGTGTGTGTTTTGCATGAATTTAATACCTGGTCAGCATTATCCCAGCTTGACGGAGGAGGCTCTCTGGTGCTGCTGTTTCATTCTTGCAGCTCAGATTCGGGTGAGTTAATTGCGCAGAGGGGATCTTCTAGCGATGTGTTTAGGGAGTTTAAAAAAAAAATAAAATTAAAAAAAAAAATCCCAAAAGGGAAATGTATAATTCCAGCCACCTTGCTGGAAGGGTGCCCAACGCAGAGCATTTAAAAAGTCACCCTCTGCCAGTAATAGCGGTGGAGTGGTAATAGTGGTTCTGTCTTTTTTCCCTATGCTTAGAAAAAAGAAATAACTGCCTCAAGGATGCTGAAAAATAATTGCGGGAAACATGCTTCAGACACATCCCTCATTTTTAGAGATGTCAATCATTTTAGTCCCAAAATTACAATGTACAATCGATGTCCCTTCCATTATTTTTCCTTCAGGATTGTTTACCTCAGAACTAAAGAAAAAGAAAAATCATTAAAGAAAAAAAGTGATGGGTAGAGTTATCTGCATACAGAGAAGGAATCCAACCATATTTTATTTACCTACATAAACAATTCTTTCATTTAGCGGAGAATGTATCTCACATTTGGGCCCTGTCAGACTGAGAGCTATCGTTCTGATTTTATTTATCTACATACACTGAAGTGTGTATTTGTTTAAATTAAAACTGGGGGCTCAGAGACCCGTAAAATGTTTAAACATGAGCATGGTTACAAATTGTCTGGTGTGTATTTACCATGGTCCCCCGCTGCTTGATACGAAGTTACTTAATTGTGCTTGTTTGCATCATCTGTTCTATAATGCTAACAGCATTTTATTCATGTGGTGGGAGTCTATGGTTTTGCATAAGGAGGAGATTATTTTTTTTGTCTGTGCTGGAGCAGGTTAAAAATGTTGGGTTTGATTTTCTTTTTTCTTCTCAAAAGAGGGAAGCATGTTTGTTCAACTTCTTTATAATTAAATCCTGAACATGTTTTGATAGGGATTTTCTTTTTCCTGGGGGAAAAAAATGTGGGAAATTTTGAACCGAAATGGAGAGTCGTTAAATCTTATTACACAGAAGAAATAGTATCAGTTTTCCTCCATGTTTTTCTACGCTGTGGTTGTGACATTATGAATAGCTGGTTTAATCTAGGGTGCTGCTTCTTCATGGTGTTCTGGGTGGCTAAAAATGATACCGCACCAGATTTAATCTCCTTTAAGGATAATAACATTTAAGGGGGAGAGAGCAGGAACCAGACTTCAGGATTTAGCTTCTCTAAGTACGGAGAGTGCTACACGGATCCCTGCTTTACTCTCAAATCAGCCTGGCCAAATGGCAAGGATACCAGCTTCTAGTGTTTCCCTGGGCCAGGAGATGTCATTAATTAGACTAAGGAGCAAGCATGTTTTTGTGCTTTGTATGATATACATACATCTATATGTCATTGAAAAAATAAATTGGCTATCCTGCTATTCAAGTCATAAAATCCAGGGTAGTTTGGCTCAGATTTGGCTGTGTGCGCTTGTGCCAGCAAAGGCTCTCACCAAGCACACCACCTCCTTTAGAAAGGCACAGGTCAAGCACGCTGCGATGTATGTTCAAAGGATAGAAGGATAAAAGCTGAAGCTGTTTACAGAAATCTTTGGCAGTAAGATAAAAAATTCAGGGAAACTGTAACGTGCTTCCAAGTTCTAATCTGCATCCACGCTGGATTTGCTAGTTTGGAGAGCGCGTAGCTAGGCTTGCATTCAAGCAAATCCACGGTCACCCTGTGGGTGGAAAAAGTGTGCTTTGCATCATTTTGGTAGAAGGACACATTTATTAACTGAGCTTCTTCCTTTGGAAAAAATGCGGTGTAGGACCTAAAATTCCAAGGTAACCCTGGGAAGCACAAGGGTGTAAGAACAGCCAAGCCGAGAGCCCTGTTGGTGGCTGGTCGGTCTCAGGCGCAGAGACGTGGGGCAGGCAGGGCACCTTCCCCCCAGCAGTCTCCCACCTACCAGAAATCTGCATTAAAGCATCTCTGGTTGTGGCTAGTAGTCTCCAAATTTGTCTTCTCCTTTCAGACCTGCCTGCCTCCACTTGTCATAGAGAAAAACATACTGAACCCAGATGTGTCACCCCAGCAAACACAGTCCAAACACACCTTTACATCTCGACATGCAGATCTACACCTGACTGCAGAAGACCTCCCACAAAAACCTGGAGATGTTTACCAGCTCCCAGCTGATAACCAGACCTCTGCCACCTCCCAAAATCCACCTCTCCCTCCCTCCTGTGCACAGGGATGGCTGGGCAGTCACAGCCTTTGTTCTGCAGCTCCTCTCAATTCAAGCACCAGTATGGCCTTTTGACCTGTAATTTTTGGAAGTGATTCAGTGTCTTTTTTTTCCAATCTCTGGAGGTTAAAGGTGGAGGTCACGGCTGCAAAGGGCTTTAGAGCAAACACAGCTTTGTGTGGTCTTTGTAACGACGTTGCTTATTGTAGCAGAAATAGGTTGGGGCAAGAATTCAGATGTGAAAGCCACAGAGCCTAAACTGTGCATATTCCCTCCCCTGCTCCACAGAAATTACACTCTTTCCCATTTTCTGAGAATAAAAGAACACTGGAAACGGGAGCTTTCACTACAGCACATCAATATAAGTGTGTGTTACCCTATTACTGTCATTCTGTCCAGTCTTTGGGACAAGCAGAATTTTTTCCAAATACTTTTGGACGGATTTTGCAAGAAGGGCAAGAGTTATTAATTATTTCTGGATGAAATGGGGAATGTGGTGAAGACGTTCCTGTCAAAAGTTCGCAGATGAAGCGTGTCCCTCGAAGAGATGATACAAACGTGTCCCTGCTGGCAAACCAGGTTTTAAGCCTAAACAAAGTGACATTGTTCCTTTAAAGAATTCTTATCACTTCCTTACCTTGAAACATCTTAAAACCTCTTCTCCTTAACAATTCCAACTGCATAGCTTTGACATGTCAAGGTTATCTATAATTTCTTCATTTCCTTTCAGAAGGGCTTCTTACCTACACACTACATCATGCATCTTTTATTACCACCTTAACGTATTTATAAAATATTGATACTTCATTCCAAATGGCTTTGCAAATGAAGCCATGTGGCATGGTATTCCCTTCAATTAGCTGCATGTTTGCCTGTTTACAGAAATGACCCCATATTCAGAAGCCGGTCCCAAAAATGAACCTTTAAAATAAGCCTTTGCATATTTTCAGTTCTCGCGCCAATCCTTTGCCTGCGGTTATTATTCAATATACACCCCGAGTAATGTTTTCTCCATCCTGTGAAGCTGCTCTCAAATTACACTGCACTAACCGGGGACAGAATGGGGTTAGTGGAGCTACTCTGTCTTTTTGTCGCAGTGGCAGAGCGCGGGGTAGACTTCCCCAAGAGCTGCTTTGCGGTAACGGAAAGCAGCAGAGGGTGGCTCTGAATTTGTTCTGGAGAACTGAAGACAGGGGAAGGTTCGGCTCCATTGCCACCGATCGAGTTTTGAATTGAGCACCCAATGTGTAAATTAACACCTGGAATTAATTTAGCATCGGGCTTGCTAATGAGAAAATAACGCTAGTTTATAAAACAAAGAAACGCACAATTCAGGGGGAAGAATAAGTGATAGGGAGGGCTTGGTGAAAGGCTCAGCTGCAACCTCCTTCATAAGGCAAGTTTGTTGTTAAATTTAATGGGCTATAGGTGTTGATTGGTAGAGTCATAAAATGAACTGTTAATTTGCTATTCTAAGAGGAGCTAAATTATGCAAATTGCTTTTAAAACTAGTCTGTTCCCAGCATACAGTATAACAAGGTAACACGGCCCTTTCCACACCATTATTTCTAGGACTCTTCCCCGTTGCCGTCGTTGGTAAATCCTAATGCTTTGAAGTGCCGGGAGGCGTTGGTTCCGTCTGATCTGCACTCTCACCAGTGCCGCTCTGTTAGGTGCTGCCGCACTGTGTCAGCTCAGAAAGGGGCTCCCTTTTGTCACCTGTGTTTGAGCACCGACGCGAGCCAGATTTTAAACTGACAGCCCAAAAGAGGCAGCGATGCTTGTTGCTTCCAGAATGACATGTAGGGAGAGAGACTGCGCCTTGGTGAATAGGCAGAGTTCCTACTGCTGCAACCGCATCACCCAGAGCCGAGACGGGGAAGGTGTCAGCATTTACACTTTATAAAGAGTGAGATGTATCCTGCCAGATCCAGTGTTCCCAAGGCAGCTATGAAAATGTAAGCTCAAAACAAGCACCTGAGCAGATAAAACACACAGCCCGTTAGAAGCAGCATGCACAGGGCAACAGGTAGGGCGTTTGCTGAGCACAATATGATAAATAACAAGCGTGCGCTGTGGATGCACAAAGAGGTGAATCTCGGGATAACGATGAAATATCTCGTATCTGACGTGTGAGTTGTCCTGGGATTGTCGTGCCACAGACGTGGTGTTGGCACCAACCACAGCACTGCAAACTTTGAAACTGTCCACTACGATATCAGATTTGTTCCTGCTCCGAGCAGGGGTCAGTGGACCACATTCCTGATGAGTTAGTCAAAGTTCATCCTGAAGCCATCTTCTTCATGGGAATGGTAAAAGCAGCATCCAGATCAACATCTTGGAATTTCTTAGTTGGTGCCCTGCTTCCATTAATGTGGCTCCTCACATTAATCTAGTGGCCAAGTCCATATAGCAATTCCTCATCTTCCCAGGCCCCCTACCAGTTTCTAGGACACTTCTGTTGCAGAACCATGGGAGCACTATCCAGCAGGGCCAGAGAGAAGACAGGGAGCAGGGGCCTTGACATTCACCTGCGTAACCTGCATCAGCCCCCAAAATGAATACAACAGGTCTCTCAGCCTGTAGCTGCTGTCCCAGGGCTCTCTCCAGGCTCCCTTGTAGCATTTTTGTGGCTCTTGTTGGAACCATAAAGCTTACAGCTATAACTTATTTTTTAAGAAATGTCAACACCTGGATTCTTCACGGAGAAACTAGATATACCACATTGACCGTAGACTAGCTGTTTCAAACAAGAAGTCTTTGTAGGTTGGGGGATTGCAGCATAGATGAAGACTTTTTCAATATCCATAAAAAATAACTTCCAAGTGAGCAATATTTCTACCAAAATGGCTTTTTTTTTTCTTTTCAGTGAGTTAGAGTAATTTGTGCTGGTAGGCGAGCAGAATTCTGCATCTAATATTGACACCGAGGAGAGGTATAAAAGCTATTACACCCCGTGCCAATAGCTTCTCTTTTCTAATCAAAACAATGTCAAATAAGTAAGAGAATAGGAATGAAATAAGCCAGTTCTTTCCAACTCACCCGTTCCTGTAAACCAAGCAAGAAAGTGTGATGGCATTTCAGATATTTGGAGCAACCAGCTATGAGGCCTTGCAAAACCCCACGGTTTTCTTGTGTGTTGTTTGTTTGGGGTTTTGTATTATTGCTATTATCATACTCACAGCTGTTAAGTGAATTGCTGAGGTTTCAGCTGAACATCCAGCAGAAACATGCCTAGGGCAAGAACAGGGCTTTGTTTATTTAACTTCAGAAGCAAGGAAGGGAGGAGGGAATCTCGCTCATACGTGTCCTCCTTCAGCTAAGTGCTGCGCATCTGTTTGTTTAGCCAGCATCCATTCCCTTGCCGCATCTGTGCCTGGCTCACCTGCCCCCGCAAGACCCTCTGCCCTCCTGCCTTGTGCCCCTGATTGCAGGGAGCTTCTGCCAAAATCCATCAGGCGCTGCTGAGGGAGCGTCTGCCCTGTGCAGGGAGAGGAGCTGCTCGGTTTGGAGGAGAGCAGTGGGCATGTACACCTCCCCGGGCCCCTCAGCTCTGCTGCAAGGAGCCGAGTGCGTGCAGCCCCTGTCCTTGACCCCTTGCTTTCACAGGCACCCTCCCACTGCCTTCGCAAGCTCTTCTCCATGAACTGGGCATCCCTTCCCAGCCCTGGTGGAGGGAGCTGTTTCCCAGACAGAGCTGACATTTCTGTTTGTGTTGGAGAGGGCAATCAGGCAGGGGAAGGGAGGAAGCCCTGGACAGTGTTTCAGGAATACTTTAAATCAGGGATTTAATTTTTTTTTTTTTTTGGCAAACTGATGGTGAAGAAAAAACTGAGCTATAAAGCAGTTGTGGTCACAAGCCAGCTCTACTGTGTCACACATAGGCAAACCCCTCCTCATCTCCTTGTCCTCGTGTGTGGAAATGAGAGGTCAGATCAGGGTAGAGATGTTGGGTTGTTCAGGCAGTGGCTATTCCAGAGGAAACAGCACAGGGGATTTTTGTTATTCTTGTTTTGTTTTCCATATCAGTTATGAAAGATTCTGTGTATGCAGTATGGTAGATGACTCATTTCAACTAGTTAAGACCAAAGCACCTAGAGTGCAGCCATCCTTAGTAAAACTGCAGCTATCTCCATTGAGGCAAAGACTCTTTATATTGTGAAGAAACCATCTGTGAGAGTTGCAGGTACTTTACCAGCTATATCTCCAATGAGCTGATATCTACGCCAGAACAACTAAAATCTCAGCTTCTTCCCTCAGCCATGGCTTGGGCTCAGCGTGAGCCTTTGGTGGTCCCTCAAGGGCTGCAAAAGGAGATTTATTAACTCATGGCCAGGCCACGAGCCTGTTCAGGACCCAGATATCTTTCCTCAAAGTTATCCCTTTCCAGGCATTAAGCACTGGAACAGGCTGCCCAGGGAAGTGGTTGAGGTACCATCCCTGCAGGCATTTAAAAGATGGTAGAGATAGTGCTTAGAGATATGGCTTAGATTAGTGATGGTTTTTGTCAGAGTCAGGTTGATGGTTGGATTCAGTGATCTGAAAGGTCCCCTCCAACCTGGGCAATTCTATGATTAGCACAGAGGAAATCAGTCACGTGCACTCGGCATCCCCCGGTGCTCAAGGGGCTTACAGCAAGCGCAGGAGGGATGTACTCCCAGGCTGCAGATCCCACTGTTGGAGCACACCAGGCTGTGTCCCAGAGCAGTGTCCCACCACCTCCACACCACTCATGGCATTCAAATCAGGGGTTTGTGTGAACTGGGATTCACACCACTTCTCTTTGCCCAGCTATCAGCATTCAAATCAACTTACTGTCCATACCAAGGGGTCAGACTCTCACACCTCGTTTCTTTTCATTACATCTTTGACTAAACACTTCCCTTTAAGTTCACCTGCTGATACCAGCGGTTCCAAGAAGCAGGCTCAGGATTAATATTCCGGTATCTTTACTCTGGGAAGCACCTTATATTTTGAGTACCTTCATTAGGTTCAGCTAGATTTCTCAAAGAGAAAGAGATATCCCAATACGGGTGGAGGACACTAGAGTTCAACCATCAGCTGAACTTGTGGCCTGAACTGGAATATCCCAGACTTTCTAGAAACATAATATGGCATTTCATTGATTATTAAATACAGAATTAATTTTTTTGAAATAAACATACCTTTGCCCTGGTATATTTTATATATTGGTATATTACTATAGTAACAGTATTAAGTTTATTCTATTTAAAATTAATCAATGTATGAAATAGAGGGACAATAGATGATAACTGGGGGATTTATTCTTTACAAAACCAGAGCTGGCTACCCTATATGAGGAAGACAGTGCTATTGGTGAGGCAGGCTGGGTGGTGCTGACTCTACCCTGCTCCACCACCGAGTGGTCAGGGACGGGGTGCCTGAAGCTCTTCAAACTGCTTTTTGTGGTCCCTAAAACAAAGCTATCCACCAACCACGTCATCGCTCAAGGGGGTTATAGCCAGTTTGGACTGTCTATTGTCCCAAGGTGATGCACTTTGCTTTAAAAGGAGAAAAAGGACCACATTTAGCTGCCTAAATTAGGAGCCAAGAGTCCTGCAGTATGTTCCTCACTCTCTTTACCTTAAAACCTCTGTGGTTATTTAGGCACGTCCCTCCCTCAGGGGGACACAGCAGATATAATGGTTCTTTCCCTTCCCCCTGTCCCCAGGGATGAGGGGGACCAGACAGGGAGTGGGGGATGCATCTTTGAGCGGTACCAATGCCACAGCACGCTCTGCTAAAAAGCAAACCGCTCTCATCCTGCACTGCAAATATTTGCCTCCTGTGCAGGGACAATCCTGAGCACTGGAGAGCATCTGTGGCAGCAGTGGAAAGACATTAATGAATCTCTGCTGATAAGCACTATTTACCTGTTTTGCCTGACCTCCAACTGATAAACCAGACGCACAGAATGGCACATGCTGACAAGTCTTGCTGCTCTGCTCTGCTCGAGGAGAGCGTTTTTCTTCCACTCGGGTGTTTTTGTATGTTTTTCCTCCCTAGTTCAGTTCCATGTTTTACACGGCGATGGTAAAATGAGTTTGTGCTGTCTCACTGCCTGCCACGGCTCAGGGTGGTATTTCCTCTTCCCTCGCAGTGTGTCCTTGCTTTTGATGGTCTTTGCATACGTGGATTAAGCTGTGAAGGAGTTGGAGGGGGCTACCTGCTTTTTTTTCTTCTTTTTCTTTTTTTATCAAATCCTAGATTAGCTGGAGATGGAAGATGAGCCCAAGTGAACTTGATTAGCGGGAGCTCAGGAGATCTGAATTTCCCATGCAGTGCTCTGCAGTCACTTGGACTATAATCCCAACCCAATGCTTAATGATACAAACAGTGCTAATAACTCTGGGTCACCTGTCTGGGGAAGACAGATAAGGAATTGAAAATTACGCACATTACCATAGGTAATCTACTGCCAAATACTGTTGAGTAGAGACCTCAATTTTTATTTTATTCCCCTTATGTTCTTGCCCTGATTGCACAGGAAATAAATTGGAAACTCAGAATTAAAGGGTCTGCTAATTCAAATTGATCTGCAGCCTCTAGCACCCCGTTCCCCACAGAAGGTGTAAATGGATCCTGGTATCCACCCTCCGACAGCAAATCTTCAGTCTTCTCTGCTGCATTACCAGAAATAGGGGAGAAAAGACTATTTTCAGTGGCACCAGGAAAAAAGAAAAGTTTGCAGAGGGAGCAGGTGATGTTCTGCTTTATTGTATCAGACAATTATTTGCTAGCAGTTAATATCCACAGTCCTATTTCTGTCCTTACAAACCAAACAGCAGCTTCCTGCTTGAAAGTCACACTCAAATTTCAGGACAAAATGGACCCCATTCTGGCCTTCGGAGGGAGCTGAACCTGCAATAACCTCTGCTGTCAGGCAATGGGGAGAGCTGGTGCGAGGCTCAAGACCACAGGGCAACCAACAGCCCTTCCCATCGCTTTTTGAGAGTAAGGATTGGGGGGGGGGGCACAGCATGGTGGAGGATGGTTCATTAAAAAACCTGACCTGGTAAGAAAATCAGTCCCAGCACCCTCGGGTGGGTGACCTTTGCGGACAGAACTCTGTCCTCTTTCCTACAAGAAGAGAGGAAATAATAAATAAATAAAATAGAGGAAATAAATGAATGTATTAAATGCCCAGGACCAGAACTGATCAGCATTTGCAATGCCCTAGGCAGGATGCCAGCTTTGGGACAACGCCATAGGGCATCCGGACTCATGGGACAGTCCCTCCTGTGTGGCCACACAACTATTTGAAGGTCTCATATGGGACAACCCAGGCTGTAGCAGCCCAGCTCCGGCACATGCAGATCTCATTACAAGGATTTTTTTTTTATTTATTGTTATTATTCCTCCTCACATGGATGTAAATTGCTTTGGGCCAGGTGGAATCACCTGCCATCTCTTAAGCGAGCCTAGGTCCTGCAGGGGGAAAATGGGATGGCATGGATTATTTTTGGGTCTGACTTCTGAGCCCACGTTACAGCTGCCACCCACCAGGCTGGGAACTGCAGATGAAAAGTGCCCTTTGAGCAAAGTGAAAATAAAGAGAAAGCAGTGCTGTTACTGTAGATTACATTTCTCTCTGCTGCTAGCCATGTGATAGACAGACTGTGTTTCTCTATTTGTACCTGGAACGCTCCAATTTCTCCCGATAGTCTTAAAACCTTATTTTTAAATCTTTCTTTTGACACTTACACAGTGTGACTTGATTTGATAAATAAAACCTTCTGGTGCTGTTGTTCGGGTCTGAGATTAAACACTTGATGTTCTACATAAGGAAATGCTTTTGACGGGTAAATTTAATAGTTATTGGTTACTAGCAGGACTAAGTTAATTGCAGATGGTTCAATTCACAGGTGAATTGTGGCAGGACCACATAGCCAAGTCCATGAATGCAAAAAGGCCCCTCTCTATGGGTTGTCTCCGCTGAACATCATGTTTCATGCTGTTTGTGATAATTTGATAGCATTTTATTTATAAGGACAGAACAAGCAAAGTTACTTTTCCAGTAACTCAGAAACGACACAAGCTAATTTTTTAAATTTATCGGGGAAGATATTTTTTATTGCTCTGGAGCAATGAGAGCCATATCTGAGTCATCCTTCTTGCTGATTATGTCTAGTTGGTGAATAATACTGCAGTCTACCGTACAAATTTTACATCTCAGAGCTCTTAATACTTACATCTCAAAGTATTTAAGGCACACTGGTTGGAATAGTTATCTCCTCATTGCAGCTGTGGAAACTGAGGCACCCGGAGAAGCGGTGCACGCAGCATCACCCAGTGTATCCGCAGCCAAGTTGGGGCATAAGTGCAGGATTGGAGCATTTCCCATTTCAGCTTGGCACTTCAGTCTGTTGCTTTATTCAGGGTGTTAATGATTATTTGCATGGCAGTAGCCACTAGAGGCCCAGAAATGGACCCTTCTCACTGGGTCCTTCATGTAGTCCTGTCCGGGCACAGCCTGTGTCCCAAGAGGCTTCCGATGTTGTAGGAAAGGTAGATAAGGGAAAGCAGAGAAAGACTTGCTCGGCTTCGTCTCCTGGGAGCTGGGTATATGATCCTGCGTTCTTATATCCTGCAGCAGCAATCAAGCCAATAGACTCTATATTCCAGCTCCTGGCCTTCTTGTTTAATGTAAGAAGAGTGGATTTAATTTAACTGTATTTCATTCTGTGAATCTAATGTTATGTTTTCAACTGTTCATCTACCAAATTTGTACGAATTATAGCTTGTGTTGTCCTTTGTATACTGACTCTGCAGTCACTTTCCATGCAAGATCTGCCCTGTGCCTACGAGACTAGTTGGAGAAGTAGAAATTATCCATAGCCCAGCGACGCAGAAACCCATGTGCATGCACAACCCCATTTAAGCTTAGGCTGGGGAAGGTTAAATGCTGTGCAGTCTGTATCACTGAGATACAGTAAATTCCTTTGCAGAAGTATGAGCTTGTCTGATTCTGCAAAAAAAAAAAAATGTAACAGCATCAAAAACATGACACACAAAGGTCAAGGCAACATTGATCCATGAGAACTATCTACTACAGTCAGGTCTCTCCTTATGCCAGTTTTGATGAAGACTCTTTATATTTTTAAATATGCGTACTTAAATATCTATATAGTTTTAAGACTTGATTTGTTCCATATTGTAGTTGTTGCTTTTGGTGTGTGCTGGTGATATGGATCTTTAAATCCCTACATCTTTTGGGTCTAACTACTTCAGATACCAAATCTCACCCTAGATATGGTCAGTCTGATGCAACTGGACTGGGGCAGGTCATCTAATTTCTTAAATCAACTTTGAAAGTGGGTAAACTGCGGATAAAAGTAAAGAGATGACCTGTCCCCTGTCACATGAAGAAGGAATAGGTGATTATGCAAGGCGTCCCAAGTTTTGTTGAGTTTTCACCCATTTTGCATCCCCCCTTTTGTAAGTTCCACTGTAAACTTAGAAGAGTTTCACTTTCATATTGGCTTTCCTGGACTCAGTCCCCTAGTTTTAAAACTACTGGAGTGGTAAAATACCTCCTGGCATTAAGGACAAACAAACTCAGCTGTTGTCATGAGTGCTATCGATCAAAGGTGACTTAAACTAACATTATATCATGCTACCCCTGTTAACCAATTTGCTTGAACTGTCCTTGTGCACCTGCACCAGTTCCTCTGTTGCAAAGACCAGGCAGGACAATACATACAGAAATTTCTGTGATATAAATAGCATGGGATGATTATAACCGTATAGACGCTGGCGAAAGTTCTTGCTTAAGAAAGCTCATACTCAGTCAATTCCTGGAGATTTTCAACACAAATAATAGCTTACAGTATGCAATCGGCTTCCTGGCCTCTTGCCTGAACCCGTCACGGTTTCTGTTCTGCTCATGGACTTCTGCATTTATAAGCACTTTCTTTTATCTAACCCTGAGAGCCCCTCATGTTTTATTTACCCTTCTTTTAGCTCTACCTATACATTTCCAGCTACACGAAAATCAATAAGCGCGTTGATAATTTTAACTGAAAAGAAAAAAAAAAAAAAGAAAATTTCCTAGAGAATTAAATGCAGTTGATTTTGAAGGCTGGTTTTTGAGGATTTCTTTTGTCTGGGGTGAGGAGGGGTTAGTTATCCAAGCTCACTTGCTGATTTTTTTTCTTGGCAATCCATCGTTGGCACCAGCATGGATTTTAAACATCTATGTACTTAATTACGCTGGAGAGCCAATATTTTTGCAACTCCTGTGATGTGTACCTACCTTTTATAACAAAATTAAAAGATAGCTTGGTTTTCTAGAGTAATTTGCCAATGGAGCCCTGGAAAAGGCAGGCAATTCCTAGGCTGGCCATAGGGAAGTTTCAGAGGGCCTAATCACAGCTCTAATGGGGGAAAAAAAAAACCCAAAGTCTTGATCCTAGGACACCGCTTTGGACCAGAGACCGCTTGACTATACTCTTAATGCTGCCCCAAATGCTCAGAGCTGTTGAGTAGGTTGCAGATGTAATCTGTGCCTCTGTGCCCCCATGTGTAACGGCAGGTTTTTTTATACTGACCCCATTTGCCAAACAATTTGAGCATTGCTGTGCTTATTTCTCAGCCTTTCCTTTCAGCATACCTTCTAGCTTTCCTTTACTCTTGTCTAGATCTGTGACATGGTATATTTCAAAAAAGATATGTATATATTTTCCTTGTCTGTGTACCTAGAGAATTGTGAACGCACATGCAGCATAAATTTAAAAAATAAGTAAATTAAATATTCCTGAGCAATCAGTCTGCCAGCAGAATCTTTCAAAAGCCAAAAAAAAAAATATTCAGGGGAGAAATAACTCTCAGTCCATTTGTTTGATTCGCTCATAAGAAAAGGGAAAAAAAAAATCACTTTTAATTCTGAATGGAAATGTGCTTCAGACCAGATCCTGAAAGATGCTGAGCTCTGAATGTTAGCCTTTGAATGCTTTCTGCAATGCAATAAGATCCTTCATCCCCGAGTGAGTTCAGCGGGAGCTGAGCATCCTCAGCACCGCGCAGGATGGTGCCTGTTGTCAGGAGCCTGTCAGCAGGGCTTGGGTGCTTATTTGGAAAGAGATACTTCATGTGCTGGCATGATAATAACTAGATCTAGGAGTATCCCCCTGGAAGCAGGTACTTGCTTTAGATCTCATAGACATTGTCTTAATTGTACACTAAATCACAGCGCGAGATGGAAGACAGTTCAACCACAGGCAGCGGAGCAGACTGCACTGGGCTCTGGTGGTACTGGGTATTATCTACCCCAACCAAATGCTTTCTAAATAAGGTTCATGTTTTGTGCCATAAACTCGGCTGGGCTGTTACTCAAAGTGATCTGTTAATGCATCTCTGAGCTAGATTTC
The DNA here is from genome assembly GCA_013400135.1 of Rhinoptilus africanus. Lineage (NCBI taxonomy): Eukaryota > Metazoa > Chordata > Aves > Charadriiformes > Glareolidae > Rhinoptilus > Rhinoptilus africanus. The sequence continues at coordinate 183,607 of VXBO01008593.1, read as the reverse complement.
CTTTATTTCCTTTCTTCCTATTTTTTTTCTCTTTTTTTTTTTTTTTTGGTAGATAATAATCAACTTGGAGAGGGGTTTTAAAAGGAGAAAAGGTTATTTCACCGGCATCAATTTTTGCATTAAATGTGCGCTTGGCTAAATGCCAAAATATTTAATATCTTTGCCATCTGTCCCAGCTGAATACAATTTAAGATTTATTGATTTACTTTTTTTTTTTAATTTTGGCTTGAGACAAGGTTAAGACTTTTTAAAAATAAAAAAAAAAAGAAGTATCCTTTTCGTCCAGTGACGTTGTAATCTTTGGCTAAGATGAAACTGCCTTTAGACATGCAGCTGGTGCCAGTTGTCTGGGGTTATAAACAATATTTTGGGAAATGCTTTCTGCCCCGGACGCCTGTGACTCTGCACAATCGTGTGCCAGGAAGAGAGGTTGTGTGCAGGGGGTTGTTCCTTTCGGTCACTGGGAGACCTCGTTAGAGAGGTTCATTAAGGTGGCAGGGTTTGCAGTCTGTGCTGTTTCCAAGCAGATCTGGGGCTTTCCAGTCCACCACCCTCCTCTTCCAAGGTAAGGGCAGCACCAGGGAGGCAATCCAGGAGCAGAGGGAGATCTCGGGGAGATGCTCCACCGACAGTCAGCTCTTCAGAGGAAGAACTGATCTCTTTTGTGTGTAGAACAAAGGCAAACCAGGTTCCTGGGTGATGATGGGTATCTCTGGGCAGGAGCCCAACATGCTAAAACAAAACACTTCTTTTCCTAGTGATGCAGAGGAAGGGGAAGGAAAAAGGCAAGCCCAGAGGCAGCCTTTGCAGAGCCGTGGGGCTGATGGCCAGGCTTGAATCCTACAGCTGCCAACCTGCACTGGGTAATTTAGCTTTAATGGTTAGACTGCCACTTTTCTCCATCACCTTTCCAGCAAATCCTTACCAAAGGACACAGAGAGACAAAAACCTTCTTAAGCCACTGTAGTGATCAAGGTTCGGTCAAGGGCCAGTCCCTCTCATTTTATCCTAGCTTGCTATTTGTTTTAATGACCTCCTGCTTTAGCAAGTTCTGCAGCTTGAGTTCAGCCACAGAAATTAATGGGAGCATTCAGAGGAGTTTTGATTAGCTCCGGCTTTATTCACATAACCCTGAGTATCACTGAAGGAAAATGCTAGGTATGTTTGTGAGCAATTATTTGTATGGTATCCACTCCCCTTCCCGTCTCTGTAATGTAACCTGTTACACTTCCACGGGAACTCGTGTCATTCAGCTAAAGTGCTCTTCCCGGAGCCTGACTAACGCCATGGTGCTGTGCCATGTGCGTACCATTTCATTATTGTTTTAACCTTATTATATTATGAGAACCTTTTGCGTGGTTTAGTGCACTGGATAAGTGGTGCAGGTCACTAATGTACCTCTAATCTGGTAATAGATAATTAATAACAATTACAGCTTCACCATATGATCCCACTTCCCTTTGTGAACGCTCCAAGTCACTTTATCCCCTATTGCCAACCATCTGTTTAGAGGCTTAGCTGTAAATGATGCCTTTCCCACATCACCCACCAAAGAAGCATCACCACCCTCTGATCTTCCACCCTTCGTGTGGTGCATCCATGGGCCCATCACGGGGATTGCACAGGTCTAACGTGGTCAGTGCTGGTGTTCTTAAAGGGAAGCAGTCAGACTAATCTACAGTTCTTCACTTCTTGAAGCATATGCCGCTCAGATCGTGTGAACAGAGAGGGCCAGCTTGCCGGCTTTGTAAATGAAGTCAGAGGGTCGTTTGCAGTAGCATCCCTCTTTTGACTTCAGCTGAGCTGTGCTAGTTCATGCACAGTGATCTGCCTCTGACGACTGCTCCTCCACCAGCCTGAAACCAGCAGCCTGCAGGAATGGCTGTTCCCCACATATCTGGAATTTCAGTAAGGTCATCTGCAGCAGAGGTTCTTGCAAGAGGGCAAGAAAGATGTTTTTTTCTATCAGCGTAAATGTTTGTAGCGCTAATACTAACAAACTTATCAAGCTGTGCATTGACGATGCGATCCCCCGGGGCAAGAAACACATGGCACAGTTTCCCTGGACAGAACTGAGTCGTGTTTGTTTTTCACTATTACTGCTACAGGAGGATTTCCNTTTTTCCTGAGATGCACACCATACTCTACACATGGCTCCAGCAGCAGCACTACTTCCCATCGCCCCCAAAGCCTCCTGGTCTGGCCCATGGTGGGTGCACATTAGCAGCCTGGTAGGAAAGGTACGGGTGACCCTGCTAGGAAAAAAGGGAATTAATTCAAGGTGGGGTGAGCTGTTCTTGGGCATCTCCTGCATTGCCATATTCATGCTTGTCACAGGTGCAGCGAGAACAAAAGGGCTTGGGGAGAAGCCCTGTAAAGCTGCATCAGCAGAGTGGTTCGTCCACCCCATGAGCCACATCGGGAGCATCTCCCAGAGCCATGCATCCAGGCATCCACTAGTGAAACATCTGGGCATACAAAACATTTAACCCTGGCTTTCAGGCTTTTAGCCCCAACTGGCTGTAGTAGACGTNGACTTCAGCTGAGCTGTGCTAGTTCATGCACAGTGATCTGCCTCTGACGACTGCTCCTCCACCAGCCTGAAACCAGCAGCCTGCAGGAATGGCTGTTCCACACATATCTGGAATTTCAGTAAGGTCATCTGCAGCAGAGGTTCTTGCAAGAGGGCAAGAAAGATGTTTTTTTCTATCAGCGTAAATGTTTGTAGCGCTAATACTAACAAACTTATCAAGCTGTGCATTGACGATGCGATCCCCCGGGGCAAGAAACACATGGCACAGTTTCCCTGGACAGAACTGAGTCGTGTTTGTTTTTCACTATTACTGCTACAGGAGGATTTCCTTAAATTTTTTTTTTTTCCCCCCCACAAAACATTTCCCTAGGCACAAATTAAAAATAATTACGATGTTCTCTGATTGTGAGGAGTACTCTGAGCTGGAGCTTTGCAACTAAGATGGGTCTTTACCATAAATCAGAGGAGCCCAGCCTTTATTGCAGGGTGAGCCATTCTGTTCTGGACAGAGTCAGAAAAGGGCAATTTCTCCCTGCAAAACACATACATGCTGCCTGCCCAGCTCTCCCAGAGAGCTCTAGATTTATTGAGCACGCAGAGCGTACCACCTCTGCTCTTGCATGCACATCCAGCAATTTGCAGGCGTGAAGCTCTTCCCTCGGGGGGTGGGGGGGGGTCCCTGCCAAGGGGCATGGCTGGAAGCAGGCTCCCGCCACTGTGAGGTTTTGTCCCTGGCCAGGTTTTTTCCTGAGATGCACACCATACTCTACACATGGCTCCAGCAGCAGCACTACTTCCCATCGCCCCCAAAGCCTCCTGGTCTGGCCCATGGTGGGTGCACATTAGCAGCCTGGTAGGAAAGGTACGGGTGACCCTGCTAGGAAAAAAGGGAATTAATTCAAGGTGGGGTGAGCTGTTCTTGGGCATCTCCTGCATTGCCATATTCATGCTTGTCACAGGTGCAGCGAGAACAAAAGGGCTTGGGGAGAAGCCCTGTAAAGCTGCATCAGCAGAGTGGTTCGTCCACCCCATGAGCCACATCGGGAGCATCTCCCAGAGCCATGCATCCAGGCATCCACTAGTGAAACATCTGGGCATACAAAACATTTAACCCTGGCTTTCAGGCTTTTAGCCCCAACTGGCTGTAGTAGACGTAGAAAAAGCAACAGTGCTGCAGCCTCCCAAAGCTTTATCCATCCAGTGATGAGGCTGTATTTCTCTTTTGGAACCACCAAAAGACACACATCCTTTCTGCTTTATTTATAAATTCCCAAATGAACATAATGCTTATTTTAAGCGTCCGCCAGAATTTCTTTGGACCAAATGCTGAGATACCGTGGATTGCATTTTACGTGTTAGTGTTCAGACAGCCTATTGCCAAGTAAGTCAGTCCTTAAATAATNTGTAAAGCTGCATCAGCAGAGTGGCTTGTCCACCCCATGAGCCACATTGGGAGCATCTCCCAAAGCCATGCATCCAGGCTAGTGAAACATCTGGGCATACGAAACATCTGGCTTTCAGGCTTTTAGCCCCAACTGGCTGCAGTAGACGCAGAAAAAGCAACACTGCTGCAGCCTCCTAAAGCTTTATCCATCCAGTGATGAGGCTGTATTTCTCTTTTGGAACCACCAAAAGACACACATCCTTTCTGCTTTATTTATAAATTCCCAAATGAACATAATGCTTATTTTAAGCGTCCGCCAGAATTTCTTTGGACCAAATGCTGAGATACCGTGGATTGCATTTTACGTGTTAGTGTTCAGACAGCCTATTGCCAAGTAAGTCAGTCCTTAAATAATAAATGGTCAGTTGCTATGAAGAAGAATTCCTCACCTGCCCAACAGAGAGGAGCAGCCCATAGAGTTACCAGTGCAGGTTATCCCTCTGCCTGCTCTCGCAGGAGAGACTGGTTATAAGGCCATTTTCTCTGGTCTGTGTTAATCCTGGGCTTTTCCACTTAAGATACTATGCAAAGCTAACATTTTGATGTGGAAGGACTTTGGGACACTGGAATGGGGACACCCATCAACCTTTCAAATCCTGCATTTGTCAGTGCCAAGTCCATGTGTTTACTTCATCACGTGGGGTTTAGCCTCTGCAGTGGGAAGGGGGTAAAAAAAAAAGAAAAAAAAAAAAGATTTTCGTATTGATTTCAACCAGAAGGTAAATACTGCAGGCCACATTCTCTACTGGTTTATACCTCCTCAGTGTAATCTCCTGGAGGTCCAATAGGATTTTTTGGGGTATCACTCAGGCTGGAATATGACCCTTGAATATTTGTACAAAATGAAAAAGAAAAAAAAAAACCCTTTTCATTATTAAATATCCATTCTGGAGTTTGCTTTTCCGAATGTGCAAATACAAATCAATAAATGCTCTTTACAGATGTTCTGAGATGTCTCTGAGTCAGAGAAACTCCATGGGCTCCCCACAGAGGGAAAACTGCCTCCATCTTTGGCAGCAACCATAGGAAAGCAGGGGGGGAAAAGGAATTCTTTAGTCTCCTTTCTGCTTGCAAGCATTGTCTATAAAGCATCAGCAGGAAATTCTAGGGAGATTTTATAAAGTAATCCAACATGGATAGTTCCATTTAGTTTCAACAGAAAGTCTGTAGGAAACATTCTGGGAAAATCCACAGAGATTTCTGAGGGTAATGTATCACAGCAAACGGCCTTTTTAAAGTTTAGCAGGCAGGCAAGAGGCGAGAGAGCCCGTATTCCTTACGTTACAAATGAGGCCGGGGTCATATGTGTTTACAAATCAGGCCTTTATTAAAATCCTCTTTAATAGGGCTTTCCTTAGCACAGTCCTGTTGAGATTAACAGACCTGGACATGAGAGGCAGCGGCAACAGCAGCCCATTAACTTGCTGCTTATGTGACTCTCGTTGAGTCGGGAGAGACTGACTTCCACTAGCAGTAATGAGCCAAGCAGGAGGGCTCTTGCTAGTTAGAGCAATACTGCTCTAACGTATTGGTAACCCCATTGATCCCATCGTGGCTCACATTGTAACATACTCTTATTAAAAGCTCTAATTTGAAACATCAAAATATGGTCAAGGATGCGAGGGCCAGGCTGTGGAGTCCCAGTGTTGACTCCCGTTGAGTGTGTCTAGATGTCACACAGGCTGTGGAGGCTTTGCCTCTGGTCCCACCTCTTACTAAGCTGTAGCCTTTTTTTATTTTTATTTTTTTTTCCTTCCCCTGGAGATCTAAGACCAAGGTCCTCAGTGCTGGTGCGTGCCTGCTTGCAGAGCGCGCTGCCATTGACTCCGCTTTTTCTGCATGAGCTGAGCAGTAGTAGGTGATCCTGACCCTTTCACCTGCAGGAGGAGGTAATTTAGCCCCCATTTAATGCTTTTATTCCAGAAGAGCACCAGAGTATTGTACTCAGCAGAGTCGTCAGGAGACCTGGGTTCGCTCCCCACATGTCCTTCTGGAGGATATTAATCAAGGGGCATCATCTCCCATGCCACGCTTGCGAAACTAACGACACTGACCTCACAGCGAAAGTGCTGTGAGAGCTTCTTGCCAGCAGTACTCTAGACTTAGCAGGTTTTTTTTGATGTTTGTGATCTTTTAAACCACATCAACCTAGTAGCTGTCAACCAGCTACTAAGGAGCATGGGAGGCACCAGCTGCTCCCAGCATGACTGTGGGTCGGCACGCAGTGAATGAAGAGGCCTTCTGTGTTAGTGTAACCCAGCTCTTACGTGCCCTCACAATCACCCTCACTTATCAGCTGTAAATTATTCTCTGCTCTGTTATCTTTGCATTTGGCTCACCAAAGCTTTGGACAAGATAAGTGTCTCACAAGGGTGTAAAAACACACAAAAGCTGCTCACTGCCCCCACTTGCATTTACACCCATGTCTTTTGGACATCTATTTGTACAGCCCCACTGTCCATCAGCTGGTGCTCTGCTGAGAGGGTGTGCAAGGTTTAAAGCAAGTGTCATCTTCAAACTCCCCCCACACCACACCAGTTCCTGGCCCCATGTGTCCACCCGCTCAGCTTTATCTTGGAGTAAGGCAGGGCGGTTTCCATTGAAGCCAGTGGCAGTTTCCATTGAAGCCACTCTGCACCCGGGGATGAATTTGGCCCATTATTTAGAAATAATTTAAAGCAATTCTGTAAATGTTTGTGTGCCCGAAGGTCTACGGATGATTTACAGCTCTCTCAAATTGTGTAGACCCTTGATCCGGCAGTGTCATTCACAGTAATGGGATGTCTCAGCTGTCCAAACAGAGACATGTTTTAAATGTTAAAAATGTTCTGTGATCGATTTTCTCTGTTTATAGTAAATGCCTTGATTAGATTCTCTTGTAGGTGCTTCAAAGGCAGACTCCTGCTCGCAGTCTTCCCATATGATGAAATCTAGTTCTTTCTTTGCTCTACTTTTTTATTTTTCCCTCCCTTAAATTAATTTAGTGCTTGAGAAAGGTGATTGATTGATGGCCTTGAGGACTGAGGATTTCTGAAGCAGCGTCAAGCAACATTGTTCTGCTGCCTGAGCTCTGGGCAAAGAGGAGATCTCTGAAGGCAGAGGGGGCACGTGAGACATGGATCCTCTTGGGATGTAAGGGGTACCCAACCTTGCCACTTCCTGGCATCCACATTAAGGTGTTTAACTTTGTCTTAACAAAAGGCAGTCAAACGTCATCTCTGTTTTACATACTGAGAACTGAGAATGTGAGTAACCAAATGATTTGGCGGCGCTGGGAGAAATTGCAGAGCAGAGGTAGGAATGGACAAAAGATGCCCCAGTTGGGTACTTTAATCTCAGATTATTCCTTCCTTAGTTTTCTGCATCTCTGTTTAAAAAAAAAATGCAAGACAGATTAAGGTATTTTCATGAAGTTTGTTCTGAACTGGATCGAGGACCATCAATTCATTTCACATCCATCACTAACCAGCCATTAAACGCAATGACTTTCATTCTCCCTATTGACCTGGTCTGTAATCAGACCAGAGACCTTGAAATGCGAACAACGCTCTATCCTATTAACAGACCCCTGAGCTGTCCAATCCCCCGACAGTCATGTCCTTTTTTCTTTTTTTTTTTAATTTTTAATGGAAATAGCTCCACTTTAATCCATGTGTCTCTGCTGATCAGGAGATCAAGACTACTTGATTGCACTAAGATAATATGACGCTAAAAACAGCTTGTGACTTAGTATGAAAGGGTCAGTCTAACTTTCACTAATGAACCTCCCTTTTTTTAATATTAGTTAATTTGCAACTTGCCCTTTTGAATTTTACCTCTGTTCCCTCTCTTCAGTCGAAACTACCAGCCTTCCTTCCCCACTTCACAAACTCTCTTTTCTCCTGAGCCTTTTCACTGGCACATATAGACGTTTCATCTACAGTGCCATAATGTCGTGGACATTAAAACAAATAACGTGAGCCCATTTTTTCTCTTGAAAATATCAGAGATATGTATGCAGCAGTAGAACAGAGCCTCGTAGACAGAAAGAAAATTTCACTGCGTTTTTATTTTCCAGACTTGGATAGTTAATTGATGAGAAGATAAAATTTCTCCCAGAATCACATAACATAGGAGAGGGGAATGGTCTTGTCAGAAGATGTTCTCGTATTCATTTGACTTAGTCAGAGAGCTTAGAGGAGCCCTGTTGGGCTCAGAGAAGATTATTTCACACCAGAGATCAGATCATAGACGTGGAGAGCTCACAGCACCCTACTCTGCCCCGTTTTCCTTTCATTGATACCAGTTTGCGTATGAGTCTGCCAATACCGCATCAATATAGGTGCTCCATGAGAGGGGGCCCAGGCCTTTTCACTGGGCAATGTGTTAATACTACGTTTTGATCGTCACTGTAGTGTATTGTGCAGCTTCTTCCCAGCAAAGCTCAGCTCAGAGATGCCTATCACAGCTGTCCTGCAGAACTGCCAGTTTTCTTTATTAGACAAGAGATGTTATCCCGGTCGAGCTCCAGGGTTTCCTACCCTGTTAGGGGATCAAGTTGTTTCTACCCATGTCTCTGGTTATAGAAATCGCTCTGCTTCTCTATTAAATGATGGCTAATATCGTTTCATACCCTTAAAAATAAATACGAGACATCACTGATCCTCATTATTTAATTTCCAAGGACTAAACATCGATTGTTAAATAAAGCTGTCAAGGGTGAATTAACAACTCATCTCTACTGTTACAAACCTACAAATTAATTTGAAAGGGACCTTAGCTTTTGGATCAACTGTCTTCCAAAGCAAACCTCTCTGTACCATCACAACCAGTCACCTCTGCACCGTTCTTGTTTTGTTTGGATCCTGTCTAACCCCAATTTGTGCTGAAACAGAGCCAGGCCAGAGGCATTCTGGATATTTGCAATTCTCTGGGCATAGCGATGGACAGACCCAGATGGTAATTTCAGACGTGGAGAAGGGTTAAGCAGCACATAATAAGCCCCAGTCAGCTAGGTGCAAATCTTTTAAGAGCCTCGACTAGTTATAAGGAAGAGCACAGTTAATGTAAGAATTAATTCGGGGTCATGACAAAGCAGAAGGGAGCTTCTGCATGTTTGAGTGCGTTTGTGTGTGTGCCTGGAAGCACTGCTCATATTCTGTAATATCTCTTCACAATACATGTTTTGGATGCTGCATTTTAAACCCATTACATGTGAGAAGCAGTTATACATGGTAGAAAAATCAAGAAATTAACTCCTATTGCACTACCTCCTTCCATTAATTTATTTAGTGAATTTTGGGCTACTGAAAGGCCATGAGTTGGCCATTCCTTATTTTAAGGAACTTTAATCAAGTAAAGATATGCAGCAGAGTTTCTCCTTCAATACTTGCCCACCTTTTTGTGTTTGTGCTGTCCTGGACTAGCAGTGTTTCAGAAAAAATTTGCTCCACTTTTTCCTGGGACTTGGTTTCCTTATTGGAACTGCCAATAAAGGAAGCAGCTATGGCTGTTGTTTCTTTGACAAGGATAATACAGACCTCAGAGACCGAGAGAGCAGCATTAATGCACCACTCTGGAGCCATATTGCAATCTCCTATCTGGTAACAAACTCCTGACATCACATTGCCGTGCCAGACCTTTGGTAATTTGTTCTGTGACGTTTCTCTCTGCATGCACCGTCTCTCCTTGTTTCATTTGCTAAACACCAGCATGGCTATATTTCATTTGTAGACCACTGTGTGGCATTGCACATGCCGGCACCACCAGCACTGTCTTTACAGATGGGAAAAAGAGAGACAAAATTATACTAAACTTACACAGCGCCATTCAGTAAACTCATAGGAGATGTAGAAGTAGAAATAGGTCTTTGGTTCACTATGACCGGGTGGAGGTGAGGTGAAGCAAATGTATTTTGACCAGAATACAATCAGAATGGGTGGGTGGATCCCCTTGTAAGGACTAACAGCCAAGGGTCCGTCTGTATCTTTCCCCAGTAGACAAGCTGCGGATTGGTTGAGCAGGAATAGCTAGTCCCAGTAAAACTCAGCTGCACTTGCAGTCGTTTGCTGCCAATTGTTTTCCAAGCCTGAGCACAGCACGCTTGCTGTTGGGTCAGGCATGAATGGAATAATGGGAGGAGGGAAAGCAGAGGTAGTGTGTCCAAATGGCTTCTGAGCTGTTGAACACGCTGTCACTCAGGAGTCCTGTCGTGGTGGCTGCCTCAGGCCGTTGTGGTGCCTGCAGGGCTGTGCGGAGAGCCCATGGGGACACAGCAATGTGTCTCCCCTCCTCGGGCAGGAAGGAGGTTTGGGTTTACAGGTGGTACCGAGGCAGGAAAATAAGTTGACTAATGGTAAGCAGAGACAAAAATGTTGTTTTAAAAGAGCACTCTGGAAATTGTGGTGCAGCCAGACTATCACAAGGCACTGGCTGAGTGAATTGAAGGTGTTCCTGCCTCCATGGCTGGATGCTGCCGCTGGCTCACTGGAAGGGTAATGGTTGTCTGTGGGACTTTTCATGCCATGCCATGCCGCGCAGGGACACAGAGACAAAGAGTGCTTGTACAGTCAGATATAACACCTCCTGAGAAGGTCTGTAACTGTTTTTAATTACTCTAATTTAGCTACTGGCGAAGGTCTGCCCATCTCCTTAGGGCAGAACTAGGGCACGGCAGCCAAGCACAGCAGGGTCACAAGAGGACGCTGCCTCTGAATCTGCTTCAGGCAGGACATAGGATGTGCCTTGTCCTTACACAGAGGGAGTTTGATTGTGTGCGAGTTCTCTGAACCTTGGGTTTATTCAGTTTGACTGGAAATCTGGTGAGAACAGGCCTTCCTTGCGAGATGTTGAGCGGCCCTCCCATCCTTGGCTGCACGATGTCTCTCTAAGCATGACATCCTACATTGCCAGGACAAGATTAGAAGGGCGTGCTTTCAAATGGCCTCACAACTGGGAAATGTTTGTGTAGCAGGGGTACGTTACAAGCCAGTCATTCTCTTCCAACAGGAGCTTTCTGCCTGAAATTAGTCCCCTCTGTGTTATGTACCTGTCCCACTACATGACAGCATTATGCAATGGTCCTCGTCGCTCTTTATTGGCTGTGACTGAGCACCTTGTGTGTGGCTGGGCTGGAATTTGGGGTTTTGCTGATGCTAGGAAACCATGAGGCTTTGTTCTAGTATTTTATTTCTCAGCGTGTTTCCATTGCTCGAGCTGCCCTTTACTGCTTATGCCCCTTTGTTCCCCAAGGGTCACTGAGGCACGGTGAGAAGGCCAGGAGTTTTGCGTAATTTAAAATGTCACATCAAAGTAAGGAATTCGTTCTAGCCCAGGGACACAGGCTTGAGACTGCTTATACTTCATTCTTGATTATCTCTTAGGTCAAGGTCCCTGCTAGCAGGAATAGCATTTAGAAAGCTCCTTGGGCTCTACCTCTGCCACTGACCTTCTCTGCAGCCTGAGGCGAGTCTCTTCGCTCTTCAGGATTTCTGCTTCCCCTTCCACCTTTCCTTCATTTGCTTGAACGGTGTGTGCTTGAGGCCAGGCAGTATTTCTAAGCATGTATATCTTGCCTAGAGCGACATGAGCCCTGATTTCATTCAGGGCCTGAGCTACTGCAGCACAGAAGAATGAACTCATTCCCACCTCTGTGTCTCCCACAAAGTGCTTTGGTGCCAAAATGAAGTAGCATTTAATGAGCAAGAGACAGTGTCTTGCAGTCGATGCCAAGGGAGAATGAGGGACAGGATGAGCTTACTTACCCCAGGTATGCCTTTCCGTTCATGAGCATCAGCTCTGTATTTTTGGAAATAAAGGAGCGGGATTCTTCTCTGGGGTCCCAAGTTGTTCATACAGAGCAGAGCCTGTAGTCCGCGGATCTGCTCGAGCACCTTGCAATAGCAGTTGGAGCAGTAATAGGCATCAAAGAATGCTGGGGGAAGCAGGATTAATAGAACCCGGTGGGAGACAAGTTGCATCATTATCTGCTGATGACATGATTAGGACTTTTCAACAGAAGCATAGGTATGTTCCAGGGGGGGCTCATCATCTAGCTTAGGCTCTAACCATCATTCAATCATGAAATATTTTCAGCTGTTGGCAGGTGGAAAATAGAAATTTTTTTTAAGGAAAGATTTTAAGACAGTTTGAGCACTCTTAGAGGACAGTCAATACAGAGGGAGGTCATACTAATTGTTGAAATCAAGGTGATCCGAAGCCAATTGGAGAAACGCTCGCAGTGCCGTCCTGCAGTCCCTTTTATCACAGCAAGACCCAAAGTCCTGCTCACAAAGCATTAGACCATGCGCCAGCTCACACAGCCATCTCTGTAAAGGACGCTTCGAGACACACAGTGCATTATAAATTGATGCCCCCATGAACATGCATTCCCACTCCCTGCAGTAAATGTAAACCTTGTTTTGTTGAGGATTCCTGGCAAGATTCCTCTGTTTCCTTCCTGAAAATAAACAAGAAGTCAGGGGACTTATAGCAGTGAAAAAAATATATTTTATTCAGCCTTATTTCAACAGTCCTTCCCAAACTCACAGTTCTGTATCCCTTAATGTTGAAGGGAAGAATAATACACATTTCCCTAATGCAATCAGTGGTAGTTACTCATTTTAATAGACAGTGAAATGTGAACAGGAATTGTGCAAAGGCCTGTGTTATCAGGAGGTTAAGTATTGTGATATCTTGACCAAAACAACGCTGACAAAACCCAGACTTCTGACTTTCAACTTGTGACTGAAGCAATTCAGCAGACTGAAACAAGTCTAGGCTTGGGGGTTGTTGTTTATTTTTTTTTTTTGGTCTTGGAGCAGCTCAATTTGCAAGTGAAATCCAGAGCAGTTCTCTGGAAGAGTGGCTACCCTTTTCCCTCCATGGAGGCTAATGGCTCATCTACCAATTCAGCAGGAGTCAGGAGATAGTCATCTTACTGTAATATCTTTTGTCTTTCTCCACCGACACCTCATTGATGGGCAATTTTTCTAAACAACAGCAAAATTGCAGTGCCTGCTTCTCTGTCAATAAATTCCATTATTTCACATGGAGGTTGGTAGCAGAGCTAGAAAATGCTGAAGTGATTACATTGAGGAACTACAGATCTGTGGTCTGAGCACTCTATAAATCTATGGACAAAGTTTGATAAAGCGCATTGATACTTTATCTGACAAGAGCCTGTCTAGATTTATGGGGCTCAAAGCTGTTCGCACTGTCATCCTTGATTCAATTAATGCAAAAGCACTTCCCATTTTCACACTTCTTTCTTGTTGGGCAAAATGGGATCTTGACATTCTTCCCCCACTGTAATGACCAAAATATAAAGTGATGAAATCAGCTAAAGAATAATAGCATGGCTCTAGAGCTGGTAGGATAATGCAATCAAGCTCTTTCAGGTTAATGTGCTGTGATCCATGGAGGATTTGCTTCAGTGTTGGGGTGCCATCAGTTTTTCCCCCTAATCTTTTGTACTCCTAATGATGAGCAGCAAAATCAGATGAACTTGTGGCAGGTTTAAAAAATGTTGTACTTTACTTTTTCATTTGTTTTAAAGTTGCTAGGATTGAGGCACTGACAGACAAGGAGATAGAGGAGTTTATACTTTAGTACAACCAGGATGTAGCCGCCTGGGGGAGAGGATCTTTGGTTGCAATACCCAGGGCAAATTATGCCGCTATCCTGCTTTTGTTTTCTGGAAATGGTAGTGTGATGGGAGAATGGATTTGGGCAAGGACTGTATTGTGTGTAGCTTTTGAGAAATTATTGTCAAAACCTTGATTTTTTTTTTGAGGACAGAGGATTTCTGTGTCACAAGCATGGTTTGGTGAAGTGTAGGGTTAAGGCAGCCTCTGTCTCCTGCTCGCTCTTTACCACAGATAATTGCAATAATGCCCTCCTGTAACTTGCTCTGGCTTTGTCTTGATTTGCTTTATTGCAGGAAAACTCTCTTTAATGTTTGCTGTTGCACTGATGTCTCAAGCCCACTTTTACATCCCTTAAAGTCCCCAAATCCTGCTGATGTGAGAATTCAGGACTGTTTTTCTGTTGGGATGCTGTTAAAGGAGTCTTGGAGTTGGATGTAACACCTGGCATCAGTGTACGTTGCAGTTTTGTGTAGAGGTAGCATCTTGCCATGGAGAAATCATGTAAAGCAATTGACCTGCTAGGTTAGGACATTTTACTGTGATTTCTGCCCAAGAAGAGGGAGTTTCTCCTGGCCGTGCCTCGCTGAAGTTTGAGGACTGAAGTGACACTTGAGAAGTGCACAGGCTTCATGATGACCCCTGGGGCAGGGACAGATTCACCCTATAGCATTGTTGCCATACTGTGGAGATTGCTTGCTTTCTCCTGACATCGTGTAACTCCTCTCTGCTCCCTGACAGGAATACAATTTACTGCAATTTACTATAAATCCTCATAAAAGCCCTTCTCTTGTGACACACTCAGTCAGAAACCCTAAAAATGACTGACAGGCTCTTCATAAATATTTATGATCTCTAAAAAAAGATTGAAAGAAAGAAAAGTTAAATTCTTCCCTCGGTGAAGTTTGACGGCGGAGACTTTTCTGCAGCGGCCAGGTCTACCCTTCCTCTGGCGTGAGCTGCAGGAGCTGGGGCTGGGGCAGGAGAAATGGCCTCACCCTGCCCAGCAGAGTTGGGGTAACCCTCATCCATAAATGCACGGAGGTACGGAGAGCCCAAACCAGCTGGCTCAGCCACGGTAATGGAGCTGCATCCCCATGCAGAGCCCTCAAGAAGGCAGCCTTGTTCCATTTTTGCTCGTGGCATAAAATCCAAGGAAAGCATAAAGTGCCTTTAAAGCCCTAAAAATTGCCCAAAGTAAAGCTGCTTTTCTTGAATGCCTTTGCACAGGGCTGCTGCACTTAGTCATTTCTACTCTTTTTGCCATGGGGAAGACAATCTTGATCCAAAGAGGGTCCTTCAAGGCCATGTCTCCTAAGAGAAATTATCTATGGGCATTTGAGCCCATCTATTAAATCCTGTGGGGCTGATTAAGAGTTTATATCCATTTTATTTCTCTACCTTGACTTCTGTTCTTGTTCAGTTTATAAATAGTTATGACATTTACTGCTTGTAGTTTGGGATGAAAAAAGCAGAATAGGTTTGAACCAAACAAAGTATCAGTCTTTGCAATGCAGAGTCAAGCTGGGAGAGGAAATCTGAATGTGGTAAATTAAGAGAATATTCCTCAGATGAAACTGTCTCCCAATCATAAGTCATGTGACGATAAATTTCAGTTGAGTGACAACAATATTAACAAACTGAAAAAAAGATTGATGTGCATCACAGGTCCATGAATGCAAAATAAAAGGGAAAGGCTTGCTAGCCTGTGATAGGCAAAGTATAAATATGTATCACTTGGTTCTAAAGTGAGTTATGATTACATTTTCCTACTTGTACCTGAAATCTGTAGAGGTTATTCATCTTATCCCTATATCAGCCATGACAGTTATAGCCATGCGGTGCATACGGCATAGATACCTGTTCAGCAGATAAATCAGCAGGCATGAAGGGACCTGTTGTTATCAATTTGATCTTCAGAATAAATACACAAATATGTGTACAGTATTGTTGTCACTGAGAACAATTTCCCTTCTTCTTGACGATACATTTTTAAGAGGTTGTTCCAGGACCCACTTTCCGACAATGCCAGAGGGAGATGGAGGGAAGCAATGATCAGGCAGGAGAACTAGATTTATGGACTGTTGTCTATTTTCTTTTTTTTTTTAAAAAAAACCAAACCCACTTCCTTCTAGCCCCACTTGTCCTCAGAGTGCAATGCTGGCTGGATGCAGTGAGAGAGGGTAGGGAAGAGAGACGATGGGGACAGTTACGGTCACTGAACATTTGTAAAAGGAAACCATTCCTGATGAGGCTGAGAGTGGTATTGCCTCTCAACTGGTGCTAAAGAGCTAAAGGTTTTATGATGCAGCAGAGACTGTAGTTTAATCCTGATTTACCACTGCAGTTCAGCAAGGAAGAGAGACTCATACAGGACTCAGCCAGGCAACTCGAATGCCGCTGGGACCTGCTGGCAGTACACAGAGCAGAGAAGCTGGGGAGAGGAAGCCGGGGGGAGATTTTTTTCTCCTTCACTTGCAAGTCAGACCACAGTGACAGGCACAAGGATGTGGAAATGCTGGGACCACGCCACCGCATCCCTCTGAGCAGGGGGGACGTTAGGTTGTGTTTGGATTTGAGTGCAGGCATCAGACGAACGCTCCCCCAGAGGAGTCCTCCCTCACCGGGCACCATTTTGGCCAGGCAGCTCATTGTTGTTCCTGAGGATGGAGTGGGACATGGCACTTTAGAGCCCCAATCTGTCTGCTGGGACATCATTGCAGAGGTACCAAGTGAAGCAGTATGGTAGCAGAGACAGCAGCTTCTCCCAGTACTGGAGGGTCCCAGCAAAATGGGAAGGTGGTGAGAGTGACTCCAGGGGTATAAAAAGTCCTATGAGCCAGGCTATAACGGCTCACCCAGCTAGAAATGCTGATGGGCACTAAAATTAATCAAAAAATCATAGAATACTAGGTTGGAAGGGATGTCAAGTATCGTTTGGTCCAACCTTCTTGACAAAAGCACAGTGTAGACAAGGTGGCCCAGGACCCTGTCCTGCTGATCCTTAGAAGTGTCCAATGACGGGGAATCCACTGCCCAGGGGACGTTATTCCAATGGCTGATTTTTCTCATTGTGAAAAATTTTCTTCTTGTGTCCAATCAGAATCTCCCCAGGAGTAACTTGTACCCATTACCCCTCATCTTTTTGATGTGACTCCTTGTAAAAAGGGAGTCTCCATCTCCTTTGTAGCCACCTTTTAAATACTGGAATATGGTGGTCTCCCCTAATCCTTCTTTTTTTAATGCTGAACAAACCCATTTCTCTCAGCCTTTCCTCATACAGCAGGCTTACCAATCCTTTGTGTCCCTTCTCTGGACCCTCTCTATCCTGTCCTCATCTTTTTTGTATAGCAGGGACCAAAACTGATTAAGATGCTGAATTCACTCTCTGCCTCCCTTGTGGGGATCGCTGTGGGTGTTACTCCAGTGTTACAGGCGAGGAAATGGAGGCTCTCCACCTTCGCCTGCTCCAAATCTCAGCAAGATGCCAAAGTAGCAGCAGCCACACAGCTGGACCCTTGCCTTCATTCCATACATAGTACCGAGTATCCGTGCAGATGATGACAATATGAAATAGTTACTGTCCTTGGCAGCTACATTCTCTTCTCTTACTGTATGTAAGACTGGAGGGAAGGAGAGTAACTCTATATAGTTACAATTTCGAGGTAAGGCTGGAATGCAATCTCCTGGTGACGTCTGCCTTGGGAGCTGGGGGAAAAAGGCTTATGCCTGAACTGTTTTGCTTTTTAAATGCTGTCTCTTCTGGGGATGATTTTGTTACTTAATTAGTACCATTCATTTAGCTCACATCACAACTGTGCTCAAGGTCCCAAACAAGAATAGAGCCTCAGATTTGCCAAGAGGTAAAAAATATTGTTTCCAAATAAAGTATTACTTGGATAGGTCTTTGATAGTTACAAATCTTAACCTTCAGGCTCCAGAACTTACCATCTCTATTTCCCTGTCAGGCAGGCTTGTATTATAAGACCGTAGCACTCACAGCTAGACCCAAGGCTGCTCCCTCAGATGCACCGTGGCTTGGTACGCACCCAGGTTACAAAGTTTTCTGACCCTCTCTCCCTGAGCTACAAAACCGAGCTTGCGCCTTCATTTTTACCAGCTGCAAATACTTCTTGAAGTATGGCAAGGCTTTGATTTTTATACCCTCGAGGAAAACTCGCTATTTACTCAGGAAAGTCAGAGGTTAATAAAGACGTGCTTGATTTGGAAATGAGAAGGCAAGGTGGAAGTGCTGGGGTGCCAGGAGTCTGAGAGGCGGGGGAAGCAGCAAACTTGACTCTGAAGATGGCTGAGGACACCACCTGCGAGGCATCCGAGACGCTGCACGCTGAGCGTGTTTAACGATACTTAGGGAGAGTAGATGAATTGGGTTGTTTTTTCTAAACTATGATACTTTAATGAAAAACAGCTTCTGTCCTTCAGCCGTAAGAGCTATTCCTATTCTTGAACTGTGAAGGAGGAGGAGTGAGCAGGAAAATGCCATACGAAATTGTTAAGCTAAATTCGGAGATGGGTACATTCTGGCCAACACGGAAGATGTATCCGTATATCACGGCATTCTGTTAATGAGGATTCATTTTTAGCCCAACTTGTCTGTAATGAAAAACCCTGACGTTTAATTTCCATAACGCTAGAATTAAGGCTGACTTTAACCTCAGTGTTCTCTACACGTTAGCTTTCTGCTATTGTGGAAATCTCTCTCTTCAAATATCAATGTAGGATCCATCTTCCTACTGTATAAGTGGGTAATGCTGACTCATAAGTCATTATATTGCGTAATTCCAGATCACAAAAGTGCAGCTTCCATTGTTGGGAATACTCTCGCTAAAAAGGTATACCATTGCTTTAGTGAAAGGTTTGTGAAAATTTTTGAGAAAATTTGTCACGAATCAAGACTTCTGTGTTTGTAGTAATGGGATGGTAAAAAGGACACAGGTAGATATACTTGGTTTGTATCCATAAAAATTGGGAAAATTCTATTTTCCCTTGAATTTATTTCCAACTCTACTAGTGACTGACATTGCCATGTCAATTTAGGCACCTATTTTGTGTTCTCCAGTACCAAAATACTTCTGAAAATTCAGACCTTAGACATTACAGTAGCCGTTTTGCAGTTAAAGCTAAAGCAATCCACTACGGAATGAGATACAAAGGACAAATCCTGTGTCCCTGTGACACTCGAGCATACTCTAAATCGCAGCTTTCACTCGCCTGCAGAGTTCTTTTGCATGAGTGTAAAGAGAGGACTCAAAATGATTGCAAATGGGAAGGGCAGAGGCTGGCATGCACGTTGATATAAATGAGTGAGAAGCTGCAGAGCGCCACGTTATTAGATGTGGCTCCACTTCATCCCCTGCCAAAGGAAGACACTGTCTCCTTCAAAGCAGGGCTGTGGGGTTCACCTCCTGGACGTCGGGAAAGTGCTCACGGGGTCTTGGGTGGAAAATGCAGAGAAATCATAAAGTATTTTTACACTAGGGCTGCCTGGAGAAATTAGGAATCCTAATGTTAATTAGAGCAGCATGAATAATTCATAACAGATCATTTATTAAAAAAATGCGTCTCCTTTTTTTCTGTTTGCAAATAGTCCATAAGCAGAGGGTGATTTTTCTGGATTTGCGTTCATTATTCAGACCTATTTGCTAAATTATTTTGGGGAGTAAGCTCCGCTATGTGTCTTGCTCATGAGGAGTTAGCTGGGCATATTTAATGATCGGAATTCACCATGATAGGGTTAGTTTTCATTGGAGATATTGATCACCTGGTGTGCTTCTGTTCCTGACTGGATGCGTTAACGTTTAGAACCGGGACTCCAGCACGAATGCTCACACGCTGCATTACGGCTCCTTGCGCTCCCCCGTCTGCGTGCCACATCAACCCGCTGCCTCTCCGTTCAGAACTTGCCTTTGCATAGAATTATTCAGAAATGTTTAAATCAGAATAATTATTCCTGAATAGCTCTCTCTGTGAGCACTTATTCTATAATAAGAGCGCTGTGTACCAGTTTAGTTTAATCTGCTTGAAAGTGAGCTAAACTAAACAGGAATAAGGCATGCCAACTGCAAAAGAAAAGATGCCACAGAATTTAAATTCACAGCCTATCTCTTGCTTTTAAGCACAAAACACCTTTTCTGGGTCAGAGAGGGCCCTGAGCAGCGCAGCCGCGGAAGCCAGGGGGTTGCAAGGGAGGGAGTGCTCTGTTCAACGCGCCCATGGTCAGGGAAGAGAGATGTGCAAAGGAACCTTGAGTCTGACCCCAGACGGTTGATTTTTGGTTATTCAAATTAATTCCCATGTGTATGCAAACCCTCTTGGCTCACGTACTCCCTGTTTTGGGGAGTGCAGCTCCTAGCACATCAGTCCGCGCTGGTCGGTGGTTCCCCTGCGTGGTGGGGTCAGCGGGTCGGGCGGCAGCACGTAGCAAGGCGCAGAATTGGGATTAGACACCAGCATCCCACAACCACCTCCAAACCTCCATTTCTAACCTCTGAATAACATTATCCCTCAGTGGAAGCAAACAGAAAGACTATCAAAACACTGGTGGAAAAATATTCCTTCTGCACTGCAAACTGTTGCTTACAGCTAGTATTTTTTGGGTAATGATCTGCTTTTAGATTTTCCCTGAGATGTATATTCCATCTCTTTGACACTGTCTTAGCCTTATCTCAGCTTATTTTTTTTTTCTTCCCTAAATCTTTTTCTTTACCTTTAAAATACTTTCCCAAGCATTTACAGATGCGTCCTTGCCGTTGTGCTCTTAGCATGCGGCTGAGCAACTTGGGAAGCGGGGGGAGGCAGCTCACAGCATCCTCCGTGCCCTGGATGCAGCCGGAGACCTGGCTGCAGCTGACCCTCAGCCTCAAGCACCACCGAGTGCGGTGGCACGGGATCCATCCACGCTGGGGGGGTGAATTAGACCAGAGAACAGCAGCAGAATGGTACTTTCTTAAAGGAGGCTAAAAACAATAATAATAAATGTACAAAATGGGCAAAAATATTTTTTTAAAAATGAAAATTTAAAGTCAGAACTATGGATTTCATTTTCTCAGAGTCAGCAGAGCCCTGTGCAATCACAGATGAGATTCTCACAGGTGCTTAAAGCAGTTGCATTTTGGTAAGAGCCAGGCATCTGACTTCCACAGGGATAGTGGATGAGGTGCTTTTTGACAAACTTGAGCTGTGTCTAACTTTGGTACCTGGCTTTACCTGGTGAGCTAAGGTTCGCACACAGCCAAGGGAGAGCAAGAACATGGTCAGACGGACGCCTCGGCTGGCAGAGATTAGTCACCTTCTCCTGCAACACCAAATCTGCATTAGACCCCCTAGTGAGGCCGGCAGGGATATGGATTGCAGCAGGAAATGTGATGAAAACAGGAAAGGCTGGCTGGAAATGTGTAGAAAAATGCTGGATATAAAATGGATATATAAGGTACATTACAGGAGATTAATTTACTACATTAAGAGCAGTCCACCCCTCCTGAGCTTCCCAGGGACTGCAAGAAAGAGGGAGCAATTAACGAAGACTATGGAAAGCCCAGAGTAACTTACCAGTGTTTCTACATCAGTCTTGAGAGAGAATTGTGAAGATACTGGGGGGATTTGCAGGAACTAGAATAAAAGATGTTCTTAGAGACAAGATGTCATAAGTGATGTTTGAACTAACAAATTTGAGAGCAATGAATTGCCAAGATACTAGGGGGACGCTGGCAATTAGAGAGCTTGCACGTTAACGTGACAGGGCAGAGATGTTGAGAGCAAATCAGGCCACACTGTTCTGACTGACAGCAGCAGATCCTTTCCCATCCCATCGCTGGCATCTTCCTCCCCTCGCTCTGCACCATCCTCCTTCGCTCTTTATGGTGCCCCCGCACAGACTTGGCATAACTTCCTCTAATGATTCGTTGTGTTAGTCCTTCTGACAGCTTTGCAGTCTAGCAAAGGCTTAACAAGAGTTTAAGTCAATGTCTTTGGTATGTCCCAGTACCCTGATCCTCTTGCCTCAGTTTCCCTGGAGAGACACTGCGCCAAGCTGGGCTTCTGCTCTGGGTCAGGACACAGGGTCCTCAAGATCCTTGGCTCAGGTGTCCCCTTGGCATCCCGCTCCCTCTATTCCTACAAGGCGCTCCCCTCATTCCTTTCTGCGCAGTGGGGGACAGACGCCGACAGAATGAAGCCCCACGGAGGTGTCAGTGGAAAGCACGAAGGTGATGCAAAGCTTCATGTCGACTCTCCAGACAGAGAGGAAATATTCCAGCCGGAGGCAGCGTGCGCGGTTGAGAGGATGGCTCCCCGGGGAGAGCTTCCAGCCCAGCACAGCCATGGCTCTCCCCAGCCCTGTATTTTCATCAAGATGCTTTCCAGGCTGCAACAGGGAGTTAAAAAATGAAGTTCTGCAGGTCACTTGCCGGCCTTCCCACAACCAAGTCTATAAAGAACAGCAGCTAACGTTTCTTCTGTGCTTGTGTTTCCCGGGAAGGGTATGGTAATATAGACTGTCTTTATTATCCTATCTGAAAAGATATTTCATTTTACCAGTTTTTACTACACAATCTCAATAACTGGAACTTGTTTAAAGGCTCACTGCTCCAGGAAAATGCATTACATCTTGGCTTTTAAATCCGTCAGCTCCCATTTATTGGTATTAATAATACATCGGGAAAGCTGTTCTTTTTATTTTATTTTGGTCATCCAAATATTTTTTTTTTTTGTAGCTCTAAAGTCAAATATTTAAAAAAGAAAATGTTTTCAGACAGTGTTTCTGTATCCTAGAGGTGACCATGCTCTGCATCCTATTAAGGAGTCATTTGCAGTGCTTGGGAAGGGGAAAGGCGAAGAAGAAAAAAAAGAAAGGAGAAAGTAGCAAAACTGTTTCATAATCATTTATGAGCCCAAAGTGTCCAGGGAAAAAGTTTTTAATAACAAACAAAATACCTAAATTAGTTTCCATTTAAAGTTTAGGCGTCTTTAATTTATAAACGCTATTTAAGCAGAGAAATGTTGATGAGGGCTAGAGTAATTATTCGCATAAGTGGAAATGCAAAACTTTGGTGCTTCCACACAGTTCATTCTATTTCTGCTAACTCCACTGAGCTTTTTTTAAGCTCAGCTCACCCGGGGAATTGCTGCCTACATGTTTATGTATTTACTGTAGAAGACACTATTTTTTTTTTTCCTTTTTTTTTTGCCGAGCTAGCATAGGTTTTTTAATCTTTCTCTCATTTCAGCATTGCTATTGTGAAAGGGGATATTAGTGGTCGGGCACTTCTCCCAGGAACACTGGTGTAAAATCAGAGTAAATGAGCTGAAGTCAGTGCAATTTTTCCACTTCTTGAGCATAACCGCATCGGAATACAGCCCCCGGAGCTCGAAGGAGCTGGTAACCCCGGATCACCTCCTGTTTACCTTCATCTCTCTCCTATTGCGCTAATCAAAATGGGAGAGAGGAAGTTTGGCCAATAACAATTTTTTTTCCTATGCCGTATAAATGCAATCCCTGCATTATTATATTGAAGCTGGGAACCTCTAAGCAATTACTTCCCAGCACATTAGTGTCCATGTACTAAATGCTAAAGTGTTTATTCAGTGCATTGCAGGATCAGGTTATTGCTGAGTCTGTCCATCATGCCAAGAAATTATTGCTATAAGTGCTTTAAGAGCATGGCCAGTACAATGGAGCTATAACCAAGCTGAAGGACTGCGGTACTCCTGCTCGAGGTAGGGAGGTCAGGCATGTCTTTATTTAGAGGGGAAAAAAAAAAAAAAACAGAGGCTGCAAAAGTGTTCAGATGCACAG